>ML677372.1:6899239-6924692 GCA_007922305.1 Dermatemys mawii | reverse complement strand
GTGTGTGTGTGTGTGTGTGTGTGTGTGTGTGTGTGTGTGTGTGTGTGAGAGATGCATATTGCCCCTTTCAGTACACTGTCTTTTTAAGTAGATCAGCAAGTTGAGATAGCAGCTGCTGCTAAGTTCCCTCTGTCCTGAGCCATGTCGCGTGTCTCCCTCCCCACCCCTTCTGCTCTATGGAGATGGGGTAAGCAGGGTGCAGGAGCAGGGGAGAGGGGAACACCCTGACCTTAGCCCCCTTTCTCCCCCATCCCCTGCACAGCAAGCAGGAGGCTCCCAGGAGCAGCTCCAAGGCAGAGGGCAGGAGCAGCACATAGCAGTGGGAGGAGGGACAGCTGAACTGCTGGCAATTGATAGCCTACTGGGTGGCTGCCACACAAGGAACTTAGGGGAATGGGGAGCTAATAGAGAGGCTGCCGGTCCACCCTGTTTCCAAGCCCCCACCAGTTAGCTGCAATGGCTGCTGTTTCTGAAACTAGTGGACAAAGCAGCCAGCTGCCAAACAATGTTATAAAGGAGCATTGCACAACTTTAAACTAATGTGTTCCCTAATTGATCAGAAACATAACAACGTTAACCAGGACAAATTTAAGTGAGGAGTTATTGTATTTTGAACCCTCACCCTGGGCTCTGTCTTGTCATTGTATACAAGACATTTAGTTCTGAACGGAGGCGAGAGCTCCAGGAAAATGATTTTCTTGCCCGAACAACGGAGATGCACTTTGTACACAGCATTAGCACGGAGGCATTTTATTGATCCAGACAATCTCAAAAGTGTCTGCTTCTCGGAGCAGCACATTCACGAAACAAAGCATATTTTGCTTCTGCAGACACCTACCTATTCTTTGAGAGTTGGTGAAAAGTGCCAGACTGACGGTTGTGGAAAGTAAAGACTCCTCCATTCACCCACAAAGCTGATACAGCATGGGGAGCAGCAGAGCAAGCTTCTCCTTCCCCCACTGTGCCTTATGTATGATCCAAAGGGAAAACCCTCTAAAAGGAAGTTCATTCACATTCAGGACTTGGCTTCTCTGCTGAGATTGTCGACAAAAGGCAGCATCATGCTAAAGGAGGTCTTATAGCACATATAACCAAGGCACTAGGACCCACTCCCTTTATATACAGCAGTGAAAAGCTGTCAGATGAGGCTAGATTCAGTTCACTATCTGAAGGTTATTTTTTCCACAGTAAAGGCATGTCAACACTACAGGTGTTACAGCAGCACAGCTACAGTGCTATAGCTATGCAGTTGTAAAGTCTCTTCCATCATTGTAGGAGCTCCACCTCCCCAAGCAATAGTAGCTATGTTAATGGACAGCAGGGATTAGGTTGGCATAGTTATGGTTCTCAAGGCTGTGAATTGACCCTGAAACACTGTAGCTATGCCCAGTGCTTAATTTATGCCAGGACTGAGCCCTGGCACCAGCAGGCTTGGCAGTTCATAGTCCCGGCACCTCTGCGTTTGCTGCATCAGTTATGAAAATAAAAAGATTGCTTGAGCTCTGGCACCTAATTGTTCTTTCTTTACAAATTAGGCACTGGCTATGTCAACCTAACCTTTAAGTATAGAGCAGACCTTAGGTTTAAAGCCTTTTTTAAAATGAAATCTGAGATTCTGCAACACAAGATGGCAGCCTTAATAAAATCCACAAACCTGCTCACCAAATTATCCCTGTTCAAACCTGTTATAGCACTTTCCTAATCCTGTGATCCTCCCCATCTCCCAAAACCCCTTATTCTAGCTATAGGGTGTGGTTAGCACAACATTCATGGTGATTTGCTCTCTGGGGCTTGGATTGATGCATATTGTGTTGTTTTCCAAACAGATTCTTCTTAGATGATGAAAGGATTAATTGGGCTGTGTTTGATTCAATACACAGAAGGAGCACAGCACATGTTTTAGTCACCAGGACAGATTGAGAGTGCCTGCTGTCAAGAAGAGCTCTGTGGAGCTTGAAAGCTTGTCTCTTTCCCCAAAAGAAGTTGGGTCACCAAAAAGATATTACCTCACCTACCTTGTCTCTCTAATATGCTGTAAAGAGGCACTTTAGAAAGGCATGCAGTAGAAATGCACTCAATTCTATTCTCAACCCTGGCAGAGTCATGAAATAATAATTATAACAAAACCACTGGAAAAAGAATAATGACTGAAAGATTAATTTCTCTTCAGATCAGAAGCAAAGACAGCTGCCTGGGTAATCACAATCTGATGAATGAGTCGTGGATGGTGCACATGTCAGGCCTTTGTTTACGGGGAATCTGGGCTCGGAGTTCTGCTCTGGGATTTTCTCTAAAGCTGCAGGAGTGGGTGGGCAGACAGCTGGCATTTTAATGAGATAGGGCATGGAGGAATCACACATGAATCATTTTTGCCAGGAGTTGTAATTAATGGATAATATGTACTCTATGCTAAGCTCATTTTAATTGTGGCGATCAGATCCAGGGAATCACTAATAAATCCATAATGTGCAATTTAAGAGTTTATTTTGTCAGCTATGATCCAGATAAACTTGGAGACCTCAAGTCTACACCGCTTTTGAAGTCAGTCTCTTGCTCACTAATTAAAATCAAGCTGTAAAGGGGAATGTCCTCACTTTCAGGGTGTCCCCTCATGCCTGGATGCAGCATTGCAGGGAACTTCACCTTTCGTACCCCTCCCTGTCCTGGTGACCACTTCTTTGGCTGTGATAGCCGGTCCCTGCTGGTGTCTTCTCCTGAGTCCCTTCCTGGGTTTTCTGTGGCTCAGCCTTCCAGCCAAATCAGGTTAACAGTTCATTCTCCTTCCAGGGTAACAAAAGATCCAGCTTAAAGTCTAAATCAAATGCCCAAACTAATAGATCTTCTGTTCCTCTCAGACTCCACTAAAGTTCTTTGCTTCCTGGCCCCTTCTCCTGGACCTGCAGAGTTTCTCTTATCTTGCTTCTTCCCCAGCAGGATTCCCCTACTAAACTCTCCTTCACCAGGGACTCTGTTGGAGGATCCTCCTTGTTCCTTTTAGGCCCTATCTCAGGTAGGGGGACCATACAGCAAATGTGAAAAATCGGGACCAGGGTAGAGGGTAATAGGAGCCTATATAAGAAAAAGACCCTAAAATCGGGACATTTGGTCACCATAATCTCAGGGCTTCCCTTCCACTGGAGCCTATTCTACTTCAGTGGATGACTCCACCTGACTGCCTCAAGCTCTTCCCAGAGGGGATGGCCCCTTATTCCTCCGGCCAGAGTTTTTCTTTATCTGCTTAGTTCCCCGCTCTATTTAAGTAGCATGCCCCCTGCTTCACCAGCAGACTGGGGATCACTCTTTCTAATTAAGCCCCCTTATACCAAAATGGGGTCACTAATGAGCCCTTATGTTGCCACTTCAAGAGTGAGGCTGAAGGATCGCTTCTAAAGAGACAAGATGGAAGAGGTGATATCTTTTACTGGACCAACTCTTGTTGAATAGCTGCTAAGGCATGGGAAGGCTGAGCCAAGCTTGCTTGAAAGATCAGCCACCCCACGACACCAGCCCAGCCTGCTGATCCATGAAAGCCTTTGTGTGCCTCAGTTCCCTATCTGTAAAACTGGGAGAATACAACTTCCTTTCTCCCAATTTTGTGTGTTTATGATGTAAGATTTTGAAGGGAGGGATTGTCTCTTACTGAGTGTTTGTACAATGCCTACCACAGTGTAGGCCCAAGGTGCTATTATAATATAAAAAATAATTACATATAAAAATGTATTAAAAGAACATTATTTAAATTGTAAAGTCAAGCACACACCAAAGTTAGGAAATGTCAGAATTAAGTGTCTCATGCAATCTTAATTCAACCCCCCTCTATATAAGGCTAGTCTTCAGCTCCTTGATCACATACTATTTTTGCCCAAGGATCCTTGCCTCATTAAATAATATTCTTTTAACATAGGGTTTTTGTTTGTTTATGGAATTTCCTAGGGCGTTTTTCTTAAACTAAGAAGATAAAAACAAATTCTGTTATGTGCAACTGTAGCAACTCGCCAGCCTGGATCAGCTAATAGGGCGTGAACTCTGAACTTCAGCACAACTTGAACAGGACTAGCTACATGGGCTGGCAGCTGTAGAAGTCTATTATACCAGGGGGAAAAGGGTGGTCAGGGGGAGCCCAGCCTGGTGCTTGCTTTCCCTCTCCCCACCCCCGATTGTGAGGAAAGGGGAGGAGAGGATGAAGGAGGAGGGGAGGATGGGCCACATGCTGATAGGCTAGTAGGCAAAGGGAGCCTAGTTTGGTTCTCTCTACTCGAAGGAAGCTATCTGCTCCTAGGAGTCCCAGTACCATGTGTGTTGCTGCTTGGGCCAGTGCATGGGCTCAATCTTAGGACTTGTCCACATGGGGAAACTGACTTCCAGTGCAAAATAATTTGAGTAAAATGCAGTCACTTTTATTCCAAAATACAATATGCATATGGGCAGTTACACTGGCATAGCTAGAGTGTGTAATTATGATGCTATAGTTCTGCCATTCAAGTTCCTCAGGTACACAAGCCCTTAGATTAGAATGCATGCTACTAACATTTTACTGCCAACACAAGCAACACCAGGGAAATAGTGATTTTCAGAAGTTTTCGTTCAGATTTGATTGAAAGAGAATTTGATAGGAGGAAAAAAAAGCTTTTATCTGGCCCATGGCTCTCCATTTGCCCATGGCAAACAATGGAGGTGTTGACTGAAGGCAATTTCCTGCATCTCTTGGATAAAACTTATTGAATTAAGTTAAATGCTATTGAATTAAGTTTAATATCATTGGGATCCACTGTATTAAAAATGCAATCATTTGTGTGCTGTTGTAGGATTGTACGTAATTTTTCCAGGAGACTGACTAATATAAACTTGGGGAAATGTTCAAAACTTCAAAGAACTGTTTGGGTCAATACATGTAAAGTAGTTGGGTAGCATCTTGAAACTACATCCTGGAGAAAAAAAAATACCCTTGTCTACTCACCTGGCTCCTGAAGACTCCAGATCAGAGACTCCTGATCTGTACAAAGGATTGACTAAACTTTTCCTGAGTGTGCTAGTTCTGAGCTGAAGCTGTTATGAACTTAGGATCACAGAAGAGACTCCTTTGTGGGATTTGAAGAACGAATCACCTCCCAGAGCCCATGATGGAATTGGGGTGATTTCTGGTAAGCTTATTAGCATTCATATAGGTTCTTATATTGTTTCTCTGAAACGATCTTACCTTGGTAGCCCAGTGGATTTGCTTGCTTCTATTCTATTCTCTGCTTTGCATTATGTTCTGTGTTTTACGATATTCAGCAGTAATACGAGGAACTTACAGGCTTGTATCCTGTAAGACATTGGCTTCACCAGTTTGCATGAGACTTGAGGCCTATGGACTTTGGCATAAACAAACCTAGGTAACTCATATGTTTTGGGAAACTGGAAGTAGAATGTAGGAAAGAATTTTGTCCCTAATGACATCAGCCAACCACAGAGCATGAACTGACAGAAGCTTCTGGAAGTTTTTGGATGGAACATCTGATGGCAAGAGTGCCATGGCAACAAATTGACATGTGATAATGGGGTGAAATCTTAACTACATTAACCTATAGAAGGAGGACACCTTAACACTGGTAAGGGAAGGAAATACAAATAAGGAAGAGGAGAGAAACCCCTACTGAATATGCATGATATGGTAACATTAGCGTAACATATTATAAAAGTGGCCTCCCAGCCTGAGGGCTGTAGGAAAGAGATGTAGCCCTTGGGAAGGCCCAGGACAGTGGCCACTGGTGAAGATGAGGAAGGTGATGGTGTTGAGGAAGATGATGGCTAACATTTCAGGTTGTTTTGCAAGGGATGTTGTGAGTATGGATGTTCAGATGTACTTTCTGTATTATCTCTGTCTATCATACTGAGTTAGAGTGTATGTATTAATGTAAATGTATTAATAAATTATTTATTTGTAAATATAAGAGTTCCTACAGTGTGTGTTGCACCTGTGCACATTGAGGTTCACGATATAATAATTTGAATAATACTGGGCCGGATCTTGAAACAAGAACCTGTCAACCCTCAAAATGATAACGGGGATTTTTTATTCATAATCTATAGATTAGGCTATACCTTTAAGACTAAGAAAGCATTCCTAGAAAGAGCTGTGTGGCAGCTTAACTGCTTGCAGTTATTAATGTCTGAGGAGAAAGCAAGCAGGTCTGCTTAGACAATCTGTCTTTTGCTGGGAAATACACAGGGAAGGCAGAGGACTGTTCAGCCTGGAGATACCCCAGTCACAAAGGAGAGAGAGATGCAAGTGTGACAGCCAGGGAAGCTGGAAGCCTAAGAGCGGATGCCCTTACTGGGCCACTGTGGGGAAATACAAGTGCAGTTGCCCTGAACTGTGATAGGAGCTTCTCAAAAAAAGGCTGCAAGAATCTTTTATAATATAAAGTGTTAGGCAACCTAAACAGAGGGGTGGTTACCAACTTCCCCTAGAATAGTTACCATCTACTAGCTGTTTTGCCTGAATGCCTAACCCAGCTTCAACAGACCTTGAGTTTAGTGGCCAAACTCACCCTCTTCCTGGGATTTGGCTTTACTGGTAAATCAAAACTACTAACAAAATCTAAACCTAAGCGTCCTCCTCTGATCCAAAGGGACATGCCCTGCTCCCCTTGTATCCTGGTTGTGGCTAACTCTGCTCACCTGTTGGCAAGACTCAGCAGTAATTACCCCAAATGTTAACAGTGTCTTAGCATCCAAGTGTAGGACGACTGAACAGAAGAGTTCAACATTCCTGTACAGGGTGTTAGGCTGACACTCTGTTAATGTGGGGTCAGTCCAGCTAGTAGTGGGCAGATGCTTCCATCCCAGCTGGCACCATTGTTGCAGCCTGAACAGAGCTGAAAAGACACAACTCTCTTCCACCGTGTAATAAATGAATACATAATAATAGCAAAAAAAGATTAGAAAATCTACAAATTTACTCCTTCCTCTTGGGAACAGCTTTGTTCATTCCTGTCAGCTTGGTGCTTTTGCTTAGTGAATATGAGAAAGAGTTAACAGTACAGCAGTGCTGTCTCGGCTTTGTTGAAGCAGGAAAGAGCAACCAGGCTGAGCTTCCTGTTATCGCTCCTCACACCTCCCCTGCAGCACACCCCTGAATGTGCTTCTGACTCACTAGGACTTTGCTTCTTGGTTCTGATTTTTGGGTTTTCAGCTTCTCCCACTTTTCATAGTGAAGGTTCCTTACAAGAAGTCAAGTTTGGAATGAACCAGGCCAAATATACTCCCCTCTTGCCCTGGAGAGGCTCTCACTGGCAAAGATCTGCAGGCAGCAGAATGGGGAAAACTTATCGTCTCCTTCTGTTGCCTGTACTGGGTCTGCTCCATGGCCTAGAAGACTTCATTTTTCGGAGCTGTCAGTTCAGCACCTTTCACCTGCTCTTTAATAACGGAAGAATGAGTGCTCCACCACATGTTGGATTTACTCTCATGATGGGCTAAAGCACTCTCTGTCTCTCTCACTAACAATGCTGAGCGGTACCACTTCTGCAAACATGCTGCTTTTCCTTTGTAGGTTTACAGATATCTAGGAGCCATAAAGGACACTGCCAGCTCCGCCTGTAATGACCCTCCAAATGCCCTTCAAAGCTCCATGTTTGGAGATTCTTCAACTCACAGGGCTGGCCTAGACTTTGCTTCCTCCAGAGACCAGCATTAACCTGGCTTCTTCAGTGGGCTGAAAGAGCCTTTGGTAAGCAGAGGCTCCTTACTCCCTGTCTAGGCTTTGAATACACCCCCCATCCAGCACCTTCCATCCAGGAATGATCTTGTGACTCCACAGCGCTTCCCACTGCACTGCCACTAGATTCTCCCAGACAGTCTCATTGAAGACAAATATGAATATATAAAACCAGGGACCTAAACTTGCTGATTTTTGAGGGGCAGAGTATAGGCCTTTTCAGGTTAACTCCTACCATGCTGCATGGCCATGTACACGTGGACAGAAGTTTAAGCGAATGTCTCCTCATTGGAATGAACCATCAGACCATATGAGGCATTATTAATTTTACATTTATTACAGTAGTGGCTAAGGACCAACCATTGTGCTAGGCAGTGCACAAACACAGAGAAGCTGACTGTAAGATCTTCAGGACAGGAACAATCAGTGCTATGTCTGGTCACAAAGCAGCACCAGGTAGAGTCATTTTCATGGCACATCCGGTTTTGTGCTGAAGCAGATGCACCAAAATCCCACGAATGAGGCTGTTGCTGTTCCAGAAGAATGGTTCATTCAGCAAGAAATCTGATGAGAGAGACATTTCTTGTAAGATTTCCAGCTCATTTTCCAGATCAATAAAAGTTCACATGATTGGGACCACCAGCATCATTTGAACATTTGTCTGTTTATCTGACTCCCAGAATCATTTCAGGTTCACCAATGGTAAAGTCCTGGATTCTACTGAAAACCTTTCTATTCCCAGTTAAGCCAATTTAATGGTTTTAAGATTTTGATCCAATAAATGAGAAATATATCCCTGCAAAAAGGTGGAAGGAGCTGAAAATTGCACACATTACAGAAGAGTTTTGGTCCCACAGGACATTAATCTTCGCTCATGACAACTCACTCACAGAGACCAAAACACAACCCATTTGTGTTGAGATATGTATGTTACGTCTTCCCTGACACCGCATGTGTTCTCTGTAGAAATTAAATGCACCTCCCATTCACGACAATAGGCATTTTTTGACAATATTGTACCCTATTTAACCTAACCCTTCAGCAGCCAACCAGCCACAGACGAAGTGTTTGTGACACTGATGTTCAGAACCAGTGAAAGAGACATTCCAGCATGCACAGATCTAGCTCTCCCCGCAGTTACAGATTAGATCACTCAGTGCTCTTTGTTGCAGATGGGCTCTGTCAACCTGCTGTTGTCTTCTATGAACAGGACCTTCTCTCTCTTCCCTCTGGACAGGTTTTTCCTTCTAGTTTTTTCTCTTGTTCACTGCTGTTGCTAATTCCCTTCAGACTGGCCACCAACAATGCTGCCTCTTGATTCGGCCACCAAGGAAAGCATACAACTACAGCATTCAGACATCTCAATAGCTACCACTTTTATTTGACCTTTGCAGGGCTTGGGGGGTTTTTTTGTTCCCTCTCCACCTCCTATTTTAATGGAAAAGTTCTGCCAGACTCTAATGAATGAAAAAGGGCAGGTTGACTCAGGAAACAATTCCACTTGCTCATGGAAAGCTTGGATTTCCACCAAAGTAGACCACTCCCCACTGATCATCTGAGGATGTCAGTGCTATTTAAAGAGGAGACAGGGATGAATAATTCTCAATACTGACCTGCCAGCACATGCAAGTTCCTCGTTTGTTTTGCAGGAGATCATCATCTTGTGTATCTGGGATGAAGAAATGGAAATGTGGGTAGACTCTTCCCAAGGTAGAATGTGGATGTACAGGCCACCGGAAATCACTGTATGATTCCTGGTGCCCATCAACTCAAGGTACAAGGCCACTTACTTTTCACATGCCCCGCTCTGCTCCCTTTGCGGTATGCTTTGTTTTAATGTTCTGCGTTTGCCAATAGCTATGGGGACCTGTGCATCTGTACTTTTGCAAAGCCCCATCCCTTTCCTTTGGGATATTCACCCTGGCTGACCACCTTGGTGGCACTTTCCCATCAAGGTCTAGATGGTTAAGCAAGCGGATTAGCAGTGTGGCTTCTCCATGCAGCATCTGGCAAGGGTTGAAAGGGACTAGAATGAGTAGGATTCTCTTTCCAGATATTAAATATGCTACATCTGCCAGAGGAAAGGAACAAATGGAATAGATGTAGGAACAAAGAAAGAATATCTTGATAATGCCAATACACAGAAGAAGGGGGGACTGCTGTCCAGTGGTGAGAGCAGGAGACTAGGAGTCAGGAAAACTAATTCCACAAATATTACAATTGCTTTGCTATGGGACACTGGACAAGTTAATTAACCTCTCCAAACCTTTGTTTCTTCCTTTTAAAGAGAAGATAATGCGACCTCCTTCTCAGGGGGATTATGAGCTTTGCAAAGGGCTTTGAGATCCTGGAAGAAGAAGGATTTCTGTAGAAAGTACTAATTATTGCTATGAATATGCAAAATACTGTGGAACAATAACCATAGTGAGTGAAAGAGGAATGAAATAGTTCAGGAGGACTGGCTTTGTAGGAGAGGAGGTTATATGTCAGGTTACACAACCTCAGCCAGTAAAACATATGTTAGGTCAGTGACAGATTCTGACTATTGGTCCATGACAATGTATATTCTAACTCACTGGACACATGTAAGGATTGTTTTGGTTGTGAGACAGCAAGCACAGCCAAGTGGAAAGGGATTACATTGTGCCTCTTTGGGAAGATGCTGCATATTGCTATTTTGGGGCCCATTTGGTGCTGGAAGCAAAGAGAACTCCCCAAGGTCAGTCACTTTCCACAGACATCTCTAATCAGTATGGAATGCTGGGTGTATCTTTTCATCAAATACCATATCTACATGCCTGGGAATCCTGTCAGTTACTAACTAAAGCCCCCATTCCTTGTGTTAGCAGGGCTTTGGCCCAGCTTACTTAGTGTAATGGATACAATTTCCTAATCAGAGTCAGGACAGGGGATGGATCTTCATTGCAGATCCACTGGATGCCCATTAAGCTGGCAGGGTTTAGAATTCCTCGCTGGTTACTGTAATGCTGTTATACTCAGTTATGTAATCCTACTGGTCCCTTTGGGGCTGCTTTTCATTTTGAGCTGGTATGAGTTTTATTCCTTTGCTCTTCCTCTCCCAGCCATACCCTGCTCTAACTGCAGCTGCAGAACTGTGTACAGAGAGAACAGTAGGAACTGGGAAATAGTGACTTGATTCTGGGTTTTAGCAGCTAAATCTTCTCACCTGACTGCCCCTGGTACAATGGAATTCCCCCTGTGGCACAGAGCCAGCATAATGGCCCTATACCAATCCTCTCCTTGAGCTCAAGATTGTGTTAAGGAGGAAAGAGTGTACTAAAGTAGTGCACCTCTACAGTCTGGCTCTCCAGGGCTGCCAAATGAGATCCCTCAGGGAGTGTTGCTGTCCAGGTGTACATTAGAGCAAACCCAGAGCTGCTCTAACTTATGATGGGGCTTGTATTGGGTTCCAGAATCCCAGAGGTGTAAAGGTCATATAAAGCGAACTTTCCCTAAAGTGGGTTCTAATACATTCTTTATTGACTTCTGTCCTCCCACGTCACTATAAAAATGGAACGTTCCACGTTCACAGCAGAAAAGTGAGGGCTTTCTGTCTACATTTTCCTAGCCACCCATCACTGCACTGCCTATGCACTTAGCGTATGTCTCCTGCTCAGTTAAAAACCCGCAGCTGGCATCTGCCAGCTGACTCAGACTTATGGGTAAGGAGCTATTTAACTGGGGTATATATGTTCCAGTCAGAATGGAGCCCAGGCTCATTGACCCTCCTACCTTGCATGTTCCTAGAATCCAGGCTCCATCCTGACCCCAACCATCGACACTGCAACTAAACAGTCCCTTAGCCTGAGCCTGAATCAGCTGGCCTGAGCCAGCCATGTGTGTCTAATTGCAGCATAGACATGCCCTGAGGGACCTACCAAAAATCAAGGTATCTGGAATGTTAGGGAGTTGAAGGATCTGGGTGGTAGAAATGAGCTAATGATGGCTTCAGAGTTCCATTGTCATGTCAGCAGGATTCATCAAGAGCAGGATAGAAGCTATGAGCTACAAAAGGCATTGCTGGCACATCCAAGGGGGAAATGAGAGGCACAAGGCCACAGCCAGGGGAGGCTCAATAGGCCAGCCCAGAGGAAAAGGAAGGAAGGAAGGTGAGGGTTATATATGCATATAGAATGAAAGCACATATTAGTTTAGGGCTCAGCAAAAGCCAAATGCAGGATTAAATTGTTAGGACCAAATCCTCAGCTGGTGTAAATTGGGATAGCTACACTGAATTTAACAGAGCTATGCCAATTTGCACCAGTGGAGGATCTGAGCCAGTTTACTACCAAGCTCTCAGCTGATTTCTCCTAAATTACTGAGGCCAGAGTGGCACAATGAATAGTCAAAGGCCTTCCAATTACTGCAATCTGTTTATTTTCTCTTTAAGTCAAAAGCCCAGAGTGGGGGTAGGGCTGCTAGCAGCCATCACTGATCTAGGAGAAGATATTCTACTCCTGATTAAAATAGGATAAGCAAGCACACATGCATACACACAGCCCCCATTGTGAGAGCAAATTCAGCTGACCTTCTTGTTAGACTGAATCTATCAGCAAGATCAATAATATGACTAATTATCTGTTATATTGTAGTGCCACTAAAGCTATGCAGGGAATTTCAATATCTGTCAGGAGGATTTCTCTTTTCAATTCCCAGAGATGCAATAAGCTTCCCCTCATCTGGGCAGAGATTATTAAACCAAACTGCCTTCACTGCAGCTGGGCCAAGGTTAACTAAGTTAACTAGAACGCCCACGAAAATCCCACCAGCCACAGCAGTTGAGTCCATGTGAGAAACTGTCAGGGCAGCACAGGATGGGCAAAGCAGCTGGTGTGTGCACACATCCTTTCATGAGCAAGTGGAGAAGGACTGACGTTGGGTTTCCCCATTCTTATAAAGCAGCCAAGAGGCCTAATTCTTTCATATTTGTAAACCACATGGAGCTTCTCAATGCAAAGTAGTAACAGATGATAAAGGAGTATTATTAATAATCTCTATGAGCCTGCAGAGACAGAGATTTATAGACTTTAAGGTCAGAAGGGACTATTATGATCATCTAGTCTGACCTCCTGCACAACGCAGGCCACAATCTCACCCACAGACTTCTGCCCCAGATCCCTAAATGGCCCCCTCAAGGATTGAATTCACAACCCTGGGTTTAGCAGGCCAATGCACTGCTCAGCGATGGGTGCAGCCATCCCAGAATACAGGCAAGAGTGCTATTTCCTCCCAGCTTTGGCCTGTAGGGCAATTAAAGCAAGTAAGTAACCAGCGATGCACAGTTGTGTTGTGATATAGCAGCCTCACTTCATAATGCTGCATCAGTGTGGGACATCATCACATAGCAATGCCACATTAGTGCAGCATAACAGCATGCACTGATGCCACTAGATAAACAGGCAGCAGCTCAAGTATATCTGTCTGGCGTGCGTGCATTCACCCACATAGCCTGCTGCACTTGACAGCTTGAGGCTGCCTCATTTCCACCACCTAGGATGCTCATTTCCTCTTTCGCTATCAGCTGCTGACGTATTTTCAATGGTAAACATGCACAAAGGCTAAAAATGCAACTTTCTCTCTGAAGCTGCTGTGTAGGCACCAGTGTAAGAGCGGCCCACGGAAGTTAAACAAACACTGATGGAAGCATGAAAAAAGAAATCCTCCTTCATGTGGTGGGGAAGATGACCCAAAAAGTTTTGTGTATTATCTATGGTATCTCAAAGGCAGCCTCGTAGTCAAAAGATGGCCTGCAAAGGATAAGAAAAGGGTTCATGCTGCTTCCCCTCACCCTTTGCTTCTTATCATGTGAGCAGAGAAGCCCTGAAAGAGGCTTCCATTTTTTACTTTACAAATTCACATCTTTTCTATCCAGGTAGATTTTATGATGGTTGGAGAAGTAGTGAAATGAGGACTTGGCATTTCAAAGGTTAAAAAAACAAGCAGGAAAAACTTTTTTGTGGAAAAAAATATCATCCCCCAGTCGTGTCAGGGGGATGATATTTTTTCCACAAAAATTTATCCATTGGAAAGAATCAAAATAGGCATAAATATTTGTTTATTTTAAACAAATCCTTTGCTGGTCACCTGTGTGTGGCTTCAAAACACTAAGATTATATGGACAGAAATCAATAGGAGCGGAGATCCCTTAGTGCAAACTAGAAGTGAAGTGCAGTCATTTTATGGAACAAAAAGCAATCTAGGGAAAGAGCCAAGACTGGCAAAGTGCTCAGCTCTAAATTGCCCAGTCTAGTCTAGCTCTGCCCTGTAGTGGCAAAAGTAATCACTTGTTGGTTATTGGGTGTCTTATGTGACATGAGCTGGGGGAGGGGACTCACTCCAGTGCCAGTAGGCAAGTATCAGCATCACAGTTGGCACTGATTAGTCCACTCCTTGAGTATCTCTGCAAAAAGGCCAATAATTGAATATGTCATGGTATGTGAAATCCACTCATCCTTATAGGAAAGGTCACTGTATGTACCAAATCTGTATGTACAAAATCTGCAGACTCCTTGCTCCTGTACTGAGATCCAAAATGTTAGTGTTCATTTAAAAGACAATTATGTTGCCAGTCATGGTTGCTAAGGTAACCTAGAAAAAGTGGCCCAAGTGTGACCACAGTCCTGCTGTTTTCCTCATCCTGCGGGACAACTGAAACAATAGCTCTGACAGGTGTGAATGGCTCCACTCATCTGAATGGGCTGTTCACATTGAAACCTAAAGATGACACGCTCATGTTAACATTGTTAGCTATTTCACTGATGAAATGTTTGACCAGAAATACCCAGCTAATCTCACATAATCCCAAATTGTCTTCTCAGGAACCGAGAGACCCACTTTTGAAACCATCTAACTTCCTCGTATCATCATCTTCAGGACAGTCAGATGTTAATGTAAAAGTCTGCAGCAAACTGAAAATATGTAGACAGCATAAAAATATAAAAAGTAACTGTATTGAGCAATTGTTCATTTGCATATTTAATTCAACACAAACCCTTCCAATTCTGAATTTAAATAAAACACCTGCAGAATTTCCAGTCTGCTCCACCAAAGCACTGCAGAACCCAGGGACTTGAGAATTTGGGTCTAGCTGGACTCTAGTGTACACAGAACCTTGCTCAAAGCTGGTCACCTGAAATCAGATTATAGGGCCACATGTGAGACCTCACCCTGTCCTGGTATTATAATGTGAATAAACAGAGGGCTTAGTCTTCAGGGCTACACGTGGCATTGTGAGACCACTGATGGGATACTGCCTCCAATTCTGGTGTCCACACTTTAAAGAAAAGGTATTGGAAAGTAGCCAAGAGTTCAAAGAAGAGCTCCCAGAATGATGTGAGGGCTGGAAAACAAGCCTTGCACACAAGATGTAAGAAGTTCAAGGTATTTGGTTTATTGATAAGAAGCTAAATAAGTGGCTTGATTGTGCTTTACAAGTATCTGTACAGGGAGAAGATATCTGATGCCAGAGGATACTTCAGTCTAGCAGACAAAGGCATAACAATGGCTCGAAACTGAAGTCAGAAAAATGTAATCTGGAAATAAGATGCCATTTTTTACCACTGGAACAGTTTGCCAAGAGATGCAAGAATCACTGAGTGAATTTCTATGACCTGTGTCAGGCAGGAGCTTAGACTAGATGAGCTAAGCGGTGAGGGGAGAGACAGGGTAGGAGAAGGGAAGGTATGTGGGAGCAGAGCACAGGTGCACATATGGAAAGAGGATGACGGAAGAAGATGAGGGCAGGGAGCAGTCCCCTCTGTTCCTGGGACTCCAGTGACAGGTGTTGGTCTGCTCACATGGCAGCAGGATGGTCACACAGGCGGCAGGAAGGGGAGTCTGTGCTCAGCCATCTGACTCACTCTCTTTAAACCTCAGATCAGGTAGGCTCCCAGTGGGGTGTTTGTGTTTCATTTGTTGTTTAGGGAAGTAATTACAGTTTATTTCAAGCTTTAAATGGGAAAGCACAAGTGAATGCAGCCATTGTTGGTCACTCCCCAGGGTGGGCCCTTTGGCAGTCCTGCACTGTTACAACCAGGCTGTGCTGTGCCAGTTCCAGAGAGCAGCAGAGGCCTGTCTGTCTGGAATGAGGATGCATCCCCCCAGAGATAAGGCTTGTAAATGTACGTGTGTGTTGCCAAGGCCTGGCTCCCAGCTCTGCTAGTCACCTCCATCATGATCCCTATTCTGCTATTCCAGTCCTGCTGCTGCTGCTTCCCAGTCTTCCAACCATATACAAGTGACCTATCATTCCACCACATTGCTGAAATGCTTGACATTAAACTATGTTTCAGCAATGACTATTATATGCCTAGGCACGCTGGCATTGCCAGGCACCCAGAGTCACTTCTTTCTTTTAGCTTCTCATACTGGTGTACAAATTATAGCTTCCATTGTTGCCTGTGTATCTATTTTTAACTCCTTTATCTGTCATGCCGTATTGCAGAATTGACTACTTCTGTGATATCAACCTGTCCTTCCTCCAAGTCAGCTGTATTTTATTTCCAGTCCTGCACAGCAAACAGATGCATTTGTCTCACTGACATTCAAAGCTGATAGCTCTGTCTCCCGTCAGCTTTTCTTCAATTCCTAGCTCAGATAATCCCCACAAGCTCTGATAATTCTCTGTGCCAGCAGCCAGGTTCCACTTTGGTCAACTAGCAGAGGAGTGTCAGAGGGTGACCCCCACCTGGATTGCCCTTCTGCGCAAGCTGTGGCACTACAGGTGTGCCTGCCTCAGTTTCCCCTTCAGTTTGACCAGGAAAGGGACAGTCTCTCAGTGCTCAGTACAAAGTCCCACCTCTGGCCACAGTTTATTCACACACACTAGTGTAGTAATTCCCCAAAAACCTTTGTAGTAGAACCATTCTCAACAAGTCCACCATAAGCATCAAGGTGCAACAGCAATTTTCCTTTCCCCTCTCCAGGGACGTCACTTCCAGGTCACCCACCCATGAGTCCCCAAACATTCTGTTCCCACTTTCTTTCTGCCTTTGTTCCAGGACCCCCATCACATGACTCCACTGCCCAAGTAGAGTCCAATGACTCAGCCCTTTTCCGCCTCCCAGCACTGCCCGTAGAGCTCAGGGCAGTCAGCAGATTAGCAACGGAACTGGCCACCTAGCCAATGGCTCCTTCTTCCCAGTAGGCCTACTGGGCTTTCTGTTCTCTGCAGACTCTCTCTCTCCAAGGCAGCTCTCACCTGCCTCTTTCCTTTGCTCCTCCAGTCTGTGCTCTCAGGCCTGGGCTACACTGGGCAGGTGGGGAGTCGACCTAAGATACGCAACTACAAATAGCGTAGCTGAAAGCAACGTATCTTAGGGTGACTTATCTGGCTGTCCACACAGTGGTGAGTTGACCGCTGCCGCTCCCCCGTCGACTCCACTTCCGCCTCTTGTAGAGGTGGAGTACAGGAGTGCACTCAAGGATTGATTTGTCATGTCTATAGTAGATGCGATAAATCGATCTCCAATAGATCGATCACTGCTCGCCAATCCGGCGGGTAGTGAAGATGTACCCTCAGGCATTCTGCACCTGACCATCTCTCACCCCCAGACAGCTCTGACCCACCAGCTCTCTCCTCCATCTAGGGCTCAGGTGCCATCTTTCAAACCCAACTGGGAGGCAGCTTAAAGGGCCAGCGTCACCCAGTGACATCAGTCCCAAAATAGGCTCTCCCAGCAATCTCTAGAAACAATTTTTCTCTCTCCTCAGTGGTTCAGTAGTTCTGGACCCAAGGTGCTGTACTTGGGCTCTGAGGGCTCAGAGCTGTTTACACTGGGTATACACACTGGCCACGTGTTCACACAAGGCAAGTCATTGTACAGTCCATGCTGTAAACCAACATTCTTTCACCAACACCCAAAACAATCTGCTGCTGCTCTTCTACCTCCTTAGCTAAACTGGGCAGTAGGCTAGGCACAGGCGTCAACTTTTGATAGTGCCAGTGGGTGCTCACAACCCTCCCACTCCCGGTCCCGCTCCGATTCCACCTCTGCCCCAAAGTCGTCACCCAAACTCTGCCCTTCCCTGCCTCTATTGTACCCCTCCCCAAATCCCCGCCCCAGCCCCACCTCTTCCCCCCGCACCTTGTTCCCCCTGCTTCCTTCTCCCTCCCAGGCTTGCTACGTGAAACAGCTGTTTCATGGCGCAAGCACTAGGAGGGATGGGGGAAAAGCAGGAGGCAGCAGCACGCTCAGGGGAGGAGGCGAAGGCGGAGTGGAGGTGAGCTGGGGTGGGGAGCTGCTGGTGAGTGCAGACTTCAGTGGAGTTAACCTGATTTATGTGAGGGTAAGTGAGAGAAGAATCACCCCCTTTATCATTAAGTTAGAAGTGAAGGCTTATTTATTGAATTTAGAGTTTTTCCTTACTTGAAGTCATTGATAACTGATTTAGAAGCCTACTGCCATTATTACGGAATACCAACTCTCTCCCAAAGCAACCAGCACCCACTCTTTGTAGGTCTCTCTCAGCTATCTCTTGGCAGATCAGAATTGCCCTTTCTAGGAAGTTCTGCTTTGGCATTGTTTTACAGCTCAGCTGACAAACACAAGCCAGTCAAGGGACTTGCCCAAGCAAGGTTGAGTCAATGGCTGTGCGCACACTGGAACCTAGCTGCTGTTTACTGACAATCACACTGTAAAAGGCCATCTGAGTCATACACTCAAAATTTTCCCTCTCCCACAAGTAATTACAAACAGGGATCAGGGATTCTTGCATACAGCCTCTGTGATAAATGAAGGCGAGAAAGGTAGCTCCTTTTTATGGACACCCAGCCAGCCAGTAGCTATAAAATCCTTCTTAGTAGCTGTTCTCTAATTGTTCTACCTATTAAAGTTAAAAAGTCTCACTGCCATGCATAGGTAAAAGAAAATGAGTGGGCACCTAGCCAAAAGAGCCAATGGGTAGACTAGAACTTTTTAAAATTGAAACAAGACTCCCCTTCTGTCTGTCTGTTGAGAGGCTGACAGGTCAGTGTTATGCTGTGAGAAGCTTTGGGCCAAGTATGAAAAAATTATCAGTATCATACCTAGAAAGTATTCATTTAAAAACCCCGGATATGTAAGTAGATCAGGAAATGTTTAGGAAGATGCTCTTAGGTTTATACCTTTTGTTTAGTTATGACTTGTGGATTCCTCTGTGCTAACCCCAGGTGCTTTTTGTTTTGCTTGTAACCTTTAACTTGGACCTCAAGAAAGGTTAACCTTGATGTTTAATCCTTGTAGTAGTTGTTTTTTTAAAATCTAGCAAATGCTTAAGTTCCCAGATGTAAATTTTATTAATTAAATTTAAAGAAAGAAAATACCTTTTTAAGAACAGAATTGGATTTGTGTCTTAAGAGGTTTGTGCACGCTGTTTAATTAGCTGGTGGCAAGAGCTGATTTTTTTTCCTTTCTCAGCTCTTCCTTGGCAGGGGTGTGAAAGGGCTTGAGGGTACCCCACAGGCCTTCCTGGTCTCTCAAAAGGGTTCTGCACTTGAGTGATGGCAGCATTTACCCGGTCAGAGAAAAGCTGTAACCTTGGGAGTTTAATACAAGCCTGAAGTGGCCAGTATTAATTTTTAGAATCCTCGTGGGCCCCCACCTTCTGCACTCAAAGTGCCAGAGTGAGGAATCAGCCTTGACACCCCTCTGTAAAAGATAGTCAAAAGAGGCCTTATCAGAATGAAGTCTCCCTCTTCACTTAGCTGCAAGAGTGATGGTTTATTTGAGCACTTCGTCAGTGGCAGGCCCAAGATTGTGTGCGTAAGTGAGGCAGCCAGATAGCCTGAAAGCAGCAGGTCACTCTCCCCAACAGGAAATGGCATGGTTCACCATGTTACGTGAATCTTTGGGAAAGGTACCTTGCATACATGATGGCGTGGTTGTATTGGGGCCCAGGAAACCAGGTTCAGATGTGACCTTGAGGTCTCTTCTGGAGGAAAAAGTTTAGTTAAAAAAAAAAAAGAAGAAGAGCATGCCCATTGACACTTTAAGTAGAACAATTCACAGCACTCTCTCACTGACAGCAGCTTCTTTCACCATACAATCATGTGTCATCAAAGTGTTTGCATCTGACCCTAGCCGTGCTTGTATCAATGCACTCTGGGAAAACCTGAGCAGCCGTCCCATAGTGCTGGAGCAGGGGACAGAATGCATACAGAGGCACCAGCAGAATGTGGGTAAATGCACTCTGCTATACTGTACTGCACAGAGAGCTGGAAGGAAAGAGAGCCCAACTGGCCATACCCACATAGGCAGAGAGTCGGTCATGTCTACACAGAAAAATAACACTATGTGCGCTGCACAGTCAGCTAGCCATATTATAGCAGTTTAGGCCTGGGCCAGGGGTGGAACATGGTTAGCTATCATGGTTACTAACTGAATACTAATCATGTTGTGTGTGGACACTGACCACATTTTGAGCCAACCACATCAGGAACTTAGGCTAAAAGTTATAGTATGGAAGGGGTCTAAGCCCAGAGATGGGCAGGAAAGGCAGCCTAGAATAAAGGTGGAGGATGGCATCTCATGCAGAATGACCTAAATGACAGGATAGACTGAGTCGCTGTGTGTGGACAGAGGAGGAACCAGAGGACTGCATTAGGGTCAGTCTGTTTGGTATTAGGCTTTTGCCATTTGTACATGCATGTCTCAAAGAGTCCGTTACAGAAATATGCCGACAATCAATCCAACTGGAAGACAAGACAAGACTTCTCCTCCTTCCCATGCTTTGTTAAGCAGCCAGACTTTTGCTCTGCAGTCCCAGCAGGGTTACCTAAGGTGACTGGTTGGCTTTGTGGTTAACCCTTTATAAACCACTCCAGCAGGAAGGACCCAAATCCCAGTGATAGGGTGACCATTTGTCCCATTTTAGCCAGGACAGTTCCTCTCTCAAGTCCTGTCCTGACCGTCTGGATTTTTTTCCCCCTCACAAGTGGCATCTGTCCTGTTTGCTCTTGGCATCTTGACCAAAGGCAGGGGGGTTCCAGCAATCAGCAACAGCATGGAGCAGAGTGGGGGCCTCCGGTGGGTGGCTCGGGGTATCTCATTTTCAATTTGGGAATTATGGTCACCCTACCCACTGTGGACAACAGGTGAACATCTCCCTGCTTTGCATGCTGCCAGCCCAACCTGCCATACTCTTTGGCTAGCAGAGCAGGGCTCAGCTTTCATGGAGGCAAAGAATGGGGGAATGGCACAGAGAAGAGAAACAGATGTTGGAGGACAAATTCAACCCAGGCATAACTTAACTGAAATCAAGGAGGGATGTGTCACAGAGACCTAGAAGGGAAGATCTGCTGTCAGATGCAAATAGCAGATCCCATTCTCCCTCTGCATATTACACAGAATGCCTCTTCTTCATTAGAGCAAAGAATAATGACGAGCCTGTTCCCTGGAGACTTCTTGTTTTCCTCCTGAGCTGTTAGCCAAGGACTGACAATTACCCCAGCTCAGATGTGAGCTCTAGCAAATCTCTGCTAATCAGCTAAATTGCACCTTGGGCAGGGATTGCAGGAGCCAAAGAGAATATTCTAGGGGAGAGATGCTGCCTATGGGAGAAGCAAGAACTTGCCAAAGGATGCCAGCACATTTGAAAATAGAAGGATAGGGTTTGGCCTGCCAGGGGCAGGAGGGGAGGAATTCCACTCTCAGGTTGCTATGATGGTTGCTTTCTTGTTACTGATCCAATGAACAGTGTATGTATGTGGAGAAATGTAACCTAGGCACATTGTAATTAAAAAGGCTATTATGCAACCTGGGCTATGCCATTAAAATCTTCCCTCGGGCTTTGGGGAGGGAAAAAAAGGGCTGTGATACCCTTCTCTTGGTTACTAATCCAAAATATGAACCTCCAAGACATAAAGCTAAGCTAATAACATATGAGGGGCTAGCAGAGAAGGGAGGTGAGCTGCCCACAGCAGCAACACCAGTTTGGGATCGCTCCTGCTGAGCTATAGGAAGACTCCATTGCATTTGGGGTCAATGGGGAGAGACAATCTAATCAGCTGTCCAAGATCTATAACTCTATGACCATGCTGTAGGGCTCTGAAAACATCTGCTTCCTGAGTGTTAACTCTTCACCGCACTGTGCTAGAATAAGATGCGGAGGCAAGAACAGGCCAACATTTGAGCACTCCAGAAACATTATCTATGGACATTCCGTCAGCACTAGAGATGCTGTAATTTGGGGCTATGTTTGGAATCTACCCAGGGAAGTGCCTTTCATTTCACATGCAGCATCATTCCATTTCAAAAACAATGAGGACAGTTGGGTGCTTTTCATTTACCACGTCTACCCCCAGTCACATCTGTCCAGGCCAGCCAGATTTGTTAGCCCCTTCTAGATGATCAACTCAAATGTGGATTTAGTTAACCAGGGAAACTAGTTTACTGGCCTCAGACTAGTATCACTGATCATTTGTCAGACAGAAGCCGGTACACAAATTAGTCAACTATACTGTCTCTGCTCAAGGAAGACTCTGGACTGGTATAGCAGGGGAACTGCAGGTCATGAGTGAGAGGCATCAGCAAAGACGTGTGTGGGGCCCGGTTCTGGAATAGAAGAGATTGCTGAGGGTCAAGCTTAGGGCTTGTCTACATGAGGAAGTTAGTGCACACTAAGTTAGGATGGGAATTTAAAGCATGCTAACTCCTGGTGTGGACATTCGTACTGGGCACTCTGAGTGCTCTTAGGCAGTTAGCTTAGTACACTTCCAAAGTACATTATGCTAATGTACACAAAGGCATACTTAATGTGAAGTGTGTCCACACAGAGAGTTAGTGCAGAATAGTTAACATGCACTGGCTATGGTGAGCTTTTTCCTGTGCAGACCAGTTTAGTCAGGTGCATTGACAGACCTGTGTCATTAAATTCATCCAAAAATAAATTAAAAATAAAGCATGAGACAGACAAACCCACCCTCTTCCATTCAACAGCAGTAATAACCCATTAAGAAAATCTACCATGAGGCTATCTATTCACATCATGCCAAGAAAAAATGGTAACAACCAGGCACATCAAATCAGGAGAAAAACCTATATGTAGTCCCATATAATAAACTACATCTGGAGGAAGAGGATAGGGAGGAGGAGGATTCAAAAGCGTAAATAGGCTTGAGCATTTCAGCTAGCAGAATGGCGCTTTCATCTAAAGAGAGGCATCCATCTAGAAAACCCTTTCTGAACACCACTGTTTCAATGGCTAATGTTAACTAGCCCCAAGCCCTCCCACCACAGAGGGAACATTCTGCACTAGACCAAATTGGATAACCTCCAATTGGACTTTGCTTGCAAGAGGAAGATGGGCCAGTTCAGGGAGATAAAAGAAGAGGGGCCCTTTGACTTCACAGATGTGGAAATTAATGGGCCGGGCTGAAAGATACGCTCCAGTGGAATGTGTGGGAACAGCTGCTGGGCTCCATGAGGCAGAACAGGCGCCCCGAGAGATTGTTTCCGACACACATGGAGCTATACATAGACTGTGCATTACATCTACAGAATAGCAGAAACCCAACCTCACCATTCACAAGGAGAAGGGAGCGCTGCACCCACTCATCACTGCAGGCAGTAGATTTGTCTTCCCAGGAGAAGTCAACACTCCCTCTCTCCCCTCTACCAAACCTATTGAGTCATTCCATGCCACCAGCCGCCAATCTGTGGGAGGGGAAGTCGGAGCAAACACACTCAGGGGGGAAGGAACAACGGAAGGGAGAAACTGCACTCCATGTAGCGGCTTGGACCTCGGGAGCTCCTTCCAGCTCTAATAGCTACAATACTCAAGGCCACTCACCTGCCTCAGCCCCTCAGTGGACAATACTAACAACACAGGGATGAAAAGCCTGAGAAAACATAACAGAGAAGTCCCTGTGGTGTCACTCATGCTCTGGAGTGGGACCATCTGTGGCAATGGCTTGACCCCAGCAATAAAAGTTACACTATCGTCAGATGCCAGGGCTTGGGAATCCCTCTGATCTCAGCACAAGGCGCCTGCACTTATTGCTCTGTAGTCCACTAATTACACAACAGGCAGAACTCTTGGCGGGGCCCCATCATTTATAGGCTCCCAAAATAGCCCAGAGTTGGCTGACGTTCAGCCAAAGTTATATAAGTGCTTTCCTGCCTTACACAAACCACTGGGGCATGGTGCACCTCATCAGTGTGAACAGACCAAGTCCATGGGGACGTGAGGCAGGGTAACCCCAACCATTCAGCAAAGTGCTACCAGCTGTCCTACTAGCTTTGAATGCTCTGGGTGCCATGCTGGAATGCCCCTGACCCAAGAACCCCAGCAGCAGTGCTGGAATGGGTTGGGAGCACTTGTGAGAGCAGGAAGATGGTAGCTGGAGCTCTGCTCCTGTCATTCTGTGTGTTCTCAGAGTTAGCACCAGAACTCAGGGGAAGGTTCAAGCTTTGCCTTCTAGCTGAGCCCATTTGCTCTAGCCCTGGAAGGGTTAAACCATTGCTCACACTGGACACGGCAGCAGCACACTTCAAGGCAGAGTGAATGCAGTAGACTCTTCTCTCTGCCCCCTTCTTGCATAGCCCTCCTTCCACTGTATCTCTTGGATTTCCTCAGAGCCTTCTTCCTGGACTCTGGTGCTACAGGCACCTCTGTTGCTGCTCCCACACTTCCAGATGCTGACTAGAGCAGATCACCCTGATACTAATGTTAACATCTTCCCAGTTCTGCTGCAAATGGAGCCTCAGGCGTGTTACATAACAAGGCTGCTCACCAGATGCACAGCTGCTCTCTGATCCCTATTTTTAGCTTCTTCGCTCAGCTTCTCATTTTCATAGCCACCCACTGGAAACATTTCCATTTTATCATGAAAACAGCGAATACATTCTCAGGATATCAAAGCACTAATATAAAAATCTCCGTGTGGAAGAGAGCCCTAGGGAGCAGAGTGGGCAGCTCTTTATTCTAGTGGGTCAGACACAAAACAACCTCCTAAAGCGCCTTTCGGAACAGAGAACAATGCCGCAAACGAGAAAAGCAAATTAAAACAGAAGGGAAGTGCTGCAGCAGTGAGCTAATCGGATCAGGAGAGTGACTCAGTCCAGCTCTCACATGGAAATGAGCCCATCAGAATCCATCACATGAGGGTCTGGAACATATGTACTACCCCAAACCCCGCTGGTCCCTTCCATTTAGGAGTCAATGTTGCAGTGTCCCAGAGCCTATGGAGGAAGTACACCCCTTAATGTAAAGGAGTTGGGGGAATCAGACCAGGCAGGGAAGTGTAGAATGAGTTACTCTCTGGTAGCAAGTGGAAATTCAAAACATACATCAGAAAGCCTCAGTGAATAACAGTAGAATCACACCTGCTCTCTTCTATCGCAGGAGAGGGAAGAAATGAGCCATCAGAGCTTGGAACATAGAAATTGTCAGGCTGGATCCAACCAGTAGTACACCTAACTCAGGCTCCAGCAGTGACCACATGAAACCCCATAATGGACAATTATGTAATATCTGCCCAGTTAGGCTTAGGAACAGTTCTTCCAAATGGAGAGGGAGTGACTATCAGCAGATGGGTAAAGGACTAAACAGGTCATGGAAGACTGACCTCTCCTCTGACCCACCCACTGTTATACCAATAGAAGCAAGCAGGATCTTATGAGGGGGATAAGGCAAAAAGCCACATTTATTGTAAAGATAATAATAAAGAATAAAGAAAAGATAGAAGCAAACAACGTTGTATTTTTATCACTACTTAACCCTTATACACACACATTATATATATATATATAT
>ML677372.1:6572652-6898839 GCA_007922305.1 Dermatemys mawii | reverse complement strand
TGTGTGTGTGTGTGTGTGTGTGTATAAGGGTTAAGTAGTGATAAAAATAAGTAGTTAAACAACGTTGTTTGCTTCTATCTTTTCTTTATTCTTTATTATTATCTTTACAATAAATGTGGCTTTTTGCCTTATCCCCCTCATAAGATCCTGCTTGCTTCTATTGGTATAACACCAGCCCAGCTTCTCTAAATAAGGCTGAGACACACTCACAGAGGACATTGTGTGGGGTAAACGTGCCCTGCTGCTAAAGCTGCACAAAGTCTCAGGATACCTTAGGGACATCCATCTCCAGGGATGTCAGTCCAGGGAAACAGTCACTTCAGTCTCTGTGGTCTATTCATTCATCAGCCTCTCTGCTGAGAAAGCCAACAAGGTGACCTTCTTAGGTGTTGTTTTCCTTATAGGGACAAATCATCTGCCTCAGTGGGAGGAACTGGTCCGAAAGCCACCAACTGATTTTATACAGGACACCAAACGGCCTTCAGGCGAGAATGACTTTGGTGCCTCCTGACCAGGTTCAGACTCAGGACAACACATTTTTTCAATGAACAGAGGGTGTTGCGTCAGAGAACACTGTAATTATTCCTCTGTGAAGAACATTCTGTTCAGTTACTTCAGAGAGCCAGGTAGTGTCTGAGGGAAAGGAGCCCCAGTTCAACAAAAGCTGTAACACTCCGAGATGTAAGGGGAACAAAAGTCTCCTCGGGGCTCAGATTTGCTAATCTCAGGTGTTCCATTAGTTGGAGATACTCAAGCCTTGGCAGGATGCCTGTGTAGAGCTCTGTGAATGACACAGCGAGGCCCAGTTCCAGGTCACAAGCAAGTTGCCTTTGATTGCCCTTTCACAGCTGCCCAATTGCATGTGTTGATTCTGAGCCAGCTCCCTCAAAGCTCTCTCAGTGAATGGTCCCACTGCCCAGCTCCCCTGAAGTCCTGCCATATGCCCAGGTTTTCACAGTAAGCAGAGAGAGGGAGGTAGTGGGTGCTGGAAAGTCTTCTCCACATAGTGTCAACCACTCTTCTCCTTTTCAAGCTGGGGACATCTCCCAGTGGGTGAAGTTTCAGGGGCTAGTTCCCCTCCTAACAGGGGAGTCAATGCTGCACAGATTTTATCACCACTTTCTCCCACAGCAACCGCTGTGCTTTATCCCACCCAATTCCCTACCCTTGAAACACCCTCTCTGGACTGATCCATAAGGCCTCTACTTTCTCCTCTAAATCCTTCCTCCAGTCCCACTCCTCCTATCATACAGAAACAGTCACTAATTATAGGCTCCCAGTGGAGAAGCCATTGGAGATTATAGATTGTCTGGGGGAGAGGGCTAACACACAAAGTATGTTGCTCCTCTTCTTAGTTTGTGAGCTCTTCAGAGAGCCAGAAAGTGCAGTCCCTATCTGTGCGGACAGTGACTGGCACACTATGGATGCTACTAGGAGACAAGTAATAACTAATAATGTCTCACTGACCCTGTGCACATGAGGCATTGTGAGCACCATGAGAAAATAGCTCCTTTCTGTAAAATGCACTCAGGTGGAATCCAGCTAATCTAGCACAGACCAGGAAGATACAAATTCCAGGGTGTGGAGAATGAATAAAATAACTATGAGACTGGCCAGGATTTGTGAGGGTTCCTCAGAAGAAGGAGATATCTATAAAGGGCTTCCCACAGCTGGAGTCACCCTTAAAGAGATGATCACTAATTTGGAATGTTGTATCCATCCTTGGAGCCTTCACATACTCGTGACCTCAGGAAGCACCCCATTCACTTGCTATAAATATAAATTCGGCATTGACGTGTGGAGGTGCTGGGAGCCCATATACTCACCAAAAATTTGCTCAACCCTTTGAACCTTGAGAGGAGTAATCTGGACCTGTGGGCTCAGAGAACTTAATTGCTAAGGATCCAGAGCAAACAGAGCTGACTTTGTAACAGTGGGGCAAGGCATTGGTGTTGAAATCTAACCCCCCAACACTGCCTGTGCTGTGCGGATAAATGGTGATTGCTCTCAACTCACCTTTCACCAGCATGAAACAAAGAATAAACACATCATCTTACTAGTTCCCAGGACACCCATGGGAAACAGTAGATGGATTTCAGTGTCAGCCTAGCAGATTTTAGAGCATCCCCCAGGACTGAAAGACTAGAACCTCTGAGGTAAAATGTGATGGTGGTGGTGGCAATGGAGTGAAATTGCCCTGAAAGCTGCACCCCACTGTGAAATTTGTTCCCTCCCTCCTCTTTGTGCTACTTAGCAGGGAAAGGCCTTGACTCAGCTGTCCCCAGAGGGTGAATTCTAGCCCAGTGGCCAATAATTTGCCAGAAAAAATGCATTTAAATTCAATGATTTGTAATGATTTGGGAATTGTGACACACTAAGCCCAACAGCCAGCCTGGGGCTTCCATAAGTGGCATACATTGCTCTGAACTTCCTGGTGCTACAAAGTCATTTGAATGATGTGACACTGATATGCCACTTCCTGGAATGGATTTGAGTGAGATCAGCCTAGCCTCATTCCCACCAGTCCAGTAACTCCCCAAGGAACAGTAATACTGCGCACTGCAATAGTCCTTTTCAATCCACTCTCAAAGCACTTCACAAAGGTGGGTCAGAAGCACAGTCTCCATTTTAGGGGCGGGGGGGAGAAACCAAGGCACAGAGAACAGAAGTGACTTGCCCAAGGTCACCTCAGCAGAAAGCTTGATGCTAGAGGCATAAGCAGTGGCCAGACTTGTACTGAGAAGCCCCAGCTCTCATTTACTTGTAGCACTGAGCCATGGTCTGACCTGTCTTTTGCCTCTAAACATGTAGAGACCCAAGCTGACAAAATCAGAGCTCTCCCCACAGTCAGCACCAGCCTGTGGGTGAGGATGGGAATCTCCCCATCCAAGCACTCAGAGGCGAACTGGAAAGCCTGGGTATTGCCTTCCACCATGTGCAGCACCAACAAGCTGCAAGCCTTCTATCTGACCTCCTCTCTCCCGCTGACCCCTCAAACCCACCTGGTCTGCAAAGTCCCAGTCAGCCTCACCCCACTCATTAGGAGCCACTTACAGCAAGAGTCACCCCTACCACCCACCTCAATTTGGGCTCCATAAACATCCCCGTAGGCAGAGCTAGACAATAGACCCACCTACAGCAGTAATTGCACTCCAGTTAGGAAGCAGATGTACTCTCATGAAGGCCTCACCCCCCTCAGCATCTCTACTTGCCTGATGCTGTCCCAGGTGTTGTCTTGATACCTAGAGGGGAAATGTCTCCTGGACAGCAGATGCTTGGTAACGCCAGTTACTGGTGATAAAAGGCTATTATGGTTAGTTTTGGGGTGTCAGATTAGGACACTCAGTCTGCAGGAAGATGCTGCTTACCTGCTCCTTGTACCTCCCATCCAAGCCTTGCTCAGATGCAGCCCTGACTTCCCCCATTCCTCCACCTCCCTATTCAAGGAATTACCCCGCAAGGATGGCAGACAATCACACTTCACTAGCCAACGTTCCTAGTGGCAAAAACCTTCCTCCTCCTCCCCCTTATCTGGGACAAAGTGGAGCAGAGAGCTTGGAATCTTTCAGGGGAGGAGCAAGTGAAGTTTGGAAACAAATCTAGTGCAGGGTAAAACGCAATCCAGATCTGGGTGTCCCATCCAGCCCCAACCCTAGACATAGCTAAGATCACTCTCTAGCCCTAAAGAGTGACCACAGCTGTAACCTTAGCCTGAGGCCACATCCAGTTACAACCCTAACCCTAGCAAGGGGCCATGATCCAGCCCTACCCAGGACCACAATCTAGCCCAATCCTGACCTCAGAGTGGGACCACAATCTGGTCCAACCTCAACCCCAGCCCAGGGCTATCCATAGGCACCAATCTTAGCCAACCTACATATAATCCAGAAAGTATCAAACAGATTCAGTGCACGCCATCAGATGCCAAACATAAACGACACAGCTGGAGATTCAGCTGCTCACATGCCTCACTGCCACAGTCCCTTTTGTCCTGCCACGGATTTCCACATGGACTCAACCATCTCATCTCGCTCAGACTAACCTACCCATTCCCCCTTGCACATATTATCCACAGATAAAGGAAACGCGGCAGGCTAAGTGCAACTGACAACACTTGGAACCTACCAAGAGGGTTTAAAACATAAATATTGATAACATGAAAAATAAGACTTAAGGGATTTGAACCCATTATTCACATGCAGATCATGGCATCTGCCATCATTCACTTCCTGATAATGCACAGCTGCAGCACAGGCAGCAATCTGTGTATTGTGTGCTCCAGGGGTGCATTGACTGGCTGACCATTGATCAATGCTCCAAGGTGAATTTTGTCACCCTGAGGGGCTAAGGAAACACTTAACATTTCTGCATAACCTTTTTATATACAGCACCAGGGAGATGCAACCACCTCTGGTGAGGGCAGGCAGCAGCCATTACAATGCAGCACTACAAGCTAAAGTGCTATTACCACAAACAGCACACAGTACTGCAGCAGAGACAGGAAAAACCCTGACCAAGGACACCAGATGTAAACCCCAGCTCTTATAAGACGTGCCCTGGCACCTTACTGTCCATGTAGGCCAGATGGGAGCTTGGCTTTCCCTGCTTATCTACTGACAGTCCCCTTGGGGAGGCAGAGCACCTTGGAGGGGCTTGCTCTAGCCTGTTCTTTGACCACCACTATAAGTGCGTGAGGTTCGGTTATTAACATGTTAGTCTCACCAAGTGCGTGTTCATGCACCAGATATCAGGCTGCAGTTAAATAGTTGTAATCTCTTACCTCTCCCATAGTTTTCCCTGGGTTTATTCATGTCTCTTGGCGTTATAGCTGCTGCTATCTAGCACTTGCAGAGCTAGGACTTAGAGATGAAGGGGGCACACCCAGCCCCTCATTCACACCGTATTCCCAGTCCTGCCTCCGCACAGGCTGAACAGTGGGGCAACTGGGATGGTTATAGGAGCACACGGCCTGGGGCAGAGAGGGGCTTGTTATGCGGCCAGTTATTGATCAGTTTGCTCTAGAGGATGGACTAGTCATGCACTGCATCTCAGCTGCTCTGCAGCCAGACCCCCTTTTCTGCCATAGCTCCCAAGGGAGGCAGCTCTCCTTCCTCCTCTCTTGTGTCCTAGAGACACCTTCCCTGCCAAAAGCATGGCAGTAAGAGTGAGCACACTAGGCCTCTCAGCTCACTTCGCCAGCTAAACAGTCGCCCCCGGGAGAGGCCTGGCCCAGTCGAATGGGCTCTGTCCCCACAGACTTGGTCGCTGGGCTTCAACTGGAATTTAAACAACAAAAATTATCAAGCTTCGAAACCACACTCCCAAGGTTTGAATGATGGAGGTCAGGAATCATTTGGTCCCAGGATGGTCCCTAGGAGAAGGTTCGGGCCAGGCCGATGGCTCTAGTTTCATGAGCTGAGCAGTGCCACGTGACTAGGGTCAGAGTCCCAAGTCGTTACATCCCCATGCAGGCTGGCAGGGGCTGGGAGTTCTACAGAGGCAGCAAGCTCAGCCCCTGGGGAGAAGAGGGAACATGAGTCAGTCCCTCACCTCCAGCAGGTAATGCTCTCAGGATCCCAGAGGAGAAAGTCGTGTGTTGTATAATAAAACAGCGACCCCTTTGGCTGATAAGGGGCTGCATTGATGGGCTCCAGATGGCAGCCTGCCCAGTTTGCATTGGCCAGCGGGGAGGACTCAGATGGCTTTGCCATCGTCTATACTTATGTCTGAGCTGCTCTGGAGACACCCTCTGCTATACATGACCCCGGGGAGGCATGGAGGTGCTGAGGCACCAGGGTGATGGACACCTAGTAAATACCATGGATTAAAGAGAGAGAGGTTTACGCTGCTGAGGCTCCCAATGCAGAGGGCAGCTGCCTAGCTGGGCACTGGAGTTCAGCTCCAAAGCCTGCACCCAGGGAGCGACTATCCCATTCCTTAGACATTCAGCAGAGGTTCCCCTCTCCTAGTGGAAGGAGCAAGACCCAGGCAAAGCACCAATGTCAAAAGGCAGAGCACCCCCACTTCCCCAACCCCCTCCAAATTGCTCTAGGAGTGGACTGCTGTCTCTCTGGAACTCGGGAGCCATTTCCCTCTGTTTTTTGCCCAGCTGAGCTATTTCCAGATCTCCTACCAACTGTGCATCACTTCGCACTCTTGGGCATTGTCACTCAATCACGTCAGGATATTTTGACCTTCCTCCTCCTGCCTGGACAGGATTATCAGCCAGGAACACCTGGCCCTAGATGGCAATCCAGGGACAACACATGAATCATCTGTTACCTGCGATAAAGCCAATTGGCCAGAAGGAGAACATTGTTGGGGTAGTACCACAATGCCCTGAAGAACTACTTATTTAGCTAGCCTTGGTCAATGGAGTCCTTCTGGGAACAACATGTGCCTGACGTCAGCCACGGAGCAGTGAGGCCGCTCTGCCAGAACCCCATTATGTAAATATCCCCATTGTTTCCAGTGGCTCTGCACAGGTCAGGACGAAGGGAAGATTTAAACGGACATTCATTCATGCTCTGGTACTGAGCTGCCCACAGCTCCCAAGACAAAGGGCTGCAGGGCTTGGACCAGGCCTGTGTATCTGGAAAGATCAATATAGTCAATCAATGCAGCTGTAGACACTGTCATAGGGAAACCCACTAACCCAGAGAGCAGGGGGAAAGAGACAGCTGCATGGGCAGGAGAGGGAGAGGAGGAAGGTGGTGAAATACCAGCTTCTATTGCTTCAAAATGAGGGAATAAATGACAGCATGTGCAGGGCTGTGCCATTTTCTCCTGCACCGTACAGCTCACTTCAGTCTGCTCTACCGACCCGGGCTGCCCCAGCTCCACTAGGCACTGCAGTCCTAACGTACCTTCTGTGGGTGTGGGCCTGAGCCAATAGAGCAGTGGGGACCTCACACATGGACATGGACATTCTCTGCCTGAGCTCAGGTGGGAAAAGCCCACTCTCATCTCAGACCCCTGCCACCTGCTGTGTCCCCTCATCTGGCAGCCATGGCGGGACAGGTTCCTCCCACTTAGGCCAGCAGCCTCAGGAGCAAGTAAGACTACAGTCCAGGTGACAAGTTGCATGAATCCGGGGAACGCAATGACCATACCTAGGCATTGGGCTGAGCAGCACTTGAAGACATGCCTTCAATACCCACTGGGAGGAGTGAGGTCACCTCCTACAGCTACTGCAAGAGCGACACATTCCAGTTGCTTACCGAGCCATCTCCCTCTATCATGGGTGCAGGGAAGAGCTCTACTGGTGGGCTATGACACCATACCAGGTGATTCCAGGCCAAAAGGTCAGCACAGGACTAGGCCACATGCCTGGGGGTTGTTGCCACAGGACAGTGCAGGTGGGGCCGAGACAATGCACACCCCACAGCACAGCCTTCTGAGACCACACTGCCCACCAGTGCTTCCTCAACACTCAAACCATGACCTAATAATCTATTACTGGCATGCTGAGAAGGGAGATGCTTTACCAGCCCAGCCCTGGCACAGCTGCTAGAGCTACAATAGAATAGTGTTTGTAGAGTGGAGCCATTGGTATAATGGGCTTCACCCTTCTATTTAACCCTCTTCCTAATGTTTGCAGAATCTCAGCCTGGCTGGGGAAGTGGTTAATGAGTGAATATTCATTAGAGAGACACAGTGCATAGGGTAATATCTTTTATTGGACTAACTTGTTAGTTAGTGAAATAGACAAGATTTCAACCGTACATGAACCTAAAGAAGAGCGCTGGATAAGATCAAAAGCAAGTCTCTTTCACCAACAGAAGTTGGTCCAATAAAAGATATTATTTCACTGGGAGTTGCATTGTATGTCAGAGAGCAGTATGACTGCACAGAGCTCCAGCATGAAACTACAGAAAAACCTGAGAGTCTCTGGATAAGTTTAGAAGTGTGAGCAACAAGGGTGATGTCATGGTGGGAGTCTGCTATAGATCACAAGACCAGGGGGATGAGGTGGACGAGGTTTTCTTCCAGCAACTAACAGAAGTTACTAGATCACAGGTCCTGGTTCTCATGGGGGACTTCAATCACCCTGATATCTACTGAAATGTCTGGGTAACTCTATTTAAAATAACATGGTGGCATGTTATCCCCTTAGAGGAATAACAGATTTAATATATTTGTACAGTCCAGGAGAGGGCTGGGCAGTATAGGACATATAATTCTGGAGGGAAATCCAGGACTGAGAGCGTGTTGAAGTCATGCTGATCTATAATCAAGGCTGGTGAGAACCAGATGTAACTGGCAGGCTGCAGTTGCACACAGACACTCAGGGTGTGGTTGGATGGCTGTTTGTGAATAACCCAGGTAGAAATTACTTCAACAAGGCAGGGTTGCTGGGCAGTGGTGACATAGTCCCCCCGACCTCCTACCGGTCTGAATTGTGCCCTGGTATGTCACACTACTGCACCTTGTCTCTCTAATATCCTGGAACTAACAAACACTGCAAACAGCAATGAATGTTAATTAGGCGACTTCATCCATGGAACCATTGGGAGGTTTCCTTTGAGAATGAATCTGGCACAGAATTGACAGGTGATTTGGGAATGGGCGGGCTTGGGCTTTTGTCAGTTACTGTTTAACTCTCTCACACCAATACACTTGCTCCTTTTTACTATATAAGTGAAGGGTCAAGTTAAAGATAAGGCACCTCAAAGGAAAACTCAGCGCTCTTCGGGGAACAATGATTTCCTTCTCTACATCACATTACAAAAAGGAGAGATAGCCACAGCAAAAACATGATCAACCTTACACACCTCTCTGAACAGTGTTCCCACCTCACACTCACCCCATATCCTGTTCTGAGGGTGTAAAGACAGAAGCTCATTCTGCCTGTTCTGAGACATATGTACCAAGGATTAAAGGAATTTGATTCTTTCTGGGGATGAAGAGAAGAAACTTGTCACTGTGATCTAGAGTGACCAGATGTCCCGATTTTATAGGGACAGTCCCAATACTTGGGTTTTGTCTTACATAGCCTCCTATTACTCCCCAACTCCCTGTCCCGATTTTTCACACTTGCTGTCTGGTCACCCTACTGTGATCATCATTAAAAAATGACAACGTTTCAGGGAAGATGCATCCCCAGAGTACCCACAGGACAGGTAGCAGGGTGTGCCACTTCTATTTATATTCATGTTGTTTACATCTGGCTCTTCTGAAACATTATCAGCTAGAGGCAGAAAGAAACTCTTTACAGATAGGATCAGAAAGAACAATGGAAATAGAACACTAGTAATAAATGCATCCTTCACGTGGCTAGACATTACACCCTGTTTCATCAGGCCAACTTAATGCTTAAGGCCTTCTCCATAACCAGAATCTAATAGTACCCAGCATTACAGCCTAGGAGAAGTGGTGACACAGGGAGGACGTGTGTAAGAACAGCTGCCAGCCTGATGGCAATGGGCGTCACTGAAAGAACAGAGCTTCCTGTAATAAAAATAGTTCCTTATCTTGTTTATGTTTCCCTTTGAAAATGAAACTGGATGCTTGCAATGGCCAAGTTAGAAATTTAATAGACGAATGCTCTGTATTTTCAGGCTTTTCCTCCTGTTATCAGGGCTAAGGGACAAGGCTTCATATTCATAGACCGTGATGTACCTTTTTCTTGTGCCAGTGATCAGCAAGCCAAGTAAATTACTGCAGTTGGAATGAAAAACTGCCTCCCAGGACTAGAACGCAGCCATCCTGACACTCAGTGTCCTACTACTGCCTAGCAATTTGTTGTATTCAGGACAATGTCTTTGTTTTCCCATTTTTCAATTTATTAATTTTTTTAAAAAGCCCTTGGAAAAAAATAGTATGTGATCATGTGTCAGGATCCCATATACAAGGCATGGGGTAAAGGGTGGGGCCTGGGTTGGAGAGGCCTCCATAATGTGATCTGAGTTCAGTCTAGAGGGTCAAAGCTAGAAGCAGTAGTCCATACCAGTGTCCCACTGTAGGCACAGTTCGGTGTCAAGATTGATGTCCAAGTCAGAGCCAAGGGAACCAGCCAAAGTAGAGTTAGCAGAAAAAAGAGGCAGGACGAGGCATCAGGAGCAGAGCAGGGGACCAGGACCCAGGACCAAGAGCAAGACAAAGTACCAGGAGGGCACTGAAGGATCTGTTTACAGCAGTAAGTCAGGGATCCACCTAGTTCCATAGACAGCCTCCAGCTGTTTCCTCTAGGCCTTAAATAGCATGCCTGGGCCAATCAGACATGCTCCACTTTGTAACCCTAACAAAGTACATTCAAAGTAGAGGTTTTCTTTAATGGACGTATATATACATATAGAAACACTCACAATTCATACCTCTCCCGGTCCTGTTTTCCTAGCGGTTTGCCCAACTTCTTTTCTTGTACCTCCCTCTCCATAAATACATTTTCTATTTTCCTAGTTCCAATAGTTGACACACAAGAACTCACACAATGTTCCTTTAAAGGAAATAAACACTCAAGACAAACAAAAAAGCTATAATCATAAGAGATTTGGGGTTTGTTTAGTTTAGCTTTTTTGCAAGAACAACATTGTGGTTTGTCTCTTATTTTCAGTGTTTCACTTTATATATTTTATCGGTCTGAACTGCTCTAACAAGCAGAGAATCACAGTTTAACCAGCTAGCGCTGCATTTGGAGCTCCCCAGCTCCCCTCAAGCTGCATTCTACTTCCATCAGGTCCAGCCTGGCTACAAATACTGCCAAAATAACTAATCAGCTTCCATAACAGGGAATTTCCCCCTCCCCCCAATACAAAGCAGGAATTGAAAGGGAGCCCAAACAATTTGCCTTTTGCATTTCAAATGTCTCTGACCTGTAACAATGCAAACAGAACCCCAAAATGCATTTCCGTTTTCAAAAAACGTTCAAGATCCAGTCTGCATCTCGGGTGTGCAGAAGACATTCACAGTAGACAGAGTGGATGTGCCGCTTTTCACTTGCTAAACCAGAATCTAAACTACAAGCTCAGAAAGCAGGTTCAGGGCAGAGGATAGTTCAGGGCCTAAGATCTGTTACTTGTTTTGAAAGCTTTACAGCACCTGTCAAAGAAAAATAGCTGACACAGATTTTTTGACATGTGGGGCTCAATGCTGGCCTGCTCCTGCACATGTATGCAATGGAACCAAATCCAGTCCCCAGCAAGGAGCTTTTAAAGTTAGATCAGAACTATTCAGTGAGGCAGCAAGATGACCCAGGGCTTTGTGAAGAGCACAGGGACTGGAATAAACAGTGGTGGTTAGGGTGGCCAGATGTCCCAATTTTATAGGGACAGTCCCAATTTTATAAGGACAGTCCCAATTTTTAAGTCTTTTTCTTATATAGTCTCCTATTACCCCCATCCTGATTTTTCACATTTGCTGTCTGGTCATCCTAGTTGTGGCCTTTGAAATGATGTATCTTTCCTACTCCAGCCAGTCAAAGAAAAAAATGTATTCCCCCTCCCCCACCATCCTTCCTACTAACAGGAGCTCGCAAATAGTGTAGGGAATCTGGTGCTGCAGATGACAAATGATCATGAACCAGAAAAATAGAATAAAAAATCAAGGCCAGAAACATCAGGTCATCCTCGAATTGAATCAAGTTGCAGCCACTGTGCAATACTGTAAGTTTCCACATTGTAATTGGCTGACAAGAGCCACTGCTTTTGGGGAGATTCCCTCCCTCTTTTATTTTATTTACTTATTTATTATTTTTGAATAATTAACTGAGTAGACTCATGAAATAATTTATTTCCATGATACTTGGGAAGCAGTTGTACAGTTTGCTGTCACTACCTGATTTCCCCAAGCTATGCAGTCATTTCAGGTTTGTGTATCTACGCCTCTCTACTGTACAGAAGAAAACGTTGGTCAGTCATGCCTATAAAAACAGATGGCTTAACTAGCTGGGGGCCTGCAAATGTACCTCTAAGCCACGATGCGACCTAACTGCATGACACGCTGGAGAGACTGTAGTAGTGATAAGCTGCTAAGGGTTAGTCAGAGGCAAAACTGTGCAGTCCTTAGTAGTCAGAACTGCCAAGGAAATCAACAGTGAGAGCTCTCTTGGGAGCTCCCCGCCTGCTTTGTGTCACATGTCAGCCTTTCCAGGCTTTCAGGGCTCACCCAGTATTCGCTCCTTGGATTCCTGATTGTCAAAACCCTTCCATCCATCCCCCTACATGGCTCAATGTTCTTTATGCGACTCCCATTAGCACTGATATTGACATAACATTAAGGGCCAGGTGGACTCGCTCTCCACCTGACAGTAGCCATGGGTAAGGCAGAGAGCGAGGGACATAGACAGATGAAGGTGGCAGAGATGCCATAGGAGATCAGTTACAAAGCAAAGCCTATAGCAGACAGCAGCACTTGCCCAGAAACATGTCTGAGAGAGAAGCTGCAACACTACTGGTCTCTTTATGCTAAGGGATGGGGACGAGGGGGTGGCTACCTTGATTGACAGCTGCCAAGGCAGTATTTTAATTCAGTGCCTTTTTGTAATTAAAATATTTGTATTGCCTGTACTGGATTGCAATGGGATTCCTGGGCAAGGTAGGGGACGTTGATACAAATGTTTCACAGGGATGTCACGCCTCCCTAAAGCTACTGTGAGCAGCACGAGAGCTCTGCTGAACCCAAGGTTCCTATTCTTTAGCGCTGCCTCTCAACTTGAACAAAGGAGAACCATGCACTGAGTGAGGCAGGGGTCCTGTGCAAAAACCAGTACGTGACCACATCCTCAAAGAATACCATAACGTACATGCACAAAGGCGCAAGGGCAACCTTAACCCCCGGCGCATGGCCTAACTCCAGTACTTGACTCTGCAATTTTGACAAACTTTGAAAATAGCTTTTGAAATCTAATTTATAGAAAATCGTGTGTTTATATAAACACACAGACTCCCAAGCAGAGCCTCCTGGAGCAAGGGGAAAAGCAGCATCCACAAAGGCTCCTATGGACTTTGCATTGCAGCTCTAATTTGGGACGCTCTCAGATACCACAGTGCTGGGAACTAGGGGAAAGGAACGATTAGGCAAGACACCGTTATAAAAGGTGAGGTCGCCCAGCTTTCATTTGCCAAGCAGGCTACCATTGACCTGCCCAGTGTCTAGGCATCATGCCAGCGATATGTCACCAAAGAGACAGAGCCCACTAAATAATATATTCAGCCATCTCCCCCAGTTCCCCAATTGCTCCTGAGTGCATACAACAGGGATACATGGTTTCTCTGTAATGTTTCCTACTGCTCTGAATAAGGGCCCCAATAATTATGGGGAGAGGCCATGGCCCAGTGCTACTATTCAGCCAATGTAATCCATCCACAACGGGCCTGTGCCAAACAAGTGCCTTGGCAGCTGGGTCATTCATTAGCGGGCCTTCAGGCAGCTGAGCAATCTTGTGGCAGCTTCTTCATTGCAGATGCACAGGGTGGCAGCTCCCTCTCTTTTGCAAGGGGACAGCTGCATAGTTTAACTCCTGATTCATTACTATCTTTGCAGATGGCAGCTGTTACTGTTTTCGGTGCCAGCACTTGGGTTGGGATCAGGGGCTGTGCCAAGCTACAAGAGACCCAGTGATGAGATATGATATGTCTCTGCTTATAGGGCTTGCAAATTAGCTCTGGAAGAATTTGAACCAAGCCACATACTCACAGGAGGGACAAGCAGAAGCTGGAATTTTGTTTTAACCTTAAAATATAGTAGTGGTTCCCACCCATTAAGTATCCTGGCCCAGTCCCATCTCTATCTCTCAGGACCAGGAGACTGGCCTAGGTTTCCCATACAGCAGTGCACAGCACTAGTTTACTCTCCTCCTTTCTTAATACTGCAATTGTACAGTATTGAGCAAGGCAGGAGTTTCCCACTCTAGGTAGTCTGGATTTTACATTCCTGCCTCTCAGCATCTTCCTTCCCCTCTGAATCAGGCTCAGTTCCAGGCTTCTCCAGTTTCATTTTACTCTGAGAAGTTGGTCATTTCCCAGTCACAGGTTTGTGTTTTGATTTAACTTACTTCCAATTAACATAATTGGTTTAAACAGCCTCATTGTTTATTTGACTCGGAGCAAAAATATGGCACAGCAAAATATTTTAAATTAAATGTTTTCCTTAATGTTTTGTGGACAAACTCCCTGCTTGTACATTGGCTGGAGCTCAGGAAAGGGGTGTGGATGGGGAAGGCACTGTGCAAATTTCCTACTCACACTTCCTGCTCCCTGTAAAAGTGCTGGTGCACTTCCTGTGCTTTTACCCTGCCGCCATCTCCCCCAGTTCCCCAATCTGCTGTTACCTCAGTGCTGACACGCAGCAACCTCTGCTATTCCAACCTGGCTGCTACCCCAAGCTTGCTCCTTGCTTGCAACACACTGAAAATTCCCAAAGAAATCACAGGCTAGGGGTGTCGGACCATGGTCCACTTTTGCTACTCTAAAATGGATTTGCCTGGTTCTCGGGAACGGGTCAGCCAGAGAAACTGCACGGTCTACAAAACCATTCATGAAACCATGTACTAGTGTCACAGTTTTAATCCTCAGAGGTGCTGCACAGCCCAGCACTAGTACTGGCAAGCACCATGATTCCTTGTGTTGTTCTGGGCTTCACCTTCCCCTCCCCACTTTTACTCTGTTAATGCACTGCTTGGGGTGTCCAGAGTAAGAGGCTCCAGTCACAGCTATTGTATAAATCTGATCCCTAGCCCATCGCCCCCTTCCTCACCCACTGAAATGGCGTTTCCAGGTTAAAGAGCAGGCAGGTGCTCTGGAAAATTTGACAGTTGCTATTCGCAAACAGGCGAGCTGAGTTTACTGTCAACAGCAATGATCCTTATCATCCAGTCAAGTTAATTGAAGCTGCTCCTTCTGCTGGGAACAAGACAAGGTCATATTGGCTTACCTCCTAGAACCGGCAGAGGTGGAAGTCCAGGGTGCCCAGACAGGGATGGCAGGGCCATTTCTAGCACTTTCCGGCAGTTGAAAGATCTGGAAACTTGGCCCCCACGGGGTGATTCAGCAAAGGGATTCTGGGATTAACTGGTAGTGATTGTTCCTGTTTAGCCTGAAGGGAACAAGAGCCGGGTCAATTACCCATTTCCTGATCCTGTTATTAGCAGCTGCTCCTGGACAGTGCCAGACCCAACACTCTTGCCTTCCAGGGACTCTCTTTTTCTTTCTCTCCCCTCAAGGTTTTTTCTGTATTCTTCCACCAGGAAAAATATCCCTACCCCACCACTGTGACAATGCTGCTTGTTTGGCTCTGAGTTATGGCCACATCTGCAGTCAGCAGAGGTGTTCAGGTTCTCAGCTCCGGGGTTCAGAGCTTTCTTTGTGCCAGGGCTGAGCTCCAGCACCTCTGGGCTTGGTGCATCAATTAGACACGACACGAATGACTTGAGCCCCGGCACCTCTGGCGTTACAAATGAAGCACGGCCTGATTTAAAAAGTGTGAGGAGGGAGGCTGGTGGCAGGATATGTTCTGCAACGGTCCCTTGACTTTGGAATTCACTCCCTCCTAACCCAAAATAGCTTGAGTCAGTGGATCCTTAGGGTATGCATGTCCTGCCTGGTGGGGGCGGATTGAGATGCATGGGACTAGAGAGGTTTCAGTTGCAGCTCAGCTGGCCCGTGGGCATGGTGGATGTGGGGTGGGGTGAGAATGGGGCTGAGCTATTTCAGTCCTTGATTTTGTAGGAACTGTGGCTTTCAAATGAGGTTGGAGGGCCTAGAGCTGAGTGGCGCCTTTGGCAAACAGGAAACTTATTAGCACAGGAAAAATAGTTGAATTGTTTTTGTTGCTGTCAGAGACTCCAGGGACTTTATTCCCAGCTTTGATGTGTGCTGTTCAAGCAAAGGGCAGTACGTACAAGATTCAAGGCAGAACTGACTGGAAAACAGGTCTGACAGAACCACCACCTGAAGCAATGCTGTGCTGCTGTGTTTGACTTGACTTTCCCTCAGGGATTTCCAGAGAGCGCGAACCCGTGTGACTGAGACTCCTGTGGAGCTACTGTTCCACTGGCAGCTTGGGAAGCAAGTAATCCAGCTCCCCCTGTTCCACTCCCAGGAGAGCAGAAGTGAACAGCCCGTAGTGTGACATAGGCCTGATAGTAGCTGCAAAGCTCACAGAAAAACAACCCCATCTAGGATATTTATAGGGCTCTGTGTCTAGAGAGCTGTTTTGTTTTTTAATATACATCTCCACACTTCCTGTTTTCCAGGCCTTTTGTTGCATCAAACCCCAGAGTTCAGTAAATAAGACCCCAAATGGTCTGTGCCAGTGACAGACCATTTGGCAGTATGAGGTGGAGGGGAGGGGATTGCTGGTTGAGCCCAACAGGCCCAGTTCTGCACATTGATTAGTTTGTACCACTAGGGAGGGCATCCATTCCTGTTCCCCTCCTGTTGGCAGATCCCTCCACACGTAGATTCCTTTTGTTCATCTCCTTTAAGGGGAGGAGGAAATGAGAGACATCAGCAGAAGAGCACCTCAGGCAACACTTCATGGGGAAAACTGACAGTCATGACATGTGGGGGCCAGCACAGAAACCAGGTCTCTACTGCACCTCAGGAGGTTCCCTGGCAGTTCAAATCACATATTCCAGCCTCTCAACTTTCCCCAGTCACTGGACCAGAGACGTTGATAGATGGAGACGGGGGGTGTATAACTAGTCGGGCAAATGTAGTTGGGTTTGCGGCTCTTTGTTTTGAGAACTGATTACTCTGTAGCTGCTTCTCAACCTCAGTTTGCTATTGGCAGTTGTTCCTGCTTCCAGGGCCAAGTTCAGAGTGAGAGACTATCACTGCATCAAGCAGTTGTTGCTGAAGCATTGGTACATCCCCTAACACTGACCTGCAGGCTTTCATGACTGGGACTCCTGCCGTCCCCTGTCTGTGTGCAGGGCTCCTGAGTCCTGCTTCTACTCATGCCTCCCACATTTGACTGTGGGGGAGCCAAACCATATAGAAACTAAAGGTACTGCACCTACCTCTGTTGTGATTGGAGCATGCTCTGCAGTAGATTGGCACGCACCCCAGTGAACGAGAAGACATGGGCACTAGCTGAGCTGGAGGGTACCCAGAGAAAATAGCTATTAACTCATCCCTAGGGCCCAAGAATCTAGAAACCATTGCCTATGGAAACAGAGTTTATCACTTCCAGCTTGGTGGTGGTGATGTTCTACAACCCAAATCGGGGACAAGGAGGAATTGCAATGAGGAAAAGGTAAGAGTCTCACATGCTGGATTATGTAAGGGTCTCAAGGTCAGCAACGGCTTATCTGGATGTTTGTTTATCCAGAGAGGTCAACTTCTGGCCAGGGACTATTTTTAGCAAAATTATTTCACAAATGTTCTCAAATGCTGTGCCTGATTAAGCTCCAAAGGGAAACTCGGGTGAGTGCAGTTGGGGCAATTAGCTCCCTCCACCACAGTCAGTGTTAAACTTATCTAGATCTTTGAGGGGTGAAGTGTGCGTGCGAACATCCATGTAAGCATCCCAGCTAGCCAGCCCGCTCACTGCGGCTCCATGCTGGGCTTTGTGGCTGGAACTACAGCCTTGCCCTGGAAAGGTACCAGACACTGGGCCCACTTCACTCTGACAGCCCACTCTGTATAAACTGTAGAGACAAACTCTGCAGCTGCACAGGGAGGCGTGTAGGTGCCTCTTACCTCTCCCAATGACTCTTCATTAAGGCATAAGTTACATTTGGTGACAACTAATTGGTGTTTTAATAGGCTCCGCAACAGAGGGGCAAGAAATGGAAAGGGCTGAACAGGGATTAACCGGGCTTCTTCCATTAGATTCAAAGGGAACTAAATTACCAACCCCCTTTGCAGCCCTTTGTAAAAGCCACCCTCAAAGCTGAACAGTTTGGAATCTTCCCTCACCCCCTCCCAGGTGCACACACATTTTCGGCCTCTGTCTGTTTGCACACCTTCCACTGGAGGCTGTTTCAACTCCAGAAGCAGAGTCACCGTGGTTACTCCCTGGCCAGTATCTCACCTGACAACAAATGGGCCCTTGGGAGACCTGACCGGCTGACCCTGGCACCTCTACACAGCTTGAGCATACATGGGCAAAACATCACTGACATCTGTTCAACCGCTGCAGGTAAGATAAAAGCTGGAGCACACATTCAGGGAAGGACCTTGTGGGTTTTGTGAAATTAAGACAGAGGCAGGAGGCTCAGGCAAGATTATTATTCATACAAATTCTCTAACCCTTTCTGTTACTGTAGGTAGAGGTTATAGTCCTCACCTTCCCCAGTCCAGTTCACCTCATTGCCTATAGGCTGCCTAGGATACTGATGCGCCAGGCAAAAAATCTCCAAGTGAGACAAAGTATTTCATGGGTCCAGAGCACCCCAGGCAGCAGGCCAATAGGACAATGTCCCAGGGTGACAGAGCTCCCCAGCCAGGGGTCATGAAAATACACAGACAACAATTAATACAATTCCCTGTGTGCCCCTTCACTCCCTTTTGAGCACTCCCCCAGTTGTGGCTCATTTAGTCAATAAGTAAATACAGTACAGCTGGTAACTACCCTCCTGTCATACCTAACCCAGAGAAACCCCCCATTGGCATAGAACCAGGCCCACAGCCTCCCCCTAACTGCAGATCAGTGCAGCATAAACAAACAGGACAGTGTGACAGTGGGAGTGCTCTCACCCAGCCAGCCACCTCTTTGCCATTCAGGAGTTTGGTGGCAAGAAGAAGGTGTGACGAAGTGGGACTGTTTTTAATGTTTCCTCTGAATACTAGTTGTCATGGAGTCACTGGGCGATGCCCTGGAACTGCTTCCTATGAAGCCAGTCAGGACTCTGGGGAAGCCTCCTCTCTGTGAGCAGAATGTCTCCAGGGCAAGCAGCTTCCACAGCTTCGACCTCCACAGTCAGACGTGTCTCTCATCCAGCCAGTGAAACAGCAGGTTTATTAGACGACAGGAACACAGTCTAAAACAGAGCTTGGAGGTACAGAGACCAGGACCCCTCAGTTGGGCTCCCTGGCCCCCAAGATGGACCTATCTGGGCCTCCCTCCGTTTTCCCAGCCAGCTCTAACTAAAAACTCCAACCCTTCCTCTGACTTTTGTCTCTTTCCCAGGCCAGGAGGTCACCTGATCTCTTTGTTCTTCAACACCATCAGTTGGCATCTTTGCAGGGAAGGGGCCCTGGCCATCAGTTGCCAGGAGACATCACACTGGTCCTCTAGGACTCTGCAACAATCACACACCCTTATCCCACCACCTAGAGACTTAAGAAATGCATAGGGGAAACTGAGGCACCCACACAGTATTCAGAGGAAACATTAAGAACAGTTCCACTTCGTCATAGAAGGGTAGGCAGTTAGGATGGGAATTCAACAAGTACCTAAGTGACTTGGAAGCACAAGTCCCATAGATCTCAGGTGGGAACTCCAATGGGATTTGTGATTCTAAGTCACTTAGGTGCTTTTGGAAATCTCACCCTAAGATAGCAGCTTTCACCCACACTGAATCCCCGAGCCGCTAGCAAACGGTCCCAACTGAATGTACAAAGGCCGTACATGGGTGTCCCTGCTCTCCTCTACCACACTGGAATGCAGATACCTCTATTGGGGGAACAGCATGTGGCAATGCCATACAACCCTTTAAGTAGGGAAGGTTGTGGAATTAGGACTCAGTAATTAATTGATATTTCAGGAGCAGTTGGGAGAGGCAGAGTGTTGTTCACCCTGGTGGGACTTTGGCCAGGGCATTATGGATTTTAACTGAGCAAAAGCAGTCAGGACTTTGACTTTACGTCTCACATGAAAGACACAGCTTCCATCAGCACAGCACCCTCTATGTTCCAGCTAGGCACTGTGTTAGTGCTGACAGAAGGAAGAGTGCCAGCAAAAAACATATTGCACAAATGTATTCTGTCCACTGGAATATGCCCTCTTCTCTTGCTTTATGTAACTGCACAGGCATCCTCTCTCTTTTCTTATAAGCATACAGACACATACTCCTATTTATAGACTGGGTTGATGCAGATTTGGAAAAAGGCAGAAGATAACTAGGCTATTTTTAGATTTACTGAGCAGCCAATGTCGAGAAATAGGCTTAGCTGGCTAACACTGGCTACTTCAAACACAACCAGTCATACCCAGCCTTCAGAATCAATTCATTATTCCCCTTAGGTGGGTTGAAAGGGAAGTGTGTTTAAAACACTTCTGAACCCAGACAAGGTAGGAGTGGGGAGCTGAGTGTGTAGGAAAGAGGCATGGTGATGGGTCAGAGTACATTGAAGACAGACAGGAACATGACTACACTTAAACCAACAAACACTAATACATTACCTTAATAGCGAGCCAATTCACAGGCTAATAGTACATCTCCTACAGACAGCACGTTCCCTTTGCAGAGCCCTGCACAAACACTGAATTAATCCCAACAATCCACTCACACCTTGGGAGTAGGTTAGCACCACCCACACAGATGAAGAAACTGAGGCACAGTAATGGTGCCAATAACACAGTGAGTCAGTGGCACAGGTAGGATTTTGACTCAGAAGTCCCTTTCTCTCAGTCCCTGGCTCTGACTAGTAGACAAAATTGGGTCTTAAGAAGCAGCCTTAGTTTGTTAGTCCGTGTCTCTGAGGTCACCAGCAACATCAAAGATCGTGGCTAAGCTGTAAAGAGCAAATGGCCCCAGGGGACCAGTCAGAGATGGCTAGGGATGTAGCTATTTCCAGATTTCCTGCCTGAGCAGGGGAATTTAGGATGAATCAAATGGATTTATCATCCATCCTGCTGCATAAAGAGAGATGTTGTTTTGTATTTTCCAATCACGTATCACAGGCACTCCCTCAAACAGTGATGACTGGCTAGGCAGTAACAACTTTCACCCAGAGCCTCCTCACTTCAGGAAACACAGTGGCACACACACTCCCTTAGTCTGCCTTGGAGACAAACTACAACAGGCCCACATTAGCCAGAAAATCACCGTTGTATGTAGCCAGAAAGCCTCTAACCACATATCCCACAGTTCTCCTGGGTTCAGAAAGGAAGTGACACGTTGAGGAATAGGAAGTTAAGGGAAAGGAACGCATCAGGATGGATGTGTTATTGGATGAAGAAACAATGAGGAAAGCTAACTACAACCTTTGGTAGGGGAGCCATTTCCCACACTGAGAACCAAAGGACCTTCTCTCATCTGAGCAAGATCCCAGGAGACCTCAGTCATCAGACTTCTCTTCTCACATTGCCAACTCCCACTGTATCCAGGCCTTCCACTGGGAGCTGCCAGCAACCCTCTATTTCTCCCATCATTTGTAGAAGTTTCTGACACTTTCCCTAGGTCATCAGGACAGATATTTCTGAGGTTTGTGATTCATGCATCAATGCACCTACCAGACAGGGAACCAACAGCACAAACACTTTGGTGACCAGTAAGAGCAGTATCTGGGGCGACTCCCCAAGGGGGAATGAGGAGGGACATAACAACAGTCTTCAAATACGTAAAAGGTTGTTATAAAGAGTAGGGTGATACATTTTTCTCCATAACTACTGAGGATAGGACAAGAAGCAATGGGCTTAAATTGCAGGAAAGGAGATTTAGGTCAGACATTAGCAAAAACATCTTAAGTGTAAGGGTAGTTAAGCACCGGAACAAATTACCTTGGGAGGTTGTGGAGTCTCCATCACTGGAGGTTTTAAAGAACAGGTTAGACAAACACCTGTCAGGGATGGTGCTTGTCCAGTCCCCTGCACTGAGGCAGGACTTAGATGACTTACTGAGGCCTCTTCCAGTCCTACAATACTATGAGTCTCTGACAGCTGGATCCTCAGTCCACGCACCCTGAGATTCCTGTCATGTGCTGCAGGACACTGGGTTGTTGCTAGTTTTCTCATAGGCCCTGGGGTTGCTAACTGTGTCCCACAGTCCTTCCTCCTTTGACTTCAGACTCTTGGAATTGCCCAACCCCAGATTCTTTCCCAACAAATTTAGGCTCGTATGAACAATGGGTCTCTTGCGATCCAGGCACATGGAGCCTATCGCCAGATGGTCCCTGGTTAACTTGCTGAGCCTGCACCTTAACATTATTTTAAAAAAATAACCAATACAGTGCAACAAACTCTCCTGCTCCATGAGGCCCATCGACACGAGCACCCTTCAGAGCAGGAACCACTTCTGCTGCCTTAGATTGGAAGATTCAACAGCATTCGACCACAGAAGGGGGCCTGGATCTCTGTCTCCACAGGTGCCACTAATTCCTAGAGCTCTAATTCTGTACAGCTCCATTCAGCTGTTTGAAGTCACTCAACCCATTAAGGTCCTCAGCTACTTCTGGGTGTATCAGATACCTCAAAACTAGACCATGACCCTGCCATCTCCGCAGGCCACTCCATGTCCCTATCAGGGAAGGCCTTGGAGGTACAAAGTGTTCGTGTGTGGATGTGGAGCAAGTGCAGCTGGCAGGACAATAGAATTTCCATTCCAGGAGAAGTTCTGGCATTTCAAAAAGCTGAAATTGAGCTTTTCTGTGAAAAGGAAATTCCAAAAACTTTCAGTTGGGAAACACAAACATTTCACTGCGAAACTGTTGAAATGTTTCATTTGGATGCATTTCATTTTGACTTTTATAGTAATACTTAATATTTTATATTAAATAGATAAATGTAGTAAAATATTTTACATAAAAACGTCTAAATAAAATTAAAGGAAATGAGAAAGTCAGAATCAAATGCGCCAATTCTTTCCTGTCGAATATTTAATTGAAATAAACAGGTTGCTCCCAAACGTTTATTTTGATGAAAATGCATTTTCCAACCGAAAACTGTTCGACCTACTCTAGTGATAAGCCCTAGGATATCATCCAGGCAAGTCAGTATGGGCAGCCATTCCACCAGGGTGATTGATTGTGGCTGGCAAATCCAGGCAGCCTGAGAACATGCCTAGTGAGACTGGGCAGCTGTGAGGTCAGCCAGATGAATCCATGTCCAAGCCTGACTCATGCCAACTGAATGACTCTGTTCCCTATCAAGCAGGAACATTCCCTCTTTGAATCACTGCAGTTTTATGCCACTGTGTCCAGTAGCTCTAGAGGGTGAGGGAACCAGTAGCAAAGGGCACGTGGGTACCACACTCCCTGGCAGGGAGCTCCTCCTGTATGGGATTTGCAAAGCAGCACATGAATTCACTAGTACTTTGTGCCCTTTCATTTCCCAGTCACTCTCATTCATTTTACTAAACTGCTGCCCCCTGGCCCTGCCTTGTTTCAGGGCCCAGCAGAGAGTCTGGGAGCAGATCCTGACAGCACCCATGAAGATTCCTTTCTTCATCCCATTCTCCCAGGCTTGGAATGAACTCTTCCCCCCTGGTTCAGTTGCTGGCGGTGGTTTTGTAAATAATTTGTATATAAGGAAGTTCTGGCCAGCCAGGCAATGAGGTGCACATCACCATCCCCTTCTGTATGACCAGGGTTCTGAAATCTACGTAATAGGCGAGGCAACGAATGACTTTGTGCTGGGAAAATCCAAAGTCTGGAAAGTGCCCTATGGCTTCTCCTGACTCATAGTTAGAGCCGCGCACGCAGTTTCACATAGAACACACCCATTCCTTCTGCACAAGCCCATCCACATGTTCCACAGCTTTCCAGCAGAGAAAACACACCAGGCCATCCAAATGTGCAAGGTCAGTCACCTGAATAATCCAGTCCACCACCCAGCATCACAGCCTAGCCTACGTATACCAACCACTTTCATATACAGTGCTGACAGGAACATTTAACTTAATTGACATGAAAGGACTTGGGGGCTGGTTTAGGTACGTGTGTAAAGGTGTTTCCTGGGACACTGCCTGAGTGCCAGAGCTGGCTAGGCAGACCCACAACAGAACAGTACATAAAAGGGCCTCTGAGATGGATAACAGTTTATTACTGTTGATACTATTACCACAGTAACATTGTTTATACTGACCAGAATCAGACAGGCTGGTGTGTGGTTGGCAAGGTCTGATCCAGTGGTCAGAGCTGTCAGGGCAAACACCGTAACTGAGTCAACTGCAGTGAAAGGTGGTGGGTGGCTCCTTCAGCCAGAGATTACAATTATCTGAAAAAATCTTGTCTAAGCTTGCCTTGTAGGTTGAAAACTGAAGCTCGGTCAATGGGTCCAATAGGTAATTACCCTCACTTAAAAGTTGAACTTTATTTCCCATCTGAATTTGTCCAGTTTCCATTTCCAGCCCTTGCATTTTGTTATGCCTTTTTATGCTAGATTAAAAAGCTGTCCACTGTCAGAAATCTCTCCCCACATGGGCACTTTTAGACCATGATCAAGTCACCTCTTAACCTTCTCTCGGATAAACTAACTAGATTGAGCTTTTTAAGTCTCTCACAATCAGGCACGTTTCCAGACCTCACATCATTATTGTATCTCTGTTCTGAATCCCTTCCAGTTGGTCAACATTCTTCTTGAAGTATGGACACCAGAACTGGACATGCTATTGCAGTAATGGTCTCACTATTGCCATATACAGAAGTAATATCACGTCCTGACTCCTACTGGATGTTCCCTTGCTTATGTAGCCAAGGATCATGTTTGCCCTCTTAACTATAGCATCGCACTGGGAGCTCATGTTCAACTGGTTATCTAGAGTGACCCCATAAGTCCTTTTCAGTGTCATTGCATTCTGGGATACAGTCCCCCCATCTTGTAATTGGTCACCTACATCCATTGCTCCAAGGTGTACAATTGTGCTTTTGTCAATATTAAAATGCATGTTGTTCAGATGAACTCACCTTACCAAGCAAACCAGGTCAGTCTATAAAAATAACCTCATCCCCATCATTATTTACCACTCCCCCAAAGTCTGTATCATCTCCATGCTTTCCTAGTAATGATTATATGTTTTCTTCCAGATATTGATAAAGCTATTGAACAGCACTGGGCCAAGAACAGATTGCTGCAAGACCATGGCAGAAATGCCCCCTTTGGGTGACTAGTTCCCACTTACAATTACTTTTTGCAATTTGTCAGTAAACTAGTTTTTAATAGTGGTCACATTGGTTTTCTATACTTTTAAACTTCACATTTTCAAAATTTCATTTCTCCCCCTTCTCTTTTCCCTTTTTGCAATAAAATGAATGATGTTCAAGGTTCTTCACTCCCCCGTTTTTCTATTTACTGGTTTCATTTTTTGTTTTGCTGTATTAATTTTTTGAAACTTCCAGGTTTCTGGAAAGGTTACCAAGGGGCAGAGTCCCAGCGCTTCCTTTCTGCCACTTTAACTTTCCAAAACATCTTCAACCTGGGAAAAGTCACAGCTTGGCAAAACAAAGGAAAAGGAAAATTAACAAGTTGAATCAACCCTCAACCTTCATTTATTCTATTGCAGTCAGTGGCAAAAAAACCAAACCAAAGAATTTGAAAATGTCTAAAAATGTCAACAATTTCAGTTCCTTGGTGGAGTGGCCTCCTTTAGGAAAGAGAGCCTCTCCATAGCTGACATCTGATGTGGAAGCTGGCAGGGTCTTGGCTGAGGCTATTCTGAGCTCCAAAAGGTCCTGGCTCCACAGTGGGAATGAATGTAAGAACATGCATCCCTCAGTCCCACTCAGGAAAGAGATATTGCAGCCAAAAGGGTCTTTTTGTTCTGCTGACAAAGCAGCTGCAGCTCCCACAGGCAGGTGAAAGAAATCTCATGCTGCAGCTGATAAATAACTCCTAGACATTAAAAACACCACTGCAGGACGTGACAATAGTTCCCAAGCCAATTCTCAGAGCGCGTCAAGGATAGCCACTGCTGTCAGAAGACAGCATTTAAAATACTGAATAAAGGTCTACAGGGGCAGTGTGTACCATGCTCTGGTAAGTGTAGTACATCAGGAAATGGACCAGTCTGGGTTAATTGGAATAGCCCAGCTAGCTTCCAAGAGGGGTCACTAACCAGTGTAAATGGATTCAGTTTAGCTACCCGATTCGGACATGGACCACTGGCCAGCAGAATCAGGTTTGGATTCACAGTCCTGCTCTTTGGTCTTGCTCTGTTCTACGCTTTCTGCTTCAGGATAATCTCTTTATGTGCTATCCAGAATACCCCACATCAGATGTAACACACAAGCGTACTGTCTCCAGGCCCCATTACTAGGCAGATTCAGATGCCACAACCAGTTTGGGATCCTGCAGAACCAAACTTAAGGTCAGCTACCAAAACGGTCATCGTGACAGCAACCCAGTTGTTTGCAGAAGTCTAAAGGGAATATCTGGGCTTGCAGCCATCAAGCTCTGTTTACAACTGACTAAGGGGGGAAATTGTGAAGCAAGACCATACCAGCCTCCCAGCCCTTGCAGGGAACAGAGCCTGTGGTCAAGAAGAATGCTGGGTTAGGCTGGGTCAGGCTGGGTCAGCATTGCAATATGTTTTTCATCTGACCCAGCTGGTATGTGGCTAGTTCCAGGGTTCCAAATGCTGGGGCAGGGAAGGGAAATAGACCACATGCAGCCTACCAGGAATAGGTGTTATCACAGTGTTGCTACCAAGGCCTGAAACACAAATATCAGATGTTATTTACAAATGTGTCCCATGGTTTATTCGAAAGGAGAGACATTTTCATCACCAGCGGTGAGATTGCAAAATGGGGCATCTCTGAACTATGAAACCCCCTTCTGTACGTGCACATGAATAACTCAGAGAGAGGAGAAAGTAATTCAGAAGGAGCTCAGTGTCAGTTACATGCTAGGTGAGGATCATGTTGAAAGCTCATTCTGCAGGCAAACCTGTTACGCATGATACGCTCCCTCTGACGGGACTAGATCCAGTGCCAGATCTCTTCCGGGATGCCTTGGCTGGAGCAATGGAGCCTTGAGTCAGTGACTCTTACACTTGGCGGGAGACAGACAAGGACACGATAGGGCTAAGATTTTGCAATGGAAATAATTCCGAGACAAAGATTGTTACCCATCCCGTAACAGATCAATCTTCTTGCTCAGGAGCTCAGCACAACTTCACCCCTTGTAGGGTGACCAGATATCAAGCGTGGGAAAAAAAAAAATCAGTACATGGATTGGAGGATAATAGGTGTCTATTTAAGAAAAAGCCCCAAAATCAGGGCTATTTCTATAAAAATTGGGACTTCTGGTCACTCTAACCCCTTGTGAACAAAAGTTCTGTTTCCCCTAAGTCTCCTAACTAGCCACTGTTTCAGCAGCATATGTGCTTAAACATTTACAAAGGATAAAGTAGCCTCATCTGGTAAGGACACAAAATCCTAAACACTGCAGGTCTCCAAAAAATATGGGCAGGACTCCAGACACCCATAGGATGTACCCAGGTCCTTCTCTCCTGCCACCTCCACTGAGAACAAGAACAAACCGCACAAACTGGTGCGGGAACGGGGGCAGGGGAGAGATTTGCAGATGGGCAGTTTACTGCAAGGAAGGAAGTGAAATCCACCTCAAGAGCAGCTGCAGAGGAGAGAAAGCAATCCTCCCTCATTCCCCACCCTGCCCCCACCCCAGTGAAAACAAACGGCTGTGGTTTGTATTCTCTGAATCCTTCTGGTGTGAGTGCTGCAGATTATTCCATCTGCAGCTACAGGGATCAACTCACTGAGCAGCCAGCATGGCAGGAGGAGATAGGCTTCCCCACAAGAGACTCCAGCCAAGCAAGAGCAGGTTGACACAGGCAGCAGAGGACTGGATTCCTGAAGCAAAAGAAGCCAACTATCAAAGTCAGTCCTTCTCTGCTGCTCCTGCTCCCATGCTTCAACGTCACTAGCAGAGATGTTGGTTGCAGAGGTGACTAAAGCAGAGAGGGTGCTACCTGGATAGATGCTGCGATGGAAGATCCTTATCTACTCCCCTTGAAGTAAATGGGAGTTTTGCTACTGAGCCCAATGAGCTCATGGGACGGCTCTATCTCTCTCTGCGAGACCCACTCTACAGAGATCCTGTGGCGAAAAAGGTGTATGTGATCATGTCATTAAAGACCATAACACAATGCACATTGGGGGCTGGATTAAAATTAAACAGACAAACTTAATTCTGGCATTTCCTAATTTTTGTGCGCTTGACTTCCCAACCTTATAAATGTTCTTCTAATAAGTTTATTCTCTCCCCTCCCCCTAGCCCCTCCCTTCTAGGCTATTAAAAGAGCCAACTAGAAAAAAAACAAAAACAGAAATTCCAACATGTAGCAATCCAACATAGTTAAGGGCTGGAACCTTAGAATCACCACACAGGCCTCTGCTACTTGAGCTATCAGAGTAGCTGATAGCAATAATAGATTGTCATCCTCTATGTGGACCTGCCAGTGGTTTCACAGCTATTTGCTAATAGCAGAGGAATGATGAGACTCAGGAATCATGGGTTTCATTCCAGGCTCTGAAAGGGAGAGTTCTCCAGTGGGCACAGACCCTTTTCCCCCATCCCCACCACTGGTTTCTGGTCAGATCTGTCTCCTCTCCAATCCCGAACCTCCTTCCCTCTGATTCCAGTCCCAGTCTCCTTGCCCAGCCAGTCCCATTCTTCCTTCCACCTCAATTCCCCATCCTATTTTCTCTCTTCCCACTCCCCAGCCTATTTTAACTTCTTCTCACTCCACCTAAAGTAGACACCCAGCACGGAAATTTCAACCCAAATGATTATAGTTTGGCAAAGTTATAAACAACAGAAAAGGGGTCTTATAATGGGAAGTGTCAGGCAACCTTAATGCTACCAGCTCTGCCTCTAGCAATTGCATTAGTAACTTTATTAGTCTGTAGGCACGCTGGTGGAGAGTTCATGAGTGAAATCCTCATCCTCGTTAAAGTCTTGTCTGGCCATGTTGAAATCTGTAGTTGGATTTCATTCCATGGGTTTTCATCTTTGTTGTAAAGCCATTATGCAAATTATATGACTACACAGTTACTATTAAAGAACAAAGCATTAGAAAAATTGGAAATAACTAGGGCAAGTTTTACAGAGCCATCATTAGCTTGAAGAGTTTACATATTCCATTAATAATAATAAGGTGTGTTTATACGGAAACACACTCTACCCAGCCTAACAACCATCTATATCTGACCCACAAAAGCCAGTACCTATCTATGGCTTCAGTCTATATGAATCACTAATTTGTGTATCTTGGGCTATGTAAAGATAATCATTCATTGCGAGAAATGCTGTAGGAGGCGGATGTGGAAAGAAACTGCGGACGCCTCATCATTCGGGGTATTTAAAAATAGAAAAATCCCCAGAGATTAGCATATAGGGCACTCCTGCACTGCCTTTCTGCCTCAGTGCCCATGTAGGGGAATGGACCAAGTGAGATGTAATACTCAGAGCTGCAGAGGGAGAGGGGGCAAGGAGGGGAGATATAAATGTGATGGGGTGGTACAAAAATTTTTTTACTGGCACTCTTCTGAGATGATCTCATGGCTCATGAATGGCAGAATCACCCAGGAGTTATGCAGAGCACCCTAAACAAGGACCACTAGAAAATTCATAACACTATGTACTCTGCATACTGCATTCTGGCCCTTACCCACCACCCGTTCACTGTTCCCCAAGTCCCTCCGCCTCTAAGGGCAGCTGACTCCGTTGTCAAGCACAGGCTTGCGAATATTGATATGTCAGGCTCTGACACACTTAATACTGAAGTCCAATAGTACTCCACATTAACTCCCCAATAGACTAACCAAAGGCAATGGGATGACTTGTGCAGTGGTGCTACCCACCACCAGTGTGGGTATCAGAATCTTGCTGCACTAGTTCAAAGATGAAACCTTTTCTAAAACCAGGATTTCTGTTCATCCTAATGCTACACCTGAAAGTGGACTGTCTTGAGATCTATGGCTGCTGGGCACCACAGTTTGGTGGATTAGACACAGGAGTAGGAGTCAAGATGCTCAAGGTACATCTACACTGCATTTGCGAGTGAACGTCCCAGCCTGGGTCCACAACTGTGTTAATGGGCCTTGTGCTAGTGCAGTAAAAATAGCTGCACAGACTGTGCTTTGATGTTGCAGCAGGGGCTGGAGCTCAGGCTCTTAAGCCCACCTCCCACCCACCCAGGCTTAAGAACCCTCACTCCCACCTGAGCTGCAACATCAAAGCACCGTCCTGCAATGCAGCTAGTTTTAGCAGTAGGCCTTATAGATTATGGTTCCCCACAGGCCCCAGTTACTGCCATCTCTAGAGCACTAAGGGTAGGTGTCAAGGCTGATTTCCTACTCTGGCACTTGGAGGGCAGAATGTGGGGGCCTGCAAGAATTCTAAAAAACAACACTGGCCACTCCCAAGGTTACAGTTTCTCTTTGACCTTGGATGGGTAGATGCTGCCACTACTCAAGTGCAAACCCTCCCCCCTCTTTTTGATAGCCCAAGAAGGAGCACTTGGGAATTCCTTCCTGTGGTGTACCCTCAAGCCCTTTCACACACACACCGCACCTGGAAAGAGCTGAGAAAAAAAACAAAGGAAATCAGCTGTTGCCACCAGTTAATTAAACAAATTGCACAAAAACAATGTACTTAGAGACATAAAAATCCATTCCTGTTCTTAAAAAAGATAAATTTATTAAACTCAAAAAGAAAGGAAATACATTTGAAACTTAGGCTTTTTGCTAGATCTTAAAAGAAACAATTACAAAAATTAGGCATCAATATAGCTCTCGAGGTTCAATTTAAAGGTTACAAGCAAAACAAAAGCATCTGGGCTTAGCACAGGAGGAGTCCACAAGCCAATAAAAAATAACCCTAATTGTGTCTTCCTAGATATTCCCTGATTTACTTACATATCTGGGGTTTTAGATAAGTCGGTTTGAGGTATGAATTGATGCCTTTTCATACCTGGTTTCAAAGCATTGCTCCAGCTCTGTCCTGCTCTGGTCCCCTCTCTCCAGAGAGCAACAACAAAACAGACAATGGGAAATATTTTTTTCCCCAATTTTAAGAAGTTCTAGCCTTCCCGTTGGCTCTTTTGGTCAGGTGCCCACTCCCTTTCTTTTACCTATGGGCTTTTTTAACCCTTTACAGGTAAAGCAAGTAGAGAATATAGGTGTGTTGCATCTTAGGCGTATTTAACATACGCGATTTCAGCTTTACACGGTCCGCAAAAAAAAAAAAAAAGAGGAATTTTTTAAAAAAAACTTCCTGTAGGGGACGCGATTTCACCTCCCATTGAAGTAAATGGGTTCTGGCTATACGCGGTTTCCGCTTTACGCAGTAACCACAGAACGGAACCCTCGCGCAAGACGCAACATGCCTGTAGCTACTAACAGGGATTTTGTAGCTAACTGCTGACTGGGTGACCATAAAGGGAGCTACCCCCTCCTTCATTTAGCATAACAGGAGCCAAATCTACAAGAGCAAGAGGCAGCTCAGTAGCTCTGCAAGGCAGGAAAGCCTAAGGCCTTGAGAGGGATGGGAAGGATGGCGCGAGCTTCCGAAGCCAATGGCACGGGGATTCTGTTTCAGAGACCACTGGGTTCCTAGGCTGGAAAACAAGTCAATTTCTAAGGAAAACATTGAGGCAACTGTTGAAAGTCTGGTTCCTCGGAGCAGCAGGTTACAAAACCAACACAACGGAAGCAGCAGGGCAGCCTGCTTCTATCCTAGAGACACTGCTCAGGCTGGGACCAGCACTGCTCCCCAGCAGCTGGGGTGTCCAGTGCAGCTCCCCCTGAATGAGAAGGGATGTGAACGCGCACAGCCCACCATGCTGCCTCAGGAGAGCTCCCTGCCCTGGGTCTGCTTGGTGGGTGGGAGTCACACCTGCGTGTTTTCCATAGTTATCAAGCCAACATTTCTCCTTTTTGAAAATCCAGATTTTCCAAAGGTTTCTCTGGTCTCCTGGGACCACAGGAAGCCAAGGCTTGCCTGCAACGCTGCTACAAGGCCCTCGACAGGTGCGTTTCACCTGTGGCTCTCCAGGGACTTTAGAAAGGTGTCTTCCTTTTATAGACACGGCAACTGAGGCACAGAGAGGGGAAGAGACGTGCCCAACATCACAAGGGCACACCTGCAAGGACCAGAACCCAGGTCATTCCCAGACCCAAGACGTAATGGCACAATCCACTAGGCCACAGCTGCCCCCAAGGCCAGCACTATCTGTAACCTACTGCTTGCTTAATAAAAAGCAGACGCTGGAAACACTGAGTCTCTCTTGCCACCTGGAATCACTGTCAGCCCAGCTTCCCACAGGCAGGTCCAGCCATTCTCCCCTTGCTCTCCCCCATCACTGTTCCCAAAGCACAGGTGCTGTTTGTGCTGATTCAAGGCCTTGGATGCCAAGTTCTCTGGCATTCTGCATCGTTAAATATTTACCTGAGCTCCAAGGAGGTCACAGGCAGGGTGAGCTGCATCAGCCCTGCCTGGCTTCTGGCCCTTGGCCCCTGACCACACCTCTGGCTAGTACCAGCTGACAAGAATTTTTGTCCAGTTAAAGTTTTTCTCTCCCCATTCACCTGCCACGAGGGAGAGGGACCACTCCACGGCTGCTGTTGGGCAGGTGGCAGAAAGGGCAGCCAAGCCTGATGTCCCTAGAGAGAAAAGGGGGAGTGGTTATTCTCAGGACCTCAGGCAAGGAGAAGAGGGTGTCAGAGGAGAAGAGGGACAACCTGAGAGGGAGAGGGACAGAAGGAGTAAATACTGGCTGAAGGCAGACAGGGAAGAGGGAAGGCCCTGCTCCGGAGAGGGCAGTCTGAATTCCCTTTCAAGTGCCAGTCAGACAGCAGGAGAAAGGGGAGGAGGAGAGAGGGGGGAGTCTCAGACTTTGCTGTTTCCCAGCACAGGCAGATATGAACGGCACCAGTGTCACGATACAAAACGGTCTGTCTCCAGTGGTCAGATGTGAAAGGTTTAATGCCTCCAGTTGGACAGTCTCCCAGCATGTGCAATAGATGGTATCCCAACCCAGGTCCCTGCCCCGTTGCCCCACAGTGCCCCCGCACAGCCCGGCGGCAGTCCCATCCCCACTGCCCCCGCACAGCCCAGCCTGGCCTCTGCACAGCCAGGCAGTATCCAAGATGGAGTTTCCCCCCCGGCAAGATCGAATACAGAATGGATCCCCTGGTTAATTCAGCTTGTTTATAAACCAGTTTGCAGCACAGACGAGGGGAACTTAGAACCCCCAGGCTGTACATCAGAGGACATTTTAAACAGCTGTCACCATCTTGCCTTATTTTCACTTTCCTAGGAATCCCTCTGTTTCTCTGGAACCACACATCACCACCTCTTAAGTAGCAGCTTGCTCTGGGATCTGTCTCTTGTCTAATCTATTGATGTTACCAGCCAACTAGACTTCCTGTTTACAGAGCAATGCACAACCCCGGCAAATCAAGCTTTAAATAAAAACTATCCTGCCCCCACCTACACTCCAAGCCAGGCAGCTGCCATGGGGACCAAATTAAACAACAACAGCTGGGAGCATCTCCGACATGCCTGACTTAGAATCATTCCCAGAATCCCAGGCAGGAGAGGTGAGGCTGTTCACAAAATATGTGAAGGGGGAAAATATCATCAAAGGAGCCGTTCCTGAGCTGATCTCTAAGGCCTGTTCTCTGTATTCAAATTCCTACTGAAGAGCCACTTGTACTGTGATGCCCACATGGAGTTCGCCAGCTAACAGCCAGGACTAGGGGTGATTGAGAATAGTTTATATTTCTAATTAAAATAAACCCACCCAATGCATTTGGAATTGGCCAACTGCCAGCATGACCACATTGCCTATTTGTTGTGCCCCTCGCCCCTCTCTCCCATCGTAAGCTCTTTGTGGAGGGGACTGAGCTGCCAGGCACATGAACACGAGCCGACAGGAGCACATGATCCTTGTGCTCTCTGCTCTGCACAGGACAGTTAGAGCCACGTTGCAGCTATTAATGGAGGCCCATTAGCCATGAGTTCTGAGCACATTAATGCCAGCCAGTTGATCCGGAGCAGGTGTGGTTGAGCAGTGCTACACACACAAAACTCCCTGCAGAAGTTGAGGGCACAGGCCTTGCCAGGAGACAGAACACAGCAGGGAATCATACCCAGTGCTTGTGCATGGAGGAACAGAACACTAGTCACCCAGCCAGCAGGCCAATGTGAAGAGCAAGGTCAGGACTGGGAAATGAACAGTGTTTTCCATATGCTAGGCAGAGTGCAGACCAATAAGCATTGGAACTGGCTTCCTAAACTGCTCTTCTGGCAAACAACTCCCTTAATAAGTTTACAACAAAAACCCTACTTGGTGCAGTGTCCTACTGCGGTGTCCAACCCCAGCATCCAACACAGCTTCCTGCTGCTGCATCCAACTCAAATGACCAATATTCAAAGTCCTGGGGCAATGTCCAGCTACTGAAGTCAAAACACAAAGAACGCTAAAATCCCCAGTGTAGAAAGCAAGCATGTTTCAATGAGCCCTCACAGAAGGAGGCTCTTAGCTGCAGAAAATCCCCCAGTCTGGTTTTCATTACATTTACAATGAAAAACAAAAAAGATGAACTCCATGCTAAGCTCGGAACTCTTTACTAATGCTTAGATCACAAAGGTACTTAAGCACTTAACTCTCACTGAAGTCAATGAAAATTAGGCCCCTAAATACCTTTGTGAACCCCACACCAAATGCCTGATGCAAGGGGCAGAAACATAAGCCACAGAAGAACCAGATGTGGAATAGCTCTTCTGAGGCAGCCCTGCCATTCCAGAGAGAGCTAGTAGGTGCCACTGAGAATAGCTAATAGAAGAGAAATCCAGAGAGAAATTCTACATGAACCTGCCAGCTTCTAATCTGCCGTTTCTCATAATTTGCACATTGTTTTCTTAGCCTAAGAAGCATTTTGATGGGATTCAATTCTTATGACACTATGCAATTGGCATGCAAATTAGATGCAAATCACACTTAGTTGAAGCAGGCCCTGGTAATGTCATAAGCATATTCCATTAAGTATCATACAAGAAAATGTGCTTTTAAATAGTCTTTTGTTTCCATAATCACAAAACGCTTCCCATAGCAGATCAGAGGACAAGGGAGCTGCAAGATTTGATGTCTGCAAGGTCAGAGTGGCAGCAGGGAATGAGAGTATCAAAAGACAGGCACTAGTCAGCCTAGCCTGGATGCATGAAACCACACTGCAAAGCCATGCCTGATTTACTGTGTCCCCACTTGCGTCCCATGGTTCTATGTGCTGCAGGAATCTGAGCCAGTCTGGGATTCTTTCCCAGTGAATTGTGGGAGAACTTGTTTGTCCTTCTGGGTATGACGGGAAGTGTGAGAAGGTGCTGGAGGAATATTAGCACTTATGATTTAGCTGGTGTCCTCACTGTAAGGAGGGAGGGTTACCAGCCTGAATAAAAGCAGCATCCAAGCTCTAGCTTCTACCCTTGGTGAGCCAGCTGCCTGGGTTTAAAGCACCAATAACCTCCAGTGAGAGGATTTTGCGTGTGGGCACAAGAAGGGACCAGGAAATGCAACACCCAAATAGGAGCTTGAACTAACACTGCAGTGAAGTAGTAGGTTACGCCGGGACACATGACCTGAAAAGAGATAGCAAAACTTTACAAGAAAGGGGAGCTGGAAAATGATATGGCTGCTACTGAGCCACCAGAGATCACATGAGAACATTTCCCCTAGAAATGGGGAGAAGAGATACCAGAGAGGCAGGACAGGATCCAGAGGAGAGGGAGGATACAAGGGGCCTGGGCAAGAGGTGACAACTAAAGCTGGCAGAGAGTCAAGTGAGAAGGTGCACAAGGCCACCAAAGGAGGGGCTAAAGGAGATTCATGGGTGAGGATCTGAAGGTTTCAGGTGTGTTACAGGACATCAGAATGAGACAGAGGAAAACATGGGGAGTGACCACTGATGGCAGAGAGAGGTAGTTGAGAAGAGGAGTTGGCAATGAACAAGTTCCAGGCTGTGAACCCTGGGAGGGCACAGGCACAGATCCAGGAGTGGGAGAAGGGACCAGATCAAACAGTAAGATGGTGGAGCAGCACGTGACTCTGAAATGGAGGTTTCGCACTCTGACAAGCCCTGGACTCCTTGTGCACTAGTGATCTGTGACACAACAGTGCTGCTGTGAGGAACTGTAGGTTCCTTGCTACAGGAGATGAAGAAGGGAAACACGTCAGTATTACTTCCCACCAGGATGCCCATTGGTTAGCTTCCAGGGTAGGCTAGCTCACCTGCTGGGTACAGCCAGATAGTTGCTTGTGAGGTGGGGAGAAGGGAACGTGACAGGCAAAAATGGGCAGCCAGGTGGGCTGGTGCAGAATCACCACTGGGAACAGGAACTCCACTGCATGAGAGCTCCTGGCGCACACCTGGTTTAGAACAGGAGGCCTTTGAGCTACCCTCATTTGCAGTAGCAGCTCCCATAGGTGTTTGTGGCACATTACAGAATCCCTGCCCCCCATCTCTTACAATTTTCTAACGCAACCTGGAACATCTCCCCTGCCCCATCTCCACCAGCATAGCACCCTAACATCTGTGCTCAGGTGAAATTCCCGCCCTTTGCAGGCAGAACCTGCACCACACCCACACGGAGGAGGAACAGGAGGGCAGAGGCCTCCCTGCCTGGTTACACAGGCTCAGCCACTTTCAAGCCGCCTCCCTTGTGGAAAGCACAAAGTCCTCCAGCTGCAGGCTCCTGATCCAGAAAACAAACATCAGGGCCCTGGGCACAGTCCCAGCCCTAGGAGCACAAAACCTTTGGACTGCACCTTCCCCGAAGCAGCGCTGAGAGCAGCTGGGGACAGAGCTCAGCACAAGCCTGAGAGCAAAACAACCCCCTGACCAACTTTGGCGTTTCTCAGGCACAAACAGCCAGTGGGGATGGGAGACGGGCTCTTGGCTCCCTCTTCCAGGTTCTTTAAGCCGTTATGGCGGAGGAATGTTGCAGCTTTCGGGAGCGCAAGGTGGGAAGCCAAAGTCTTCCCTGCCATTGCTTGTGAGCAGGGCAAGGGAGAGCGTCCCATTGGGGTGCTGCAGTCACTACAGTTTTATAGCTATCAACAGTCACAGACAGCAATGATTGGGGGCAGGGAGCATGCACTGAACTGTGTTAGTCTCGGTACTTCCTGCAGTGAGCAAAGCAGCCAAGGCGGGTGAGGGACTGTCAGGGCAATTTCCAATTCTCAGAACCAAAATCTTCCCCACCCTAAACACAGAGTCTCCAAACCCTCACCGGCCACAGGGCACCTCTGCAGTCAGGGATGCTGTAACCCTTCACTTCACCTCTGCTGAAAGCACAATGCTAGCCCAGCTGCGAAGGGCACAGCTCCAATGACCTGCTGTTTAACGGGAGCAGGGAGAGCAGAACGAACATCCAACTCCGCCAGGCAGATTTCTCAAATGATCATACTGCCTCCAGGGCTAGATGTGTGTAGGGCAGGGGGCAAGGAGTGCTGGGTCCAGTGGGCAAGACTGGATCATTTGCTCTTCTCTTTGCTGTGCAGACGGCAGCTCGAGGGGCAAGGCTGCAGGGGTGGAAGATGCTGTTTCCCTTCCAGGGTCCAGGAGGCAGAGTAGAGCAACTACCTGTCATCAAAAGCAGACAGACAGGTCTAGTTCCAGCCACACGCTGCAGACTATGTGGCCCCCTGCTCCACACCTGGTTCTAAGGCTGCATGCAGACCCTGAGCACCCTCTAATAACGCACCTGTTCTGCCCCCCGCCCCCATCCTCTTGCCCTGACCATCCCTCTGCTCAGTGGAAACCTTCTACTTAATTCAGGCTCATGTTCATTTAATCCCTCTTTTTAATGAGATCAAAACCAGTGGACCAAAGTCATTTGTGCTGAAACTGCACCGACTGCCCCCATGTACTGAGCACCATGGCAGGCATAATCAGATAATTCAGTCACCACTTCAGAGTTGCCCTTCAGCTAATAACGTCAACTTTTGTAATGAGAGAAAAGCCCAGGCAAGGCCCATGGTTATTAGAAAGCTGCTTCAATCACTGTGTTGCCACCTTAGTGACTTTGTCACTAGATTTAGTGACTTTTTGGTTTCCCTTGTGAGAAAATCAGTGTTAAAGTGACCAGACACAAATCTAGCGACTCTCACTGCCAATTACAGTGACATTCAGAGAAAGAAATCACCAATATATAGAGTCACCAAATCATTCACAAGCAGCTCAAGTGTTAATAAAATCCATTCCATGTTCTTCTTACTACATTCTGTTCCACACCGAGTCAATGTCATTACATCTCAATTGAGCAGGTCCTCAGAAGGAATCACATTCCAGGGCTTCTTGGGCTGAGATCACTGTGATCTGCAGGTGAGGAAAAGAAGTTTGTGGGGCTAATTAAATACTTTGCTAGAACCAGGTGCACTTTGGAGAGAGCAGCACAGTAGCCAGGGCTTGTTTTTACCCAGATGCATTCTTTCTCACCGATCCATAATAGGTAGCACATCCTGCAGTGCAGGGGAAGATGGCTAATGGAGCAGGCTGGGCAGGGGAGGCAGGTTAGCAGTGAGGAGAGCCGCGTCGAGGGAAGGTGGGGTGGGATGAAACTCGGCCACGTGCCCCAGTGAGGTGCGGGGGGACACTGTGCCTCCAGGGATGAAGCCCTTATTTCAGGACCAAAGATGGAGCTGGCTTGATTTCAGTTCCCTTTTACTCCTTTCCCTGGCTTTGCCTTGGGTTAGTTGCCCAATTGTTTTCAGAAATGAAACCCTGGAAGTGAGAGTAAGGGGTCCGGCTAGCGGATTTTTGTTTTTAAACCTACTTGCTTGGCTCCCTGCAGCGCTGAGCTCAGGTCAGGTGAATCTCCTCTTCCCCAGGCTCTGGGTCCGCCCTTTCACTAACCTGTCAGCTCAAAGCCAGGCTGGCAAGAAATGGAGGCTCAGCTGAAATAATGAACCCCAGCCAACCTGGGCTGCAGCATCCAGACAGAGATGCCAAAGGAAGGATGGGTTTGTGGTGAAGACAGCTTTGACTCCTCCTTGTCCCATGTCTAAATCCTGCACTTTTCCCTCCTCTATGATTCTGAAGATTGACCTTTCTTCTTAGCCACACATCCATGTCCTCATCAGCCCAGTCCGTACCCTCAGCAGTCTGTATAACCTCCTCCCCTCCAATCTCCCTGGCACCCACCTCATCTTTCCCCTCACTTCTCTCCAAAAAATGACCATTGTGTCTTCCAAAGAACATGGAATGTTGGTCTGGTCGCTGCGGAGGGACCTTCTCTTTTACTCACTAGCCAGGCGGCTAGAGTTTGAGCTCTCCAGCAGTAGAGTTTGCTTCTGCTGTACAAGAAACCATTAAATCCCACGGAAACGTGCACAGTCTGAACCTCATCTGCTCTCTCTGGGGTCTGAGAGGGACAGAGCTAGTTCAGAGCTTAGCGTGCATCAGTTCTCAGGCCTGCCCCATGGTTCACAATATGGAACATTTCTAGGTGTTCTGATCCAGGTGTCCCCCTGAAATAAATTCCCCACAAGGCGTTACTGCTCAATAATCTCTTCAGAGACAGCCCCTGGGATAGATCAAGTATCTGGTTTCCCCACACTCCTGAAGTAAGCAGGGCAGGGCAGACAAACAGACTCTACTGCGCGCACAGAAGTGGGTCTCTGCAATAGTCCTCGTGCTGCTGCAAAGCGCTCTAGTAATCACTGGTGGTCATTCTTCCGAGACAGGAACATACTGGAGAAATCCTATCGGTGACACAGCCAGACACTGGGGGAACCTCGGGCTGAAGGCAAACCCGACTCTGATCAGAAAACAGAAAGCAAGAGATTCCTTTCTCTTGTGAACCCTTGGGACAGGGTCCTTGTGCTCCCACTCAGCTGGGAAAGACCAAGCACTCCCTACTTTGCACCACTTAAGGAGGAAAACAACTGCATACCGCCACTTGTGAGACTGACAGCTAGAGAGCCCATTTCACACAGCCGGGCAGGGAAGGCCCAACTAACAAGAAATTAAAGCAACAAAGAGCCCTGTGACACCTTATAGAGTAACAGACATATTGGAGCATAAGCTTTCATGGGCGAATACCCACTTCGTCAGACGCATGCGGTGGAAATGTCCAGAGGCAGGTATAAATAGAAATTAAAGAGCACACCTTTGGCTGGGTGACCTTTACCTTGAGAGCACATTGCAATTCCCGGCTGCAAACATGACTACATTTCAAAGCCAGCAGGCTTAGTCACTCACACCATCCTTATCACTCTCCAGAGACAGGCCAGGCTGCAAAGAAAGTGTTTACACAAGGAATGTTTTATTTAGTCAGGCTCACGCTGCCTTCCTAAGATCTGCTGCCGTAGGAAGTGAAAAGTTCATGCAGGACTTCAAAACCTCTGAAGGAAACAGCTGGACCCCAGAAGGGGATGCCAGAATCCAGTTATGTGCCACCTCCCTGTGGGACAGAGGCTAAGGTTTTCAAAGGTCTACTTTAAGGCTTTCTTCCACTACCATGCTACCAAGTGTCTTCATGGGCCTGAGCTGGTTTGTTTTGCTTCATACTGTGCAATTTCAGACCCTTAATATGGCGTGAAACAATCGCTCTCCTGCTAGACTGCAAACGGCCTGGCTGAGGGCAGGGGAATCCAGCAGGAGAGCGGCAGGAACATGTTGGAGTCTGAGCAAAGAAGTTCTGGGAAAATCTTCCTTTGGCCTCAGCACTTGTGTTCCAGGGCTCCCAAAGCGCACGAAACCGCAAGCACAATGCTACAAGGTCACGGGCATCAACAGACAAAACACTGCACTCCAGGGAAAGCTGTAAAATTCAGTAAATATTGGACTTCTTATGAGATACTGCAAAGTCTAGTTAGAGTATGTGATAGAGACAGGAGATCTCCTTTTATTCCAGGCTCTGCCATTTACTCACTGCATGAGGTACAGGAAGTCACTCCAGAGCTCCGTTTTCTTCTCTGTAACGGAGACGATTCAGAAGGCCTAAAGGAAAGGAAGTTAATATTTGTGCAGAATTTAGAGGACGTCCAGCACAGTGTAAGTACTCAGTATTACTGATGTTCAGAAGGATGACATTCCCCAGGAGTCCTTAACACACAAGCCGATTGGGCTGTTGGTACTGGGTAAGCGAAATACCCAGGCAGGCTCTGGTGTAGACAGCTAGGGGGAATAGGAGTGCCAGGATGGAAAGATGAACAGCAAGATGGCAGAGTAGATTAATGCACATCCACATCAGGAACCTGGGTCAGCTCACAAATGAAGTGAGTTTGGTGGTCTCAGCTGGCACCTCGTTCAACATCTGTGCCCAACTCAAAGCTAGCAGAGAATGACTGCTCAAGGATAAAGGGCCTGCATCCTCCAATCGCCTGCTGGAGAGAGAAGGAATTGGTGGTACAAATATGGCCCCCATTTGAATTATTATATAATCACGGGAACACGTGAAGGCTGCCTGGCGAAAATGTAAATAGCGTTTTGTGCCAAAAATTAAACTTGAAAGTCAGCATGATTGAGATGCTGTGCTCTGGAGAGGCCAAGACTCCACTCTGAGGCTGTTGCAAGTTGTGACTGTGTAGCACTGGAGTAGCTGGAAGGGAGGGTTCAAAGAATAAGAACTGGGATGAATTGGCTCAGGACTGAGGGGCAGGCAGCACAGCTGTGCGGAGAAGACAGGACAGTACCCATCTGCACACTGCCTAGCTCCAGCCTGCGCTATTTAAGTCACTCACTTTCAAGAGCACTGAACGTTAGAGACCTAAAAATCTGCCAGGAATTCTCTGTACAGATAGTTCACACTAGCTGTGCAATAGGAAAAGGTTTTCCATTGGCATGCGCTGTGCGTTGATATTCTGCTACCCTCTGTGTACGCCAGAGCTTAATCACTCTAGGCCCAGAATGTAGCTAGACCCCATTATTGCCCCTTCCCCCAATGAGGGATTTCAAAGGGGAAGTCTGCAAAGGTGTTCCAGATAATCTTTAAGGGGAAGGAAAGGCAGACCACCCACAAAACTGAGTCTACATTGTCTGCCTGCAGGACATCAGTTGACGAGGAACCACTGTGTAAGAGGACACATTCTCATAAGTATCATCTATCCCATCATTTCTACAGGAGCACTGCCTGGAGCACCCTCTCTTCCAGCAAACGCAAAATCTTTGTAACTCCCTGTGTACGTGAGGGAGGCAGAGAGAGTGTGTGCGCACTGGATATAAACATTGGAGAAATATTTATGGGAGTTTTCCTGGCTACCGAGCTCTATTTGGATTGTTGGGTAATGTTGGCAAGGGAGCAAGTACTAAATAAAGTCTCTTGAGAGGATATGCTGCTTTTGCATATTCTTCAGCATGAGGCTTGATCTGCCTGAGCTTTGAGAATCAGGAGCGTGCACAGGTTTTAACAAGCAAGACCAGTTTATATTTGAGGAATTACAAGGTGCCTCTGAGTCCTTAACAAGATGTTCTGTTTTATTGGGCACAAAGACAGCTGGCTAATCAGTTTACTGGCAGCAACCTTCTCCCATAACGTGCTTCTGCACAGTGCTCCTTTGACAGTAAGTACAACTGTCGCCTAAAACATTAGTTGCAAGAGTACCATCAATGGGTGCCCAACAGACAGGGCAACTACCACTTAGCCTCTATGCACAAAAGTACCAGTCAATCCTGTGGTTTCTCCATTACATTACATTATGCGGAGCACCCACCTCTAACCCCACCAGGGCTACGAAAAGGGCCATTTAAAGCATGTAAGAAGATTTAGATCTTTATCCAACGTTGAAGAGACACTGCTATGAAGAAGGGAGAACTGGTTCAGGGGCTCTGCAAATCCCCAACTCTGCTTATTTGTCATTGCCTTTCCCTTAACCCCCTGCCACTACACAACAATGCCAGCTACTACTGTCCCTTTGTCCACCTCTCACAAAACCACCTCTGTGCCTCCTCCCACGCTGCCCCTTACACACAGAGGTCAGGTCTACTCTATAGACTTCTGATGGCAAAGCTGTGCCAGAGAGGGGTGGGGAAGAGGTGTGATCCATGCCTGGCAGAGCTGTTCAGGCAGAAGCCCACGAAGATAAGGTTATACCAACAAAACTGCACTTTGGCCAGTTTATTTTGCCCATGGGGGTTGGGGAAGAGGGATTGGCTGGAATAAGCTATTCGGGCAAAAGCCAGCTCACACTGGAATACCTATGTCAGCCAAGTGCTCCAAGGGTAGGCCTCCCTGCCTCAACACACTAGAAAAGACACTGCTCCTCTCATTTTCAAGCAATGTCTGTGAGAGGCCGGCCAGGTAAGGATGACTAGTCTGAAGAGCAGATGGGGAGAGCGAAGATTTTATTTACTTAACTTTTTACTTTATCTATTAAATGCTGATGCGCAGCCTTGTGGGTCATTTACAAGCTCTTTGCAGTCTGGGAAGCATACTTCTGTACAGGGACTAATCTTCTTGGTTCTACTGCAACCAAAATCTACAATTGCAACATCGTTGGCTCCTAATGATGGCACCCAACTCACCCTCTCATGAATTTGGCTCTCTGCCAGGCATTTTCTAGTCCATTAGTTTCTTGCTGTGAGTCAGAATTCAGAATAAGACACAAAAGAGTCAGTAGCAAATACCCTAAAACAGGGACCGTTTGCTTCAGCACCAGCAGAAATTAGGTTTTTGCAGAGCAAGTTAATGATTTAACTCTCTTTCATAGCTGACTTGCCAGTAAACTTCTAAGTCTAGACATTTTATGAAATGAGAGACTGACCTTGGGAGCTATCAGCTCTCAAGGATGGAAAAGGCCAGGTCATGGCATAGGATATACAGCAGATGTTGGACACTTGCTTTATCTTGTGATGGGCAATATACAGCAGAGCTTCACAAATATCCAAGCAGTAACCTCTGTCCTTCCCACCACTGAACAAAGAACGCAGCATGTAACGTACCCTGAATCACATGAAAATGGACTTGGCCAATAATCGAGATCTAGCTGATGATGCATTCGTTGCTACCTAATGTGGTCTGAAGGTTCCAAGAGGAAGTGGAGCAAGTAAGCATTGGACTAAGGAAACTAACTAGATTTGGAGTTGGCAAGTGAAATCCTGGCCTAAGGAAGTCAGTAGGAGTTGTACAGTAGACTTTTCTGGGGTCAGGATTTCACCCAGAACATGGCCAAGGCTACAAATACTTCTGCTGAGTGCCAAACGTCCAGGAGTCAAACAAACATGGGTCTTTTCAAATAATGGTTGTGTAACATCGTTTTACTCCAGCAGACAATTTATTCATGAGACAGGGTTTGTTCTCTTCCCCTATCTGGGTCATTGATGGTACATCTGAAGGACTCTGCCCGGGGATTTGCAGTCAGCGGTGTAGGATCTTGCAGTGCTACAAAGGTACAATGATTCCTGTGGCATTAACACTGAAGGCCCCAGACTTTTAAAACTGATGAAATGCTGCCACCTGTTAGTGACAGCAGGAACTGATCATTTCTTAGATTCCACATCAAAACATCTCCTTTGGGGTTCTAGGACGGGGCAGGGTGACGTAAACGAGTTCTGTGTATGAACAGTAAAAGGGGTGTACTCTCTTCCACAGAGTGTGTGCCATACTAACGGCAGAGCCTCTGCAGCTCCGGGCTGTAGCCAGAGGACAGAATTATTAATGGCAATTGGTATGACGTTACAACCCATAGTAGCAACATTAGCAGATCTCTGATGAAGCTAGACCTAGGGTTTTTAGCCTATGGTCTGCAGACCTCTAGGGGTCCGTAGACTATGTCTAAGCTTTCCAAAGGAGTCTGCACCTCCATTCAAAATTTTTTAGAGGTCTGCAAATGAAAAAAAAGGTTGAAAACCAGTGGGTTTGGCAGTCCAGAGCTGGTCTAAGCTCAAGCTTTCAGCCTGAGGCGGAGCTGGAGGCATTGGCAGAAATTGGGGGGCATGGAGAGGTATTGCCTCCCCAAACTGTATATTTTAATAGTGGGGGGCACAATTTAAAAGTTCAGCCACCCCGAAAAACAGCTTGAGTCACTGCCCCCTCCCTAGGCAGGCTACCCACCCAGGGGCAACACGTAACTGTTGATAGTGGGGGGCAGGAGGGGACAGAATACGTGACCATCCCATGCATCACTTCTGGATCTACAGAGGTTTTCAAACATTCACGGGAGGTGAGCCATGATGTCCGGTAGCTCAGGGCAGTACGAGACAGACAGCACTGGCTGGTCCCCTACCCCCACAAATATAGAAGTCAAACTAGGCCTAATGCCAGAAAGCAGTTCAGAGCGATTACTAGTTTGGCTCCCAGAACGAAGGGGCAGTGACTCTCCTAACTGGTTACTGCCATTTGGAGCTGGGAAGGAAAATCTCTGTTCCAATTCCTGACAACAACATGGCAACTCACATCCGCAAGCATAAGTGCTGTAATCTCATCCATAGAGGCCAGGCCAACACAACTGCCCACAGCTACAGTCCTGAAGAGGAGGGAGCCAAAGCAGGTGGCAAACCCCTGCCCTGCTGCAGCACAGCATGCGTCTGGCTGCTCACAGGTTGTTATGCAAAACAGGTAAAAAAAACCTCTCTGAGCCCTGTTCATTTGCGGCCATCACTGTGGCCTAATTTTGTTCCTATTTAGTTTTGTACTCTTATCTGTTGCACAACTGGCCAGGATTGAAAGACACCATACCTGAACAGCTCAGCACCTTCTACTCCAGTATACGTCCTTCCCCCAACTCCAAACAGGCGTTTGAACTTTACTTTGGATACAGGTCACATGTCCAAAGACCTCCTTGTTTTATGATATCATCAGGCAAAAAAGGTATGTTTATTTCCCAAGAGACAGCCAGACATAGTGACCAGAAAGCATCCCCATCAGATTTTCCATTCATAGCAGAACAAGCACAAGCAAAACAGAACATGAAACATCTGGGAATAGAGCATATCCATAAAAGTGGCTCTGTTTCTGACCATTTCCTGTTCTCATGCCAATGGCAGGTTTACACACGCACTATAGCTGGGCCTATATCCTTTTTGTGGCTACCCCTGCCCACACAAATGGAGAGAGAGGTGTCCCTACCTGGAGACTCAGTGTTGGGTGCAGGTGATATGCAGTTCATTTACACTCAACCCAAGAACAAATTTTCCTGGCAGAAATTTAGGGCTCAAACGAAGTATGATTTGTCTTTCTTTACACTAGCTCACCCGTTGGCGGTTCTGTCCAGTGGGAGAAAGCATCACACTGGAGAGAAACAATGGAACTCAGATGAAACAAACCTTACAGTTAGGCAGGGAATAAGTCCAAGAAACCAGCTCCTCATGGGCATCCTGGAACCAGACTGAACTGTGTCTTTATTACTCTACCTGGAGAGCACAGGAGACCAAAGACACAGAAGAAACTTCTAGGCTAGCTAGAAACACCATCTTCCCTCTGCAGTTCTGCACATACTGGCAAGACCATCACATGGCTTAGAAACTAAAATAGAAGAAGCCAAACTAACCTGTTAAGCTACTAAATGCTTCACTTTACTTGTCAGCAGAAATGTTCCAAGATTCTTCCCTGACCCAACTCACACTGCTTAGAGGCTCCTAACACATTCCTTCCTCAATGCCTTTAGGTAAGGCCTACTGAGTGCAGCCAATATGATCCAACCATCCATAGACCTCCTGAATCAATTACAGTGCAGAGATAGGGAGCTAACAAGCAATCTAAAACCCAGGTGCCACTTCATGGTTCTTGGTGTCCCTCTCTTACACAGCAAAAACACACTCATTGCACTAGCTATGAAACCTACAACTTTATCAGCACCTTCAGAGGGAAGAACCCTACAACGTACTGGAGATAAAACCCACCTTCAAGAGCATTAGCTCAGAACAGGGAGAAAGCGGTATGATCATGTGGATGTGCTGACATCTAGAGCAGCTTATTGGGAACAGCAACAAATGCCAAGGATTGGAGTTGCATCTTTCTTCCACCCAAAGTTTTGCCAGAGGCCTAACAGGGGCTTGTAAACTCTGTTGAGGTCAATAAGAGAACTAAGCAAAGGTTTAATGCTGGAGAGCTCATCCAAGTAAAACAATGATCAAGCCTCTTCAGGGATTACAGTTAGTCAGTGTAGGAGCAGGCACAGCCCCCTGAAAATGCCAAGCTATTATTGAGGCCCATGAATTTCTCATGTGAACCCAATCTCCTTAGGGTCAGAGGAACTAGATAAAATATTCTAGATTTGGGAAGGGTGGATTCCCCAGCCCACTAGGAAGACTCCTTGCCAACTTGAGGAGCCTTCTCCCCTGGACTGTCCTGGGAGGATGTCATTTTTTGCCAGGGGTGGAAAATGACCTGTAAAATGGTCCTCTGTTTACTCCCACTAATGACCTGCAAACTGGTTCTCCATTTACTCCAACTCAATGGCACATCATAACTACTCTATGACAGAGCAACAGACGTACCTGACAGAACCTGTCAGCACACTGGCTAGGCAGCTGGAAAGCACCGCTCTCTTCAAGAGCTGAGCCCACTGCCTCCCGTTCCCAGGACGACGGCTTTGGCATCAGCATGGTGAAGAAAGAGCTGCTGTCTCGTTTTGACATACAAGACATTACCTTAAAGCTGTTTCCCTGCCTGTCTCTGCTCCCCACAGCGGTTCCCCCAACTGCCCCGTTTAGCTCTGTCAACAAGGTGCTTTCTCCAGCAATAAGGGGGAAAGCTTCATGGTGTCTTCTTTCTCACTGTTTCCTAGAAATCTCCACTTTACCTGGGAGCTAACGGCCTGACACAGCCTTGACACTCTGTACTATCGATTTTGTTTTATCCAGCTGAGAGTTTGATCAGTGGATTAAACAGTGAATCAGACTTCCAGTAAAGCAAGGGAAATTCAGAGCACAGGGGAGTTATATGCTTTTCCTGTTAAGGTTGCAACCTGAGGGAGGGACACGGACACACACTTCTAGGAAGGCCAAAATTTTGCTTCTGGTGTTGAAAAACTTTCCCAGCTGGCTTCAGAGTATTAAAATAAAATAAATCCAATGGCATTTCCTTACCAAATGGGAGGGTATCAGTATGCACTTACTTGAAGCAAGGCGAGGCAGGAAATGAATATGTTTGACCACAGCAAATTTGGTAGGGAGCGTGCCATCCCTGACCGCAGTGGAAAGTGGCACCTCATCTTTCAGGCTTATAAAGTGCTGCTAAACTTTGCTGGGAAGGAAATTGGCATTAGGGGAAATATAACTAGGATGAAAGGAGAAATTGTATGCTGTGGTTTGGTATCATGGAAAAGGACCTTGACTAATGAAATGCAACAGCGTCTATGTCCTTCTGTATTTAGGATGCAAAGTCTTTGGGGATCCTAGGTCCATGAGGTTGCAGGGCTCAGTGGTGCAGTCCTGATGCTGATTATCCCTGTTCTCAATCCACAGTGTGTATGCACTGAAGAGGGCCAAACCCAGCACCGTAGTGGCAACGCATTGGATCTGTGTTCTGAGACTGTCCCCATAATCCTTGTGAGGGCTTGGAAGCAGTATGCCCACTTCTTGGAGGCAATGGTGACCTCTCCTGTTCCCAGAAGGGTTTAGGGTGACCAGGCTGGAACATTCAGCTGCCTTTAGAAAAATAAAATTCAAATTTCTTGCCTGAAAATAATGTGGAATGTGGAGGCCCTTGGGAACATGACTCATATGCAGACTAAAGTTCAAAAGCCTGTTTAAAGCTGGGTGAAGGACGTGTATGGAAATGGGAGACACAGGCTGTTGGGGTTACAGTGCCAGCTATGCAAGAGATGAGAGGAACAACATTCAGAGGTGATGGCCCCATGTGCACTGGGGTAAAAGTTTTACCCATTTTGTGTAATAAGCCATGTGTTGGCAGCTGGAAAGGGGCCGTGCTGCAGCAGGGTGTGGGGGGAGGGGGAGGAGGAGGAGGTTGGCACTTGTTTCCACTCCCTGCCCTTTGAGACTGTAGTTGTGGGCAGCTGGGTTGGTCTGAGTTCCATGGACAAGGTTACAGAGCTAATGCTTGTGTGTGATAGATACCCCATTGCCTTCAGGAACAGCAGACATTTCCCTTTCCAACTCCGAACTGCAGACACAGGAAAGTCACTGTTCCTTCACTTTGAGAACCTAACCAGTAACCTCTCCCTTCTGCTCCCCTCCTGGACTGAAAGGCGGGGCAGTCACAGAACTTTTTTTTTTTTTTTTTTTAAATACATCTGGCTCCATCCTATTACCCAGAAGCAGATTTTCTGAAGTGGGATCCAATATTGTGTCTGTGACTGCAGAACCAGCAGGTGGCAGCCTTTCACCGATTTAAAGTCTTCAACAATGATGCTACAGAAAGTTGTGCATTAGCACAAAAGTCAAGTTTTTTTCCTCTCCTCCTCACCACCCCCACACAAACCCCACGGAGTCCGGCACTGGGCCAGTGTCCTTTAATGGTACCAATCCAACGCACCCAAATACTGGCACAGAACAGAGCTAGCCACCATAAGCACAATGGCAGTTCCTGTTCAAGTCGACACAAACAAGTTTGAAAAGACTTCAGCTCTGTCTAATGCTGGCCATCTAGTACCAGCGCAGCCACTGGCAAAGAGAGGTTCTAAGGCAAAAGACTAATGGAATCATAACCCTTGGGATGCCAGTGGTGTAGCTACATTATAGGCAAAGGTAGAGAGACTCTACAGCCCAGCTGTGTCTTGTTCTAGTGATCTCATGAATAGGGAGGACAGATAAGCGTTCAGCACATCTACAGAGAGCCAGTATGGCGACCAGATGTCCCGATTTTATAAGGACAGTCCCGATTTTTGGGTCTTTTTCTTATACAGGCTCTTATTACCCCTCCCCCATCTTCCACATTTGTTGTCTGGTCACCCTAAGAGCCAGGAAAGTTCCACGCAGGAATAGAGAGAGAGCTGCTGTTGAAATGAAAGCAACACCAGGGTTTGTAGCCATTTCACAAGCTGTTTCTCTCTCTCTTCTCCCACTTCTTTTCATTTTTGGCCCGCAGATGGGAAGCAGATGCCTACACATTACAGATAAATACTCCCCTTGGAACATAGCACTCACCACCTGGTGAGATGCACCAAGAGCTGCATTGTAAGAGGATTTGCACCTCCTCCTCCAGAGGAGACAGTCCCTATACCCGGGGGTGTAGAAGAACCCCTGGTTCTTGCTGTAGCTGGTCAACACAGAGTAAAGAGGAAATGCTCTTTCTTGTAAGGCAGGCTGCCTGCCTCTCCTGACACTGCGTTGTGTGTGCCCTGGAAGTGACCAGCAGGTCCAACGCTAGCAGGCAGTGGGGGCAGGAGGTTCCACACGCTTCTCTCACCCGCTGCAGGCACTGCCCCCTCAGCTCCCATTGGCCAGGAACCAGCCAATGGATACATGGAGCCAGTGCCGGGGCAGAGGCAGCACACGGAGCCCCATAGCACCCCCACCTAGGAGCCAGACCTGCTGGATCCTTCCAGAGCACAGTGCAGTACGAGGATAGATGGGGACTAGCCTGTCTTAGCACTGCAACACCACCAATCAAACCTTTAATGGCCCAGTCGGCAGTGCTGACCAGAACCATCAGGGTCCCTTTTCGACCTGGTGTTCTGGTCAAAAACTGACGCCTGTCACACTGGCCCCAGGCCATCTGGAGAGGCCATGCCAGACCCAGGATGAGAACTCAGGAAATGTTGCTCCTAGCACGGTTCTCAGACCTTTGGACTTTGCTATCTCCTACAGTAAACTGGAGCGGAGAGCGTCCAGCCAGCACTCCAGAGACGAGAAAGGGGAACGTTTTACCATCTATGGTATTTATCTGACTCCTAATACACCAGTAACTGAGCACCTGGCACTCTTTAGCCCAGCAGGGTCCAATAGAAATTCAATGCTAGCCACACTGCTAGCCACACTTGTGGTTTTGAATTTTTCTTATTAGCCCCATTATAAAAAAGCCATATGCATTAGACTCAATTCAATAGCCTATTAGCCACATGTGGCTAGTGGAGAACGTATTGGACACCGCTGCTGTAGCCTGTTTCCCTCACATCACCCCTGTGAGATAAGTGAAGAGCTATTATCCCCATTTTATAGGCAGGGAACTGAGACCCACAGACGTGCCTAGTGTCTGTGGCAGAACAGCAAATTGAACCCAGGTCTCCTAAGTCCTAGGCTAGTGCCCTACTCAATTCCTTTTCCTATAGGCTCTTTCTGCCCCATTCCAAGCAAACTGCTTTTGCAGCAAAGTTTTCCTGTGAAAAAACACACTAGAGAGGGCTCAGCTGTGCAGCGCAGTTTCTGCACATGCAGCCTCTCCCCCCCCCCCCCCCGCAACCCAATACACACACATACTGCAGGTCTAGCTGCATGTGAACACACACAAGTTGCTAGCCACAAATCATACAGAAGAGAGATCTCCACCATCCCTGTAAAATGAGGAACCTGCAGAATATTTTTATCTTGTTGGGTTTTGTATTTGAGCCTGGCATGGGTAAGAGGCATATCAGCTGTAGGTAATGCTTGCCTGGATTTTGCAAGTGCATTGGATGGGAGGGAGCCAGCTGTTTGTCTGAGGTGCGGTGGGCTCAGCCCTATCCCCTTTTACATGATCTCATCTAGTAACAAGATTGAAAGCTTTGGGGATTTAACAGGTAAGCTCTGGAGGCAGGGACTAGAAGTCAGCACGAGAGGCCAGCTCCACATTTAGCACATTTTAAATGTGGAGTATTAGGTATATTAATTCTGGCAAGGAAATCATTCATGAATGCCTCCCTCAGCGGGATGCAAGGGTGGTATCGCTGCTTTGCTTGAGCTTTAGGAGATGCATTTTGCCAAGGCGATTAAAGAACGGGCATTCAAGGGACGTTGGTCACCACTGTTATATTCCCTCCTAAACCCTCAACGTCAATCAAAAAAACACTCACCTATTTAAGTCCCTATGTGGATCACTCTGTATTACACACTTAACACATCTGTAAGCCTCAATTCATGAGTATCAGCAGCTGCCAGTTCTCCTGATTTTGGGGTCTCACAGCTCTCCTCTAAACTAGATAACTTGGTATTTCCCTTGCTCTTTATGTTCCACCACATAACTTTAGAGTGCCCAGTAAGACTACTAGTTTTGTTACATTATCAGGTTGATTAAAAAGTTTGGGTTTTCTTTGTTTTAAGTCCTCACTCTACCCATTGTTTACTGGGTGCTTCATGGATCTTCCTTCCCCTTGTTAGCTGCGAGACTTTTGGGGGAACAACAATTATTCCTTGGAAGATCAATGAAGAACAACTATAGCCAGCTATGTTGTTTACTATTCATTGCCGATGTTTTGTTTTTATAATAAACTGAGAGGGAGGAATTTGATTTTCCTCACATTTCCAAGAAAAAATACTCTAACACCTAAGGCAGCAGAGAGGCACAACACTATATACGCAACTGTCTGCAGGCTGGGAGCTAGACTCCGCTATCCTCACTCACTCTGAGGAGTACCTTCCTGTGTGAGAAGTCCCATTGGTTTCCACGGGATTCGTTGCAGAGTTGGATAGCTCTGCACATAGTGAGGAGTATCACAACCTGGCCACGTGACAAGGTGCTCCACCACAAAGGAAAACAAGGCCCAAAGAGCCCATGGAAGCCACTGAAGAAGTTAACCTCAGGTCTAATATGACAGGGGAGAGGGTAGAACATGCTACAACATACACACTGCTCAGCTAGTTTCCTCCACCCTCCTGCATACTGCAAGGCAGAAACAAAGACAGGGCACAGCATTACCTTGAGGAAGCATGTCCCATAGGGGGGAGGTTGCCTGTGCAGGTGCAGGCACAGGCACAACAGAGCCTGCTTAGAGAAGCCATTTTGAATTTTGTAAGGGATCCAGCAAGTGCTTTTCATTTCTGAGCACACATACCTCCACTCCTGGGCAGCACAGCAACACTACGATCCTGTGATGTCCTTTGGCTGAAAGTAACAGAATTAATGTAGGTTGGTGGTGGCTGTTTCCTATTTCTGTACCTTACTTCTCCCCCATTGTACTCTTCTTCCCTTCATCACCACAGTGCATGGTGCTGGAATCTCCACAAGCCCTGTAGGTGATCCCAGCTCAAGGGGGCATATTGTTTGCAGGCTGAGCTCTCATCTGTACTACATTATGGAGTATGATTCATTGCTCAATCTCCTAGATTCACACTGCAGTTTCCCTGTGTTGCTCTGCTGCATGCTCAGGCAGTGTTCTGCAAGATGGCTCTCAGGGAGCAGCGAGAGGCCTGTGGAAGAAAGAGGGGAGCTGCTCAAGAGCCAAAAGTTGATTTCATACAGGGGAAAGCTGAGGTGGGATAACAGCAGAGGGCTCAAAGCTGCAGCACCCAGAAGTCCCTGGATCCCAAGAGGGCAGTAGCAGAAGCCCTAAGACAGGAAATGCTCAAAGAGCAGTAATGTGGGGAGGGGCAGCCTGAGCAGGGATCATCCTCCCTTACCTGCCTGTGCTCCCTTAGAAGCCTGGGCAGGTACCTTCTTCCCAAACCACCTACCAGAGCCCCCTTTCTCTTCTCCTATTTGGACCATAAATGACCAAGCTATGGAGCACACCTGTGTGCTGTTTGCTTTGTGGCCTGCAGCAGCCTCTCCCCACATGGGAACACCCCGTGACAGGCTACAAGAAAGGTTTATTTGACTCATGGAGTAGGAAAAGCCTTAAGAACAGATTTTACACCTAAAATATATTATAACCTGTCACCTATGGAGCAGGCAGCATGTAGCAAAACATGGCTGTACTACAGTTTGGTCACTTGTCACACATTTGATGACTTGTGTCCCAGACTGTCTGAGGGAGGTTTGGAGGTTTCTCGGGGCCCGGGGGAGGGGCAGTTTGGTGGAAGCATGGAAAGGCAGAGTGGGCTGACAGAACCAAAGGGAGGCAGGGCCACGAGAGGTTGCTGCTGGAGGCCAGACTCCATAGGCCAGATTTTCTGAAGAGCTTAGTACACTGGGGTGCATGGAAGGTGCTGAGCATTTTGGCAAATCAGGCCCTGAATTAGAGGCATAAATGGGAACTGAGCTATTTTCTGAGTTTGAGCCGAGTTGTGGGTGCTCAGCCTATAAAAGCCAGAGCAGAATTATATTCTTGGTGAAAGTGTTTAACTCAACACTTACACGTTCTCCTATTACTCATGTGCACATGCAAGGGGCAGCCTCCTTTTTAAACCTGGATTTGACACTGACTCCCTCAGCCAATCACTTACTTCTCTAGCAGCACTCTCCCCTGGTGGGGATAAGACCCACTGGCCCATGGTGTGGCATTGACAATGGTTGTAGCAAATCACTTTGAAGCTGAGAAGTGCCCTGTGAGCACTAATCAGAGCCAGGCTAAATGTGAGGCATTTCCTAGCCAGCTCTAGTGCTTGTTATTATATCATTTCACTAAACGATCTCTGGCTTCTCACCTCCTTCTTGGATTTCATGCGTCTCCTCACCACCACTCTGTTTGTGTCATTTGCTCCTTGTTTTGTTGCACTCCCTCAGCAGGCTCTAATATTTCCAAGTTTTAGTCTCTCTCACTTTTGTTTGTGGTCTCCCTTCTTTTTCTGGTGGGTGTCTGTAAGGCTCTACTAAGATACTTATCCCCACCAGCTTCCCTTTTTACTTTCCTGATGGACAAGGACTGGGTGCAATTCAGTAACCTCCTGCTGAAATCCCTTCCATTTTCTCTGTGAAGTCCTCAGCTTGCTACTATCTGCTATCACCTCCAGTGGAGCGCTTTCCCACTAAATGCAGGTCACAACTATGAATAAAAGTACAAATGCTGCTCTACAAAGAGCCTCCCTCCCCTCCCCATTAACCATTCAAGGTAGCATACAGCACTCAAGTGCTGAATCCATGCAGAGGCTCTGATTCTCCATAGGGGCAAGGACTGGAGAAAGGAATCTCTCACCCCAAGTCATAGCTTGTGCCCGGAGGGTACAGGTCCATCTGGTTTCACACACTTCCCATGAGACAAAATAGCCTATCCTCAGCTAAAGCCTCCCCTAGGCAGCAACTGCTCCCCCTTCCCTGGAGTGGTGCTCCAGGACACAAAGGGAGTACCAACCCTCTGGACTTCTTCAAGTCTTGTCCACCCACTCACAGAACAGAACAGCATGGATTCCACTTTGGTCAGGCAGGGTCTACCTCACCAGAGCAGGGTTTGCACCTTATACAAGTGTAACAAGCACTTTTATTTATGCCATTGGGGTTTCCTCATTCAAACAGATTGCAAAGCACAACAGTAACAAGCTGCAGCTTGTAAGGTCAGACCCAAAACAAATCTGAGACCAAGCTCTAGGAACAATTATTCATATTACAAAGGCTCCCCATGTCTGATTTCATGACACAGGAGAGAACTTAGCTTCTACTATGGCCTCTCCTATTGGGATTTTTATGCCAGAGTGGTTTATTATTAATCTTATTTATTACAATGGAGTCCAAGGACCAACAGAAGGGCCCTATTGTCCTAGGCACTGTACACATACACAGTTTTAGATGGTTCCTGCCCCAAAGACCTTACCATCTACACAGACCAGACACGAACAGGGGAAAAGGTAGAACACACAAATAGAGTGAACAATGTAATGTCAGCAAATGTCATGTTAGTTCCATACTTTTCTAGGGGACAGTGGGTTTAGTTAAGGGAGATCATCTAAATGGAAAGAAAAGGGAAAGGGGTTGACAGTGACAGGTCAGGGAGAAGATAAGAGGGGCAGGTATGGAGTGACACCGAGGGGAAGAGACTAAGGGAGAGGCAGCATTGGAGCTAACAAACAGCCACTCAGGGCAGAACGAGGCCAGTCAGAACTGTAGAAAGGTTTTCAATGCACCAGTTCAAAGCTCAAGCTCTCAGCCCTGAGGGGATTTTTGAGATGTTGTATCTATTAATTGTTTTTCAGGGATGGAGCTGACAAGAAGAGAATATCAAATACAAAGACCATCATGCTGTGGGAGTGAGCAATCCACAAAAGCAAGGTATGATGGGGCACGCCCCCATCCCAGTCAGGAGAAGGCAAGGAGATCCACCTGGGGGCTCAGTCCCTACCAGAGAAACCTGCAGGGCTGCTTCTACTGGAGGAAGCAGGCTTCAAAGGGGAAGCTGCTATGCACTGGAACTGAGTCTTCTTGCAGAGCAGCTGAGAAGGAAACAGCTGACAAGCCTCCACCACCCACAGACTTCCCAAAAGACCTTTGAGAAGGACAAGAGCACTGAAGCTGCTGAGTGTGACCCCCGAGAAAGGCCCTATCACACAAGGACACATGAAATTGAAGGTGTATGGCACCTGTACACAATCCCCTCCCAATTTTCCTTAGATTTTTGTTGCTGCATGTCCAATAGCTGCCTGTGGCCAAAACAAAGCTTGTCATGCACATGAACATTTCTGCCAAGGGAAGAATGGAGAACACTTGGTTTCATAATTGGATCAGAAAAACCAATGCACAGAAACTTCACCCAAGGTCCTTTGCATCACACAAGCCCCAAGAAGGGCTGTGCAGAAGGAAGAATGTCAGTGGACCTGTCCCATAGAGGGGACCTGTCCCATCCCAGCATGCCACTCAGAAGCTCTGTCATGTTATGGTGAGGAAAGGCCAGGGGAGCTGGGGTTACACAGATCCAGTGACTATTCCACACCACACAGCTAGCACTGAGGCTCCAGCTGCTGTTCCAGAGAACAGACTGGAATAGCTAATGCTAGGGATTGGAGGCCATGCTGTATCCCTGGCTTGACAGGTGGGTGGAGGTGCATTTCACCTCCACTAAGCCTGCCTAGCCACCTTCATGCACCTTCATTTAATTTCATCCTAAGTATACCCTGCAATAAAACTCAGCTACTTACATCTATTCAGGGGAGCATAGGTAGACACAGATATATACAAAATCTATTCTACAAATGCTTTATTCTGTATGCAGCTTTAAAAACACACACATTCAACCCCAGCAGCAGAGATTCAAAGGGACACTGCAAGCTACACACTCTGCTTCTCAAGTTATGGGCCATGGAGCCCCAGTAGATAGCTGAGTGTGTTAAGTATTTTGAGGCCAAACAAATGGGGTCCATAAGTGAAGGCATTCTTCCTGAAGCGGTCACAACCTGAGAACAGAGGAACGTATGAAAGAGAAATGATTAAATCCATCACAGAACAGCAGGGAATAAGAGCCTTGGAGCTGCACTCAAAATTAATCATAGATCAGGAGTGACGTCACCTTTAAATAAACCGCACAAGACTAAACCGATGGATATTTATTACTTAAAACAGCAACATTCTTAAATTTGTAATCTGAACTCCCTGCATTATGCCAATCTCCCATGAAGAAGCCAGGCATCCAGCCAGCTTCCCTTTAAACTTTTTGAGTAAGTATGCTTTCTGGAGTTGCATCCACAGCCACTTCAATCTCTTAATGCCAAGATTAAGTCAATTTTAGAGATTTCAATAATGAAAGCCCAACCACGAGTAAACATTTTGTAAAACAAGAACTGCATTCAACCAACACACACATCAAGGTGCCTGTTAAACAGTAGGACCAACAAATACAATTTAACTTCAGTTTAGATCTACACATTCTTACAGATCACTATGGCAGAAGGACACCTAGATGAGGGATACTGCTAAGACACAGATCTTGTGGTACCTATGCCCACTGCTCTTGTACAATGCCTGGGTCACCTTCCAGATGTCACTATTTGCCAATCCTAGGTTTTCTTCTGTGTGAAAATGAAATGCTTTCTGCAGATTTTTCTGGGCTGGATCAGCTTCTTTGATGCTGTTTGATCTCATTGCAATAGTGAGTTTTACTGATATTTAGCTGCCTCTGACAACTTCTTTGGAATGCAATGGTTACTATTTAATTTTTGGAAGAAAATGGTCTGCTATTACATACATGATCTTCTGGGACAGTGGTTCTCAAATTGCAGCCCTTACCAGGGGTCTGTGGACTTCCCTGAGAACTAAGGAGTAAGGGAATGAAATGCTGGGAAAGAAGACAGGGTCAAGGGGAGGATCTCATTCCAATAAAGCAGCCTGAAGGAAAGAAAGGATGGAGAAAAGTGGCAGATCTCTGTTCAAATCCATTCTCATCACCCAGAGGGGAGACTTGACTGAGAAGTCTCACACATAGTGGGGAGGTGATCTAATCACCAGGCTAAAGGTTATAAGGGAGGTCCCTCCTTTCCCTCCACAACTGGCTGTTTTTTGGTGCTAGGCAACCTCAGAACATGCCTATCAGATTGGGCCACTCATACAATTTAGGCAGAAGAGTGCCACCTTTCCCTCCCTATCCCCCATTCATGGATTGCTCTGCAGCTGAGGCAAGAGACAGTTGCCTACAGGGAGGCAGCAGCGTCCATGCTCAGAAACAGGAACAAAAGGCAGCAAGGGAACATTTGTAGCGAAAACATGGGCACCAAGTGAGTTTAGGTGCCTACAGCATTAGAATTTTATGGATTGCAGAGGTGTGGATCCCACCCTAAGCAATTTCCTATCCCTGCTAAGGTCTAATGATATATTAAAATCCCCACACTATTACATACATCTTTTACGTAAATGGAGGGCCAGCAATGTCGGACACTAATTAATTTAAAATTCTGAATGTGTGTCAGTTACCTGATCTGCCATTTGAAATCCGATTTTAACTCAAGCTTTTCAGGCGCACATCCTGTTCCCACTGAATGCAAGGGCAAAACTCCACTGACTTTAAAGAAAGCAGAATTTGGCCCTCACTGCTCCCTTTATGTCTCTTGGTACTCTGAAGTAATCATCATTGCAATGTGGCAGAGTTCACAGAAATTTCAAAATCAACCAAAATACTCACCACCACCACCCCCTGATGGCCACCACTATCTCCCTTCCCGCAATGAAAAATTCATGCATGGAGCACTCTGTAAATTACTAGATTTTAATAATAATTTACGTCCTTTGCATATTCTGGAAACCATGTAAACATCTAACAATTTTTTTTCCCAGCTTTCCATAAATAAAATTGTCAGCCACTTTGTATTTATTTCTGGAGTAGAAACAATGACCAAGCAATTAATCTAACAGCATGTTTCTAATTTTTCTAAAATAAGAATGAAGATATCTCTCTTTAAACAAAAGACAGACTAGCAATGGGTTTCAACTACACATACAGATCATAGTACATTGGAAAAGGAGCTCAAAGTTGGCTCTTAGAAATGCAAGCTTAAATATAAATGTACAAGCTACAAGAATCTTTACAGTTTAGAAAAAATGTCAAACGTTGATGTCCAAGTAAGGAGTCCAAAGGGACTGAGTGGTGGCGGCTGTCTAACAATGACCTCCCACACACTTTCAAGGAGACAGCACTCTTTAGCATTCTACTAAATACAAGCAATGCCTGAGACCAAGGAGCAGATTCTCATCAGTGCTGCAGCATGAACTGCTGCATAGCTTGAATGCATGCACAGCAGCTGATTCTGAAGATACACAGGGACATGAGCTGCATAGTCCAGGGGGCGAGGCAGTCCAGAATCAGTCTCCACATATCATAAATGGTGCATCACAGAAAACAAAACTTAACTAGTCTGGCTCTTTTGTTTTGATATAATTCCATTTAGATAAAAGTTACGACTATAAATTTAATTACACGTACAAATCATCAAAAGGAAACACTACTGTATTTCGTACTTTTCTGCACCACTATATTTTAAAATGCTTTCCATTGGAGCTTATAATACATCAGCTAGCAATTCATATTCTAAAAGGTGTAGGAAGTACACAAGCCTGTATAGCATCTAACCAATATTATTACACTTATCTCATTAAGCTTACATCTGTTACACTTGTTTTCAATTACATTACCAATCACAGAATTCACAGAATTCATTAAGAAACTCATTATTTACATCAAAATATTCAGCAACATAATATAATAGAAAAGATCTAAGAGCTCACACCCTTGTGTTAACCTGAATTTGTTCCTTTACTCATCTATCTACAGTATTATTGCTTAATCAGGCCCCAAACCCAAAAGAATAAATGGCTCCAGGAGTTTTTCTCCATTTGTTTTAATAACCATCTTGAAACTGCTCTCCATATTTGAGTGGTTATATACATGGGCTTAACATCAAAAGAAAGTATCCCCCTCTAAGCAAAGCCAGACTGTACAAACACCGTAATATTCTAAACTGTTAAGGCAGTATATATACGCAGGAGCTGTTCAGGGAGTACAAATCCATCCACAGTAAGTGTAAACATTCTGGACATACACTCCTTTCCCTTTTGCGCACTAAATTTTATGTGTTGCCTTCATTTTCTGCATAAATCATAAGTTAATGAGTTATATCAACAGCACTTCAGCAAATGCCTGGAACATCAGAATTCTTTTATTACAATTTATCATGCAAGCAATAGATTCTAAGTAGCAGAAATACCTTAAATCTCAGTCTATGAAGTTTTCCCTCTTCACTTATTTCTGCCGTATTCTAACAAAGTCTAACACCTATGTTCCAATAAGTTTTACATTAAATACAATCACATATCATGGACTGCATAAACTCCAAGTTTTAAATACATGTCTTGGCTAGAATTTTCTAATTTTATATTTAAAAAATGGAGACTGCTCAATGGATCCCTTAGGTCACTGTGTGTTGCTAGTGCTACAGCTTTACAGATCAATGATTCTGGTTTCCTCAGGGACTCTGGCACATTCGCTATGTTTTGTACAAGATCCCTGAGAACTTATCACAGCATCAGTAATTCACAATTCAAAACATGTTCAAGTGCTTGACTCTACACAAAGTTCAAGCTAGTTTCTTATTGTTCTCTGTGTTGTGGACCAATGCGAAAAATTCCAATATGAGCTTTGCCGTTTTCCTGGGCCGCTCCACTACCACAGAGTGTCCACAGTTTTCCAAAATATGTACCTGACAGTCAGAAATAGATTTTGCTAGAACATCTGCTCCAGAAACATCCAGAACCTGAAAAACAGAAAAAGTAGTAAGTACCAAAGAAAAAAAATCTCAGAGTTCAAAGTTTTTACAAAGTTCCATGACCCTGTTTGAACCATCTCTTGTGTATTTTTACATCAAAGTGGGATACTAAGTTACTATGGAATGCATGTTTCCCACATCAGATTCTTTGGGAATAGCTCACTGTTATCCAGGCATCTCCTCTGGCCCTTCTGAACTGTGTACAAGCCATGCCTGGTAGTGGGAATAATCCTGGCACCGACCATATGCAATAGAATTCTACTGGTTACAATTTAGGCACACTCTGTGCATATTTGTGCACACACGTGCATGAAAGTGGGTAAATCATACACCTCTACCCACTGTAGCACAATTTTATAAACAAAGTGCTAACATGGTTTGCAACCAAAAAAAAAAAAAAAAAAAAAAAAATCCTTGTTCATATTGATCTAGAACCCAAAGGGCAACTACCAAATGTAACCAGCACTGTGGCTAGCAGAGTTCTGCTCCCAACGTGAACTGAGTCTAAATGCTCCCACCACTTACCCGGCTCCACTGACAATGTTTACCACAGATGTCTCTCTGGTCCAAATGCAAGTCTCTACTTTTATTTCCATTTCATCTGAATTTCCATATCACTTAACATGATCTCTGATCATAGGAGAGGATTTAAACAGACTAGGGTTCTCTCTTGTTCCCCTGCCTGGTTTAGAGGTCTTGCGGCAACTCAGGCTACTCTACAGCAGCCTCAGCCACAGTTTGAACCCTGCCTCCCTCTTAGCTGTTATCAGCAGGGGCTCCAGAAGCACCTTCTCCCACCAGTGCTGGTAGCACCTATCCCCATCAGCAGTGTCTGCTGCCCCCTCTGTTAGGGTAACTGGGGAAGATGACTAGTAGGATCCATACAACCCATACTCTATGGCAGGCAAGCAGATGAAGGAGACGCCAGCCCTGATCAGGCAAATTCTATTCAACGTGGACACAACCCAATTGGCAAAGACAGGTAGCCTATGGGTGGTGTGGGAGGGGAAGCAGGGACTCCCATGGGGAAGGAGTTATCACTAGGGTACCTTTCACAAGCACAATGGGTTTGTTTGTTTATTTATAAGTTCCAAGCCCATCACTCCTTTTTATTTTAAAATCCATCCTATTTCCAGCTGGTTCCAAATCACTTGCTGGTTCTGACAGTGTTACTTTTCCCTTCTATCCCACGATAGAGACTATAATTGTGAGTCCCCCAACAGGTGTGGTTGTGGGGCAGAGCAGAAGAGACTCTAAGCTCCCTTTCAGTCCTTGGATTCCAGGGCTGTTTGGAAGCCTGGCTGGCTCCTAGTATAAGTTAAAGCAACCTCACAGTTGTTCTAATTCAAGCTCTGCTCATGGCGTCTTACAAGCCGTGGGAGGCAGAAAAGATCCAGAGAGCACAGGCCTTGCTCCCTCCCCACCTCCTACCATCTCTGAAAGCCCTTTATGATAGAGACCGGCATAGGGCTACTCTGGCAGAGGAGCTCCCTCTCCCTGCAGCGCATCCACCACCTCTATGCCACCACAGCCACGTAAAGGGGCTCTGGCGCAGGGGAGTATTGACCATATAGTCTCACTTCTACATAGCTCCACCCCTGTTTAGGTCTCAGTCTGTTTTCCTGTCCACCTTTGCACGCAATCTCCTCCTCTCTCCTATGCAAATGTGCACACACACGCTCCTCTCCTCACTCCTTAACATTCCCTTGGGCTCCTTCCCAGTCTTGCACCCTCGTGACTTTCTTTTCCTCTGCCGCTTACCCAAGGAACAGCCTCTCTCTTCCTCGTTGCCAAGACAACTCTCTTTTTGCTTCAAAATTCTTCTTCCAAGCCTGCTTCGTTCAATGAGCTTTCCACTAGCGGCTCCCTCCCTCTCTCCCTCCCCACAATTAAGCAGACAGAATCTGAGCTCTTGGTAGACAATTCCCTTCCCAGATCTGCTCTTTCTGTCCCCTTTCCTTTCTGTTCCCTCCTATCATCCTTCATAGACTCCCATATCTAATTTGACTGGGAGATCCCTGGGGCAGACAGGGACCTTGTGTTCTTACTACGGGTCTGTAAATCACTATGAGAGTCACTAATGCTAGCTGCTTATGTAACATTCATACGGATGGAAATGGAGCACCAATCCTTTATTAAAAAAAAAAACAAAAAACAGCACAGCAGCAGCAGTACCTGATCTTGTTTTCCCCAGATGATCTGCGTTGGGGCTTTGATCTTGCTCATGTTTTCATGAAGAGCGTGTCTGGACTTTTCATCTGTAATTTCTAAAAATACTTTTCAGCAGAGAAGAATTAGTCAAACACAAGAGAGATTTGTTCCATTTACTGCTAATCAGCATGGCTCAAATCCTGAGTGAGTGATTTCCTTTATTCCTTCAGTAGGCTCCTGTGGAAGTCAGTGAGGGTTTGCCTGAATAAAGAAAACCTGCAAGAGGGGGGCCCACAGTGGGAGGAAATCCCTACTGTTTCTCAAGGGGTTATACCCCATTTGGCCCCCCCGGGGGAGGCAAAACAGGATGCAGGGCCTGCCCACAAACCACAGATCACTTCAGGATCCACCAGTGGGAGGACGGGATGTCTGTGATCTTTAGCACGACAAGATTCTCCCATGGCCCCACTCTGTTAGCTGGCATTAATTAAAGCTGACCAATAATTAAAAGCAGTTCTTAATCGATTAAAGCAGTAAAGATTACAAACAGGAGGGGGAAAAATTAACTGCTCCAGCCGAGGAGGAGGACTTCTATCCCAAGCCAGGGAGCTGGAGGACGGGGGCACACCCATATTCTTTTAACAAGAAGGGGAGCTCCACTCGCCTCATTACTTCCCCCTAATTTAACCCCGGAAGTGGACTCACCGGGGCAGGTACAGCTGCTCTATCCCACCTCCCTTACATTCAGAAGAGGGAGCTAGGGCCTGGAATAATCAGGCCTTGTGGGGCAGCCAAGCCTATGGAGAAGGATTTGGCTAGGGGGTGCAGGCAGGTTTTTCTGGAGTAAACAATTGGTTAATAAACTTGAGGGTTTGTTTTCTCTCTCTCTTTTGGGGGGAGGTCCTCTGTGAAGAATGTGTAATTTGTTTGGAGGCGGATGGGGACTCTGTCAGCTCACAGTACTGCTGGGAAGACTCTGACTGTGTCACTCCACCCTTTGCTCCTCACGGGGCTGCCTGCAAGGGGGAGGATGATGCATGTCCCAGGACCCTGTCCCTACCCGCTCCTTCACCAGAAGGGGATCTCCACACTGGTGAAGCACTCACCACAGGGAAACCCTGTTGTGGAGGCAACCAGGTCTCCTGCATGAGGGGGATAGATTTGTGCACAAACCAGGTTCTTCGGATACAGATCAAGAGACTTTGCGTTTGGTTCTAGCAGAGCAGAACCAGCACACTTACATTTTCGGTAAAATTCGTTATGCGGGATGCGAACATCAACAAGGCCCTGCAGGATCTATAAATAAAGAAATGTGTATCAGGCTAAGAGAACGGCCCACGCGCTGCTACTCAGGTGACCGCATGTGTAGAAGTTTCCTGGGGACACTGGACAAGACTGCCCAGGATCTGACTCTTGGACCTCTTCTGGTCTGTCCTCTTGTGCAATGGAATTAAAGCATAAGCTTACTTGGAGACACCTTCTGATGACAGGCTGTTGCTGTAATGCCTTGGAAACAAGGCTCTGTTACACTGCTGCAGAGCAAGAGAGCAAACATATTATTCACACAAGAGCTGACTCCTCATAAAGGGACTACAAGCTTGTAGGATAAAAAGGAAGCAGAAGAATGTCCTTCATATTGTGCAGTATAAATTTGCTATCAAGCCAGACTATGCACTCCTGCCAGGTTGCCTCAAGAGTTATCATACATTTCTTTATTATTCACATAAAATGAATCTCTCATTATCTTACCTTGGCATTACTAATGCTTGTTATTACTTTACATTTCCTCTTTTCCTATAATCTATTCATCAAAGACTTCCTAAGGAAAACATGTTGCTAAGTTCCTATCTCCTCACAATGGAACAATTAACATTTCCATTGCATTTGCTTAAAAAAGAACAAACCAATAAGTCTCTTACGTGGTGGACAATAACTTTTCGTCTATCTAGCTTTTCCTCTTATCTGTATATACTAAATGCATCCAGACTTCCCACCAACCTGCCAAAGAATTTAGATCCTTCCAACAGGGAAGCATCAGGCAAGTATGGCTGGAAAAAACAAAAGGAAAGTGGTCTAAACCACTAACGATACTAGTTAGATGAAGAAATTATTGGGAGAGGTTATATGGCCTGCTTTATATAGGAGGTCAGACTAGGATAATCGTAATGGCCATTTCTGGCCTTAAACTCAATGGAAAATTACAGACGTTGGAAAATTTTTCCCCAGTAACATTCTCATCCCTAAGAGAGATAAATCTCCAGAGGAAGGTGGCACCACAGGAGCACTGACCTGACACTGTCTGCAAGGGTTGCTGTAAAGAAGTTACATTTCTGAACAGAAACCTTCTGAAGTTTCTATGAAATCAAAGAGATAGAAAAGGTATTGGTAGAACTATGCAAACTCCAGACCTTCTTCATTCAATGATCCGCATGTCCATTATAATTCTTCTTGATTTAATCAAACGAAATTAGTCATGAACAACATGCCCCTTTGTAAAGATCCAATTTCAGAGATACTCAAAATGAACAACGAGTCATAAGGGCGACACTCTTCAAGTTGATTTGAAGCACAAGAGAAGGAGGAAAGAGGGATTTTGGCAGAAGGCCCACACTTTCTCATTAGTTCTTTTCATGCTCCACGAATGGAGCCAAAACACAAATGCCACGATAATATTTCGGTGTATACTTTCAGCTATAATTCCACTAGGATCATATCAATGATGTATCAAAGCATGTTTGACCTAGTGAAGACTGCAGGATTGGACCTGAACAAATATAAATGCAAATTTCTTGCCCTGATGGACAATTTCAAACTGTGTCTTAGGGAGCCAGCATTCTATCAATGGCTAATAGTTCTTTCTTTCCCTTTCCATAAATATATAGCAACATTACCTGGAGAATTACACTGTTCTAAACTACATCCTAGATTGTGTTATTTCAGTTTCACTGCCTTTGACACAGCTCTTCTGTTTAAAACCCTTGGGTTTCAATGAGAGGCAAGCTTGCACCCTCACTCTCTCTGTGAGAGTTATTCTGCTTAAGGCTCATCCTGGCCAAGTCTACTACCTTCTGTCATGATTAAAGATGACGACTGATTAGGATTTCTTACCTGCTGAGGTACTTTAAAGCGCACATAAGAACAAAGCTTCAGCATGTCTGCCATTTCCTCGGGCGTTGATGGAATTAAAGGAATACCGTCAATACGTTCAGACTCTTTCAGCTCCCGCAGACGCTTAAGAAATTGATTGTCAGTTGGATATGGCAGACCTACATACGACAAACAGAAATAACCACATACTAAAATCCCAAAGTGACAACAACATTGCCCTTCGTAGAGAGGGCAACTTGCCATAGAAGGTAGTTACTTCTGGGCATACTGTACATTTGATTGCTGTAAACTTTCACGCAGTCGTGGCAGCCTCCGCTAATAGCTATGGGAATCAGACTAATAGCACTAAACACAGCGCAAATACACACCTGCTTTGTGTTCCTCCCAGTCCCCCATTCTTCTGAAGAAAAATAAAACCTCTGGTTTTGTCACATACTATTTATAAGGAACTGAGACCAATGCAGTGTTAAACAAGATATGGCTCTGCCCTGAAACATCATAGCATCTCTGTCCTGTAGGAGCCTCTCATAAATGGAACTTGTCAATTTTACTGAATTGTATGAAGTGGACCTTTGTAATTTCTCAGTTAAACCAGAATTTCAGCTAGTTTGTCAGTCTTCTCACAAAATAACTCTTTGCATTCTCTCACTTTCTCTCATTCCTTAGTAGATCTTGATTTCTCCTGTTTTCTAATCTCTGGAACCTTTTTTCCTAAAGTTTTTTAAAAGCTTATCAAAAGCTTTCCATAGGCCACAATTTATCTCCTTTCAAATAAATAAATAAAACAAGTGAATCCCATTCCCAGTTCCATCCATGGAATTAAAATTGTATGACAATATACAATACATGTATTATACTATATATTATATGTACAATATAATCTATTCCTAAAAATGATTGACGTTCAGCCAGGGGAACTTAATTGACGATTTCTATGGCCTACTTGCCTGCTTACTCATTCAACTAAGGGGGGAAAAAATTACACCTTATATTTATATATATATAGTATTAACCAAATGATATCCCAGTCCTCTCTACTCACCAAAACTTTGACCCTACTGCTTCCACGGCTCGTTGTCTCCCAAATGCATTATATGGGAGAAAGCCATAAGCAGCAGCAGGGAAGGTGGGTACTCAATTGCAGGTGTGGAAGGAGATGCAGAAGGGAAGCTAGGAGCATACAGTGGGTGCAGAGAAAGTCAGGATGCAATCTAACAAATACTTTACTATATTATGCACGAATGGTTTACTTGCTGGAATGGTAGTACCACCAACAGCTAAAAGGCTGAATAACTCATCACATACAGGAAGATAGAAACAACAACAAAAAATCCTGATGAAGATAGAAACAAAACATCTCCATTTTCTATGATCTTTTTCTAATTATTTTTATAGTTAAGCTGCAGCAGGACATTGTAGGTCCCCTCATGATGATGTGGGACATACGATTTGCAAGTGGCAACAGCAACCTGCCCATCAAAATGAATTCTCAGACAGGGAATTCCTGCAACACCAGCACTTTATTACTTTATGCATCATTTGCTAAGCTATCCCTAGGTGCTGGGAAACTAACAATGAACACTGCAGGGAAAATACAGAAACAACTAAATTAAATACTTATTATGAAGTGACACTCTAGGCTTTACACAACATTTTTGCAAAAATTTTCCCCAACCAGTTCTACTTCAAACCTCTTCTCTAGGAGGTGACTCTTCAGGAGTGTGATCTGTCTTGTGTACCCTCAAGTTTCACCTCATTTAAAAACCACTTGCTTAAGAAATCAGACATAAAAAACATAAGTGTCACAGCACACTATTACTGAAAAATTGCTTATTTTCTCATTTTTACCCTATAATTATACAAAAAATCAACTGGAATATTAACATTGTACTTACATTTTAGTGTGTAGTATATAGAGCAGTATAAAAAAGTCATTGTATGAAATTTCATGTTTGTACTGACTTCGGTGGTGCTTTTTATGTAGCCTGTTGTAAAACTAGGCAAATATCTAGATGAGCTGATGTACCCCCTGGAAGATCTCTGTGTATCCCCAGGGATACGTGTACCCCTGGCTGAGAACCATTGGTTCTAATTTATAGATGCCTCACACACACACACACACAGTTATTCCCATCACTTTCTTTCTCCAGAGCAGCACAGGTGGTAACTAGGTAACATTCCACTTTCCCCTTTAGTTCTTGCCTTGGAATCACTAGTTTATTGGACAAGGAGCAGCAGCAGCTGTTATGACAACAGGGAAAAACACCAAAGCCTTTCCTGCATGCAGATAAAACACTGTACCAACACTCAGACACATTTGCAGCATTTAATTCCCTAGCTTGTACTGAATAGTCTGGCCAGGCATTCAGACAGGAGAGTAAGTTGATGAAATATGAAATTTTGCATAACCAAGTACTTCAAAATTCACATTTACTGAGTAACTTCTCTTCCTGTAACAGTCTCTAAATGGCTGGAGATAGCATGGGGGATTTAGTAGCAGATTTGGGCAGAATCAGCTAAGCAATCTTCCCTTTTAGGCTTTCAGAACATGAAGGACCCAATTCTCACTTACAGGAAGGCCTCTCTACATCACTGTGGAAGCGTAAAGGTGTCTTAAAGCAGGGCAAATGTAATTTACACCCACTTCAAGACATCTTACGTTGCCAGAGTGCTGAAGAGAGGCCTTACTGTGAGGGTCGGACCTGTCGAGATGAGACTACACTGCTAAAACCCTCTGCAGATTTAAAACAGACACTTCTTGTGAAGTCAGTTCAGATCACCTCCCTTGACCCTGCTCCTCTGCCCTCATTTCCATTCATCTCAGCCACTCCTGTGCAAGCTATTCGGCTTTGAGTTCGCTCCCTTAGAAACATCACACAGAACACAAAGGTTAAGGTGGACTCTGACTAGCTACCCAACAGCTAAGATTAGACTGTTGGCAAGAAGCATCACTGGTGGAAGGTGTTACAATTTACAAGTCTCTAGTCCAATGGCTATTACAAAAAACTGATTTTAAGAAAGATCTAAGGGTTTCCTTCCACTGTGCTGAGAACAGGGAGACGACACATTTAGCAAGCGCTCTGTTACATACAGCACTGAACGTTTACACGCACGTTATCAAAACATTCGGAGTTGCATGGGGATTTAGCCCCCAGCTAAGCCTCTGCCAGAAGCTGGGACTGGACAACAGGGGACGGACACTCAATTGCCCAGTTCTGTTCACTCCCTCTGAAGCATCTGTCACTGGCCATTGTCAGAAGACAAGAGACTGGTTTAGGTGGACCACTGGTCTGAACTACTACGGCCATTCTTACGTTCTGAACTCACTCCAGTTCCAATGGCAATCCTGGAACTAAACCTCTGTGCCTCTCTGTGAAGATATAGGGGGTCCACATTCAGAATTCCAGTCACTTCTCAATGTGTCCATAACAGAAATAACTTCTGTGATACCAAATGCCACCACTCCGGGAGAGCCACAACTCTTTGATCTGTAAAAGCCAGGGAGGAAACAGCAACTCTTTTGCTGGGCCTGCAAATACTCCTCCACGTTCCTGGTCCCTCCTCCAGCCTACACTTCCATCTCTGCCCTCTCTTCCCTGCAACAGATGGCAAAACTACTCCCTGCATAGGACTTTCTGAAAACCTCCACCTTGGTTTAGCATAGGCTCCAAGATAGCAGAAAGCAAAGGTGCTGATGTGTGTCATGCTTCTCTGCTGTGGGCTTTGTAGACAGGGGGACCAATGAAGGCAGCTCTTTTTCTATCCAGATTCTTCCTCCGTTATGTGCACATGTGAACATTCCATTTTAAATGTTCGCAGCTCAAATAAATTCAAAACCAATCTTCTCCAAAAGCACAGACTGTCTGTCCCCCAGCTTCAGCCAATATTGAGCTATGCAAACACTTTTTTTTTTTTAAAAAATGGTGTGTGCAGAAAACAAAGTCACCTTTGGGCTGCAACTAAGCTTGGAATGTTTCAGCCTAAACAGGAGTTTGCAGGAGAAAGCTGTGAAAAAAAGGGGCTTAGTACAGAGACCGGAATTCAGCTTTCACAGCATTTATTACCTCACACTTCATGTGCTGTGTTCCAGGAGTACATGTATTGTTCTGTTAGAAGTCTAATTAGTCTTATGGAGTATAAATAAATCTAAACTGGATTCTAAAATCTCAGTTGGTGCCAAGTATCTCTATCTATCACTATCTAATCCACAAAGTTTGCACTGGATTCAGTATACCTGAGGTCTCTAGGTTAATCCTTCAGTATAGAGAAGATACCTAGCTACTTCCTTCCATAGTCAATTTTTACTGTGCCACTCACCTGCAGGGCATATAAGAGACAGGCTGCAAATCTCCGCTGGGTACTGAGCAGCATAAACTCCTGCAACATTTCCACCCATCGAGGTGCCAATCAGGTGAAAAGGTTTTCTGTTCAGCTTGATACATTCAACAAACTGAAATGGAAAAAGCAACGAGGCCACAGGGAGCAATTGCACAGTTACAATCAGAGTCATTAGAAAAAACAAACTACAAAGCTACAGTATATAGCAATCAGGAGGTCCTGGCAGCATTGCAGTAAATCCTAAAAGCAAAGGTAGAGCCACAGAATCTCAAGATTGCCCATCCATCCTCTTTAAATAAAAGGAAACGTAGCTCCCATGGAAGGTGTTGGCTTAACAGTGCTGAGGACGGACATCACAGAGCAGGGTAAGCTTCCCCACCTTGTCCCAGCAAAGTGCCTTGCCCTTGAGCAGGAGGAACAAGCTCAAAAGCTACAAGAGCAGTTCGGGGTCCATGACTTTTTAGTTTTTAGCCAGTGCTGAGATTGTCAAATTAGCAACAAGCGTGAAAGCAGCTTCTGTGATAGGATACAGGCCCACTGAGAACACCACTCAGCTTTCCTGTTATTATGTTTATTGTTTCACAGGCCTGGCTGGTGCTTGACAGACAAACAAAGGCACAGGTCCCTGGCCCAGAGGCATTTACAAACTAGAAGGTTAGCAAACAAGCTCAAGGTGAGATTGGAACGGCTAAGGCTTAAAGGTTCTACAGGCTATTACCAAATCTCTGAACTATCCAGCCTCATCTACATCCCACTTTAAAGGAAAGGAAAATAAACAAACCACCTTATAGAGAACAACAGTTCCTGTATCGCCTCCCACCTTCCTGCTTAGTCTTGTTCCACTTCTCTTCTACATTCCTGCCCCATCCATCTTGTTAATGCCAGTAAGGGACAAGGGGAAAAAATGCAGACTCATAAAATACAAAAACGTGGTCCCCATCTGCTGTATATTTCTGCAGCATCTTACCAACTGCCTCTCCATTTTAAGAGCTCTGCTGCAGAGCTTAGCTTAGGAGAGATTTAATGCTCTCCATGAGGCCTGATACTCATTTACATGTAGGTTCCTATACAGGACTCTGGCAGTGCAGAGGTGTTCACATAAATAAGAAGTGGCCCAGAATATGTTGTATAGTTAAATCAAATGTGAAGTAAAAAGCAACACAGTCACAGGGAAGACATCTGTTGATGATGCCAAAGGAAATGGACAGAGGTACTTGGCAGCTTTTACAGATATGGGGATTCAAAACCACTCCAGCAGTGCTTAATCTGATAGAGTGGGAGGGGCGTGTGTGTGTGAGAGAGAGTGGGGGAGGGGGTCTTGTGATCCTGGATCCCTGCCCATTTTCACTCCTGGCTTTTGAAAAGATTTGTGGGTGGAGAGGAACTGAAATAAAATCAAAGTCTATGATTGGAGGAAATGCCACTGCTGTTCCTCCACCTCCCCTCCCACAGGCATTTTTCTTCAGCCCTGCCATACCCCTTAATTATGACTCTGCATGGCTCAGCAATTATGCTGAAAGGCAAATGTACACATTTTATAATCTGTGCAGCAAAGTACAAAAAAGCTTTCCCAGTCTACGACGCTCCTGTGAGCTGTGGGGTTTTAAGAACGCATCTGATTCTGGGACACAGGGTCCTAGCTGTAATTCGCACACTGAATTTTCCAAGGTATTTGAATGTGCCTGGAGCAGTAAGACTGTTCAGGCTAATCAGTCACACAGTAGGGGGCTGGTCCTTGAAGGAACAGAGGGACACATTCCTGCTGCAAAGTGCCTTCTGCAGGATGGCTGCAGCTTAGTACACAAAAGAGAGCCAAGGAGCAAAGGCAATACTGGCCCATTTAGTGATCCAAGGGAATGCACAGCTGAGCTGCAGGAGGCGAGGGGGAAGAAGAAGTAAACTGCACTTGCTACAGCCCAGGAGTAGATTATTTCCCCTGCAATAAGAGGAGAGCAGGAAAATGACTTCTCTGGGGTTTTCTTGAGGCGGCACACTCGCATGCTGTCATCTATGCGGGGCTGAGCCAGGGACACAATCTAGCCTTCCATGTTTCACCTTCAATCCTCTAAAGAGAAGAAATCCTGGTTTCCAGTCACTTCAAAGACAAATCAAACCCATCTACTCTGCTGGCCCAGGAAAGGGTGCATGAAGAAGAACAGGCATAGAACACATCTGAGGCCATCACCTGGTGTATTCTTTTAACTTGCCCATTGATGGAGTAGTCATCTAATGATGATCGGGTAGTGCCCTCATGACCAGGCATGTCAACACAAACCAAGTGCAGGTTCTTCGGAAGGAACTGCGGAAACAAAGTGCTGGGCAGTTAGCCTAGAGAAGGGATGCTATGAAGGAAATTGGTTATTACAGGGGAGGAAAAAATCAATTTCCTATTAGAATCTCTCTGTGAAATATTGTGCTGATTAGCACAGTGTGGCCAATTACATTGGCACCATATTACATGGCGAGCTGCCGAGGCTTCTTGCCTTCCAGAGCCTCCAGGGCTGGGATTGAGGACAGCTGAGGTCTAGCTGGAGCCCACCACTAGCCATGAGCTCCATGCAGGAACTGTGAAATTGACAAGAATGACATCCAACAGCCAATGTAAGTAACACAGCATCTACACCGACACTGCATCTCCCTATCTACACTGACATAAGCCTTTTGTGGAGGTGGACTTATTATGCTGATGTAGCAGGGCACTTACATTGGGGGAAGCAAGGCTGTAGTATGTACACTGCCGTTAGGCAGCTTACGTTGATCTAACCCTGTAGTACAGAACAAGCCTATGATATTATTAAGTCTGGAAGTATAAATCCGCTAAACTTTGAATGACAAAAGGGGTGGAATTCATCAGATGATCAATATGTGCAGTAGCTGAGGATATTTCTAGTTTTCTAAAATAATCGACATAGCTGTGATCAGTATATCTAAGCTTCCTAATGTGCTAGTAGGAGAACCCTTTTACTTGCAGTGCTGTTGTGAAAAAGTGTTCTCTCGCTAAGGCGGTATCCATTTATTGTTAAGAGACATGGAAACATACCTTGACCACAGACAACCACATATCTTTGTGAGCTGAAAATCCATGTAACATCAGTATGGATGGTCTGAAGCCAGGTCTCCCTCGATAAGAAAAACAGAACCGGTAATCGTCATAGTTAGCATATCTAACCTGCATGCCCAGTGCTCGACGCCAGTACCTAAAGACAAACAAATAAGCGAAACATGACATTGGAGCATGATCTAATAGTCTGAGCACAAGACATGCACACAGGACTCCTGGGTTCAATTCCAGGCCCTGACTTGCTATGAGAATGCAGACAAGTAACTTAACACCCAGATCCTCAATGGGATTTAGGCACCTAATGCCTACCAATTTCAATGGAAGGTCGGAACCTAAATACCTTTGTGGATCTGGGCCTCAGAGTCCAATTCTAAGAAGTACTCAGCATTTCTTGCATACCCTCAGCACCACCAATCCCCAGTGAAGTCAACGGATGTTGAGGACGCCTCAGAGGGTATGCTGAAGATTAGCCTCTTTTGGCTCAGTTTACTCATCTTTAATATGGACACAAACAATTCTTTCTTACTCAGAGGGGAATCGTGAGGCTTAGTTTGTATTTGATAAGCACAAGGAGACCTTGGTATAAAATGACACATAAAGGCAAAGTGTTATGGACATGTAATAGCAGCAGTTGTTACGCTGACTCATTTGAGTTCAAATGAAAAATGCCACAGAGAGCTCTGCCCCCACAAAGGACTGATACACCACTTACATGGAAAGTGGGGCTCCAATGGTGTGCAGGGCTTGTGGGGGCCCTATGCACTGGGGTGGACCCAATCCTTAGGGGCAACTGGTACTCAGATACCCCACCGATGGGTGCTGAGACCTTGAACAGAGCAGAACAGCTAGCAGACCTTTATCAATGTTTAACAGTTTGGCTGCTGCCGCAGGGTGGCTGACTCCCTTAAATGAAGCTGGTCCAGCCCCCCTGTGCTAGAACAGGTGCAGATTCAGAGAGTGGGGAGGTCCCTGATGGAACTGTAGAAGGTTCCTCAGGGAGGGGAGAAGAGGGGTTTTCTGGATGAACTCCCCAAGCTGGAGCGAATAGAAGGCAAGACAGCAGCAGAGGGAATTGCCTGCTGATTTGCAAGCTGGAGAGCCAGAGCTGAGGGCCAAAGCAGGTGAGCAGCGGAGGGGGATACCCGCTGATGTCTCCATGCTGGTGCACTGGAATCAGAGGGTGACAGGGGACTGAGGGCTGGGGAACATGTACAGGGCCTACTCTCTGGCCAGTTTAAGGTGGGAGATTAACAGAACAGGGGCAATGCTGGATGCCAGAGCCCAGAAGTGGTGGAAGCTCCTGAGTGTGGTATGTGCTATGGCCTACTGACCAGATCACATGGGATTTTACGGACTGCATGGGGGGAAGGGGGCACGTGAGAAATGAACTATGTTTCAGAACTTTTGTTACAGATTATTTGCCCTAGTGTTTTGTAATAAACTGGCCCTAAGGAGGTATATTACTGAGACAAGAGAGCCTGTCGCAAAGTCACTATGAGCTCGAGGGAGGACGTAGAACAGTAAACCTGGTGTTAGGATGCCCATGCGAAAGGGAGCACTCTGTGTCAAAGGGGAATTGTTGACAGCTGCTTTATAATATTTGAAAAAACATTTAAAGCAAGAAGTGACCAGGACAATATTGTGAACAGCTATCCAGCATCCTGCATTGCTTCCAGCCGAAATAAAGCCCCTTTGGAATGATGCACTAGTTTCAAACCAAGGTTTTACTGATGGTCCCTATGGCCTTTTGTCATTTAGGGCTGAAGCACACAGCCAGCCATTTTGCTGCTCACAAGACAAAAGACGTCAACGGGGCTTTCATTGCTCTCAGTTGTCCATCTGAAATGAGCTGGGGCGTGGGGCTGCACGAAGGCAACACTCTCCCTGCTGATGTCTCGTGAATCCTCCTCTCCAAGGCTCAACACAGGGGCTTTCTATTCATCTCACTTTAACTCTGATCACTTTGGGGCTCTATTTTAACAAGATTTTACTTTTGCTGTTGCTCTGTCTGGGACCTATCCTAAGTGCCGTAAGTACATTTTAAAACAAATGGAGGTTCATTCAAGCAAACAAAGCAAGAATTTGCAACACGAGGCAGATTCTAAGCTCCATGACACTGAAGTAAAAACAGGACTGACTTCAGTGAAGTCAACAGAGTTACTCTGACTGAGATTAGACTCTGGCCCCGGTCTGCCCATTAAACAAATAATTGCACAGTATCTGGTGATCAGAATATTGATAAATACCAGCTTGTGTAGTATCAGTTCATATAAGATGTCACCAAGGTTGGATTGTGCTGTCATTGTGAGGATGACAGCACAATCCAACCTTGGTGAGAGCCAGCAAAAAGCTTATGCAGCACCTCAATCCTTATTTACTGTATGCCCTATTTTGAGGACTTATGTGGGTGCCTAGACCTTGTGCAACTCCTATGAACCGAGGTGAATTTCACCCTGAATGAATAAGTGTCTTAAAGTTCACCTCAGGGGCCCCGTGTAAACCATCACTGGGAAAGATATTAACATTTTTAGCAACTGATCCTGATGGATCAGTTCAGCAAAAGACAAAATAATCTGTCCAAAGCTGAACTGATCCCTCACAAGGTGTTAACGCTATTAGCAGCGGCAGGAATGGCAGCTAAACGGATTAGCACACAAAGCAAAGGAGGAGCGATCCACTGCCAGATGGCAGTGGAGCAGTCTCAGACCTCAAACCCTGCATGGAGACACCAAAAGCAGGTGAGAAGGAAAAAGACATTCTATAGCACCCCAACTACAAACTAAGGCCTCCGTCACTAAGAGTGTAGCTCATTGTAGACCTAGTGCAACCCATAAGAATAATAATGGGGAGAGAGGGAATGGGGGGACAAAGGGAACAGGTTTCGAACTGTGTGGTGAAAAGAGAAGTGACATGTTGTCATTGGTTACCCCTGTCAGGTCAGTAATCTCAGCCTGCTCTCAAGAGCTCAGTCTACCCTGAGCAGGGGAAATGGTCCATGGATTGAAAGGGGACTGTGTTTGGTTATGTAGTAGCCACAATACTTTTCCTCTCACTCCCTCCTACAGATGCACAAAGAGAATATAATTTGAGAACAAGAAAAAAAAAAATCTAATGAAACAGAAAATAAACAACAAATTAAACAACAAAAATTCTGAAGAAACAAGATTCAGGGGAAGCAGGAGTCGGGGGTGGGGGGGGAAGGCGGGACTGCAGCACCACCGGATATTCTGTAACAAAATTCCTAGTTATGTCCTGGCATTACAGATCCGGCTCCTACACATGTTGACTCAAAGTCAAGCTTATAAAAAGAAAGAAAAAAGCATTTATCTCTTTAGAAAAATCCTCTCATCCTCTCCCTGCTCTGCTGATGCAGCCACGCCATTCCTCAAACATAAACCATATGAACTTCTCCCTCAGTCCCTAACCATTTTTTAAACAGCTAGCACATTCCTACTTGCCTACACAGCCTGACTCCTCAGGGCTCTCTGGCATCAGCCCTTTTCTTATCATCTTCTCTACTCTGAAACTCTTGCCTATGTCTCCAATGACTAAATATTTATAAGAACATAGGAGCTGCCACTCTGGACAAGACCCGAGGTCCATACAGTCCAGTATCCTGTCTGTGACTACAGCCAGTATCCAGTGCTTCAGAGGAAGGTGCAGGAAAGCCCAGACTTGGAGTAATCTGCCTCCCCATGAAGGCCTCACCCTAACTCCAGCTAGTTGAGAGATTGGCTTAAACCCTGATGACAAGTTTTGTATCCTTTCCAAAACTCTTCTTTTAGAGCTATAACAACTGTGGCTATGTTGTTAACCAGATCATCGTCCAATCCCTCTTTGAAACTTGCTAAATTCTTGACCTAAATGGCATCCTGTGGCAATGAGTTCCACAATCTAATCATGCGAGTGAAAAAGCATCTTTGTTTCTTTCACTCACCAAAATACTAATTTCTGCAGCACCAGCCTTTACACTGTCTGTTAATAGGCTTGTGTTACTTCTTCTTCTTGATTAATTGTATTACTGTAGCCCCTAGAGCTCTAGTCAGTGACCAGGACCCTGTTCTGCTAGGTGATGTACAAACACAGAACAAAAAGATGGTGCCCATTCCCAAAGAGTTTACAATCTAAGTAAACAAGTCTGTACAATCTTTGTTACAGCAATGGCTGCTGATAACTCTATTGGTTATGGGCCATTATGGGGACACATTCCAAGGGCACAAAGAATACAGATTTTAATAAAATAGGCACAGCATCTACAAGGAAGTGAAACTTGGTTAATCCTCTTCTGCCAACCAGATTTATACAAGCCCGAGGCCGCAGAAGTCCCAGCAGCTGGACTGACATCTCCATTGCAGAGAACTGGTGATATTTTTTAGCCATCATTTGCAGAAGCATCATTCTGCCTCACAGTTCCTGTTGTGATGCGTGAAGGAAAGGAATTCCTCCTTACACAAATTTAGTTACCAATATTCCTGGATTTGATTGCATCCTGCTAGTGTTACCCTTCAGTTGTCTGAATACATAAGATGATGAGATTACAGTGGAGCCCTGGTATAACATAAAGCGAATTCGGTTATAGCGTGATCATACCATGGCTCCCTGGATATGTCCCTATGTCCTGACACTTGGCAGTGGCTTCTCTCCCCTGCTGTACTTAGAATAAATCTGTGTTAGACCTACAAGTCTGTCCATTAAAAAAAAAAAAAAAAAAAGAGAGAGAGATTGATACTGCTGCCTTGTCTGAGTGAGTAGAAGTGGGTTTACAAATTGCGCTATGGCCAGAAATTATGCTGAAATAAATTTGTTAGTCTAAGGTGCCACAAGTACTCCTGTTTTTTTTTACGGATATAGACTAACACAGCTGATACTCTGAAACCTACAGAAGATCAGTTTGACTTTAAGATACCCCAGCAGTAGAGTAGAACTGTTGAGTGACCAAATTAAAATAACTCATACTGTTAACTGTACATCAGGTACAACAGTCCTGCTGCACTAACAGAGCTGGAATGCCAAATGAGGCATTTTTAAAGGAATATTTTCTGTTTAAACCCTCAGCTGAAATAAACAGAGGGATTGAAAATGTCATCATTTCTTCATCGCGTTTCCATGAAGACTAAAGAACTAGTGTGGTTCTCTTCTGTTATTGGAAAGCATGGGCACAACAGGCTAATGAAGAAAATTATACAACTTCTCTTTAATACACCAGTGCGAAGAAAGAGAGTTGGGAACCTTCTTTCCGAAACTAACAGTTTTCACACTTCAGATGATATTCTTAATCATGAGGAAATATGTGGCTTCAGAGAAGCTTTGTGTAACCCGACACAAATCAGAACACTCAGATTAACATTCACCTTCAAGAAACTGACAGGCCACATGTCAATTACCACATGAAGGTACCTGCACAGCCTATCCATTTTGAAACAAGACTGGCCGGCCTATTATAAGTACAGTCACAAAACAGCTGTCCTGGGGAACGAACTTGGAGCCACTAATACTTCTCTCAGCGGGAGCCCATTACCATCATCTCCTTTGCAAAGGAATGATTCACAGAAATGCAGCTTGTCATGAGATGTCAAGAGGAGTTGCCCAGACTCTGCCAACTGCATTACCAATGCAGATTACTGCTGCAGAGGGGTTTCTGCTTCTCCTGAGCATAACATTTCCATTTGTCCTGAGCAAGACCATTACCAGGTTTCCACTCTGTCTTGCTGGAAGATTTCCCTGTCCCAGTTCACAGAGAAATCATGAAGCCTCTGTCAATTGTTCTCTTGCTTTTAATTCTCTCCCACAGCTTGTCTTGTTTCTCTGCTCTGCTTGAACCCACTTCTGGTCCCACTGTGACAATCACTCCTGCCCAGTAGATCCAAATACCCTTCCTGATTGATGAAAGTGTCCAACAGGCCATTTTCCCCCTGTCTGTTCTTCTGTGCTGAGAAAAGTGCAAATGACACCAGTTCCCGTGGGCAGCCCTCCCTCTCAAATGAAAGCAGCCCAGATAATCAAGCTCTGCCTAGCAACCTGCAACAAAGACATTACCCAAAAAGCCTCAGTTGGTAGAGTGTGATACGGAATGTACAGTAGACTCGATTATCCAAGATTGGGTTAACCAGGTTGTGGATTAACCAGGATGTCAAAAAAAAAATACGCATAACTTGCAGGGCCGGCTCTGGCTTTGTTGCCGCCCCAAGCACAAAAAAACAAACAAACAAACAAAAAAAACCCACCAGTGCGCAGGGCAGCCAGTGAACCCACATCCCTTCCCCCCGGCGCAGGGTGGCTGGTGAACCAACCCCCTTCCCCCATATTTCCTATGGATGGTGATTATCTGGGATTTTATTAACCAGGATTAATTTTTTCCCTATCATCCTGGGTAATCAAGAGTCTACTGTATTCCTTCACTCTGTGTTTTAAAGTTACGTTTTTTAAGAGTAATACAAATCTATTATAACAAAACTCCATCCACATGTTAAAGTCTTAATCTAATTTTATATTATGGGCCCCAAGAACACTTTCCCCAGGTGCCAGTGTACCTTGTACAAAGAATAACTGACTGAGATTTTGGGAAGTTTTCATAACACTCCTTGTCAATAAACAATCCTGTCTTCTAAAATGTATTAAAGTTGGACTCCACTGTTAGTCATTCCTGTGGCTAGAAGAGAACACAACACTAAACTCTAGGACTCAGGAGACCAGGGTTCAGTACCTGGCTTTGACAGCGACCTCACATGCAGGGGTGCTAGGCCTAGGGGTGCTAGTGATGCAGCAGCAATCCCAGACTTGAAGTGGTTTCTATCATATGCAGGGTTTACAGTTTTGTTCAATGGCTCTCAGCACCTTCTCTATAAAAACTGTTCCAACACCATTGCTCATATGTGACCCTGGCCAAGTTGTTCAATCTCTCTATACCTCAGGTCCCTATCTGCAAAATCAGGCTAAATAATACTTCCTCTCTCCCAGCCTTTATCTGCATTGTCTAGTTAGATTGTAAGCTTTTTGGGTCAAGTGCTGTTCCTGGTCCCAATGGGGCCCTTCACCTGAGGCCACATGTACTACTGTACAATCACGGGTTAAGAATATGAATAATAAACAATAAGATCAATAGGGACCGCATCTTTAAGATAAGTGGGACTTACTAAGCACTCAGTCTGTCTAGCAACCACACATTTTAAATCTAAGTTATAGTGTGAACCAAAAATGATCATTCCATGCTAATATTCTTACACTTTAACTTACCAATAATAGATTTTGATCAGTGCAGAAGGCCACAGGAGAAAGGATGCTACAAATGCCAGAATGGGGATAGCCAGAGTGCCTCCTGCTATTACAAACATGTTTAACACATCAAGGTCCATGTTGTTCTTTACGGCTCTTCCTCACCTGCATATGTTAAATAAGAACCAGAGGTTAGCAACAAAATACTGAATGGAGGAAAGGCTGCCAAGATAAGAGGAAGGCATTAAACATACAACAGATATTGGTCAGGAATACAGCAAATTGTTTTCAGTTTTAAAAACCCTATTTCTTTCGGACCCAAACTGACCCTAAAAACTACAATCTCATCTTCTCTGATCAAAGTTAAAGACAGCTGGTCATAATTTAGTTGCTATGGCAATTTGCAAAATATAAATTCACACCCCCTCCCTACCATCATGCTATCTCCAATCTGAAGATTGGGGTGACAAAGCCCTTATTAAGTATTCATTGAACCCAATTAGCCTTCCTATCCTCCATACCAAGTCTGAGATGCACAGCATACAATATCTGACCTAAAATTCAACCTCATGTGTGCTGGATCATAGTCATTTCTGCTTTAGACAGGCAGCTGTTAATCAAGGCGCAGAGTCTCTTAAAGGTCTCAAGGAAGTCTGGAAAGGAGATCTGGCATAGCATTCTTTATCTAGAGGCTCTCAGAAGAGTCAAATTGGTCCCCTTCTCTGGGAAAATACCAGAGCACTCAAATCCTCGTACTAGACTGAAAATATATTGCTCCCAAGAGCTATGTTAAAAGGGCCAGAACCTCAGAGTGCTCCAAATACAAGATCTCAAAGAATTTCCATGTTCTGGGATTGCTAATACAAATTGCTTTTCAATGCAATTGTCTGTATAGCATATAGCATGTGAGATTCCTTTATTTCTACACTCTCATCACTAAACAGCATGCATGCATTTTACTACTGAAGGATTAAACCCTGTCACACAGGCATCCTGGGCATTTCCCTTAATTCCTTATGCTGAACATCTGTCAGACCATCCATTTCTCACAGCTAGCCTCCTCACAAGAATGAATCATAAATCCAAGCATATTTAAATCCCAGGTTCACAAACCACCCATCTTCCAACGCTACTGCTCAACTTCTCACAACAGGGCCCATGGATAAACCTACTTCTGTTTGCTCCAGATGGGTTTGATTATTTTGAGGTGTTACAGTAGCTGCTACAGCTGGTATATTACATTGCCGAACAGGAACCAAACATTGTACTTATCTGTTCTGAACTGGAGCTATACTACTGGGTCATATTTTATATTAAAATTAAGAAACATTAAAAAATATAATGGTTAAGATTAGCTGGGGGAAAGAGTGCTAAAGAAAATGTTCTGTTTGAGCAGAGATAAGGAACAGGGACAGTCTAATTTCCAAGGGCATTATCGCAGAAGTGCCCCAGGCACTTTCACTACTCAGGGCCACATTGTGGATGTGTAAAGGGTTGAAGAGAGTATGCAGACGCTCTCCTCCCTTTTCCCATGTGCTGGAGAACAGCACACTCTCAGCCTGTATTTTCTCCGGACAGGAGGATGTAAGGTCTCTAGTAATTCAGTGGTGCTATAACACCTAGAGGCGTGAGAGCTCCCCCAACTCCTTTATGGCACAGCATAAGGAGTTTGAGGGAGAAAGCGGGGAGCACACATTGCATGCTTTCAGGGGGTACAGCAACAGCTATACTCCACCACTGCTCCTGGAGGCAATGTGCTGGCTGTGGATTCAGTGCCTTAGGGCAGTGTTTTTCAAAGTACGGGTCATGACCCAGTCCTGGGCTACGGAATATCAGGCCCTGGGTCACCTTGCTGATTCAAATTATAACCATTGTTGCCGCACAACAGCTCTAATGAGTCGTGCAGCAGGGATCTGGAGAGGAGAGAGGTATGGAGTGGGCAGCAACTGGGGAGGGGAGTAAGTTGGGGCTTGCAAGGCCACTGTGGGCCTCTCCCCCGCCAGTGCTGCCAGCCGGGGCGGGGAAGGGACCCTTCCCCAGAACACTTTGCAGAGGGAGAGACAGGCCCTTCCCCTGGGATGCTGCTACCAGCAGGGAGAAAAAGAGGCCCCACCCCAGGAGCTAGCTGCTGCTGGCAGGGAAAGGGCTGGGTGGAGTCCTCTGTCCCCAGTCCTGGAGCAGCCTGCCTGCACTCCAAACCTGCCCCACCCCAGAGCCCACCCACCCCCGGCATCTGAATCCCTCATCGTCAGCCCCACCTTAGAGCCCTCGCCCCTGCATCTCAACCCTCTGCCCCAGCCCTGAACCCCTTCCTGCACCTTGAACCCCTCATCCCCAGCCCACCCTGCAGCCCTCACCCCTGTATCTCAACCTTCTGCCCCAGCCCTGAGCTCCCTCCTGTACCTGAACCCCTCATCCCCAGTCCCACACCACAGCCCTCACCCCTGCATCTCAACCCTGCCATACAATTTCCATACCCACATGTGGCCCTCGGGTCAAAAAGTTTGCCCACCCCTGACTTAGACAGTCAGTGGATGTGCAACAGATGGAGAACAATGACTAGAACTCCTTTCAAAAAGACATTGATGTACTGAAAAACACCCCACTCTCTCATTAGAATTTAAACATAACAATCAGCTTCTTTAAAAGCAAGGCTTACTGTTCAGAAAAGCCTCTTCCTCCTGGGTACAGCTGCCACAGGCCACCAGTACTGATGATGTTCTCAAACAACTATTCAAAAAGTAAAAAAGTAAATTATATTCCAGTGCTATTGTTTTTCATATTTAATAGCAGAGAGAAAGTACATGGTCACTACCCCCTGTTCAACCTTTCCCATTTTATATCACTTCCTGTAATAAAAATAATATCAAGACACTAGCTCCAAGCATGTACAAAGTGCAAACCAACACGCAGGACACACATTGTAAAAGAGTGAGAAGATTAAAGCATTCTGAGCCAACAGAAATAATCCACTTAACAGTCGGATCTACCCCATCAAGCCCAGGCATTAGGAAATTTCAGAATAATAGGTTGGCTGAACAGAAGGAAAGACGACAGATGGAAACTCAGGATCACAATTATCATTAAAAAATTAGTACAATTAAATCACATTAACCAAAACGCAGTCAGGTTCCCCTTATTCCTATTTATCTGAAACCCTCTTCCCCAAAAATTTTATATCGCCCCAAAACCTTCTGATAAATGGTGCTGTAGTGTATTAAAGACGGACGTTTCTTTGTATGCCTACAATAATAGACTGCTTTCTTGATGAGTTACTCAGCAGGTCTAGATAAAGTAGCATTCAAGTTACAGAACACAGGGAAAGACATTTAATGCACAAACAGCATTTGATTAATGTCTATTGTAGGGTCTGAAGGCCTGGTTAAGAGTTCCAATTATTTGATGTGATTCCCTTTAAAAGGGGTGTGCTAGCAGGGGCAGCAACCAAGAAGTGTATTTTTTGTTCCAACTGGCTGTTCTGCACTAGAGTTCAACAAGTTTACCAGCTTCCTGTCTGCAGTCTGTTCCTGGGGGTAAGCCATGGCAGCTGTTACAACTCATATGAGTAAACATTCCCAATGAGCATTACACTACTCAAGTAAACATATCCCTCATAAACCAAAGGCATCTGACAAATCTGAATAGAAATACTGTATGCCTTTCTCGCAAGCTCTAATATAAACACATGCATGTACACATGCAGGTACAGAATGACGTGCATGTTTTCTCTTTCCATTTTGGATACAAGACTGATGTAATTTGAAATTTCCTCCTACTCCAACAGTTGAGGAGTGATGCGGGGCAGAAAGTAGGGTAGAATGCTGAGCATCCTGCAGCTGGGGGAGGTTTCTGGAGGTGGGGTCTGACACTCCCAGCCACTCCTTGCATGGAAGAAGTCCTGTCCTCTCCTGCCTCCAGCCCAGCTGGGACCAGCAGCTGATCCTGGCTCAGGGTAGAAGCTACTGGCTAAGGTGTCCTTAACCCCACAGTCATTTACCTCTCTGACAGCTCCTCCAGGTGTGTGAAATGATGTATCTGCTCTCCTAGGGAGTGGTGCATGACTGCTCTTGAAGCTTCCCTTTGTTCAGAAAGTCATTTTTCTGAGGGAAAACAAAGAAATCTGCAGGGGACATGAGTTCTGCACACACACAGTGGTGCAGAATTCCCCCAGCAGTACCTATTGCATTCCCTAGATTCTGGGGAGAGTAGTTCTCTTCCCAGCCATCTGGGGCCATGGCAGTAGGCAAGAACTATCAGAGCCCAGCACTCCTTCACCCTGCCTCATGTGCTGGGAGGGGCAAGGAGGGCAACATAAAACCATACAAACAAAACCATATAGAGAAAATTAATTCTACAAATCAACTCCCCAAACCGCAGGTAACAGTGGCACTGATTCAGACTAGCAAGCTACTTAACATGTCTTTTACCCTCCCAAAAGTGTCTTGTTTACTGTGTTGTGGATTTTTTTTTAAAAAAAGAACAGAATTAAAAAGGCAACAAAAAGTTTACAGCAGGAGCAAACTTGGCTTCCTGCACCACATGCCATGCCAGCAGGGACAAGGAAGAACGTGGAAGCAGCAAACTTGGCATTTAGGGAAAGGATATGCTTTGTTTTGTTCTTCAGCAGCCACCTCAGGCTTTGGTTAGGTTGTGTTTTGTAGCCGCCGGTAACACCTAAGCTCTTAACAATGACAAAATAATACTACTGCTATTAAAAAGGCAACAATAAAAAAAGAGGATGCTAATTTAACCAGCACTGAAACACAACAAGCAACATTTTGATTTTGTCAAAATTAAATTAAAACAAAAGCCAAAACTCATGACTTGCACTCATTAACAGCTGCGCGTCACTGGATCACAATCTGTTCTCAGAGGCTAAGGGCTTGGTTACACTGGCACTTTATAGCGCTATAAAGCCCCCACGAGCACTATAACCTCCTCCCCATTCACACTGGCAAGGCACGTAGAGCGCTATAACTGCTGAGTTATAGCACTATTGTTAATCCACCTCCGCATGGGGAATAAGGGCTGTAGCGCAGCTGCTGTAGCGCTACAGCAAGAATGTGGACACCCACTGCGCATTAATTGGCCTCCAGCCCGTCCCATAATTCCCGTTCGAGCCACTCTGGTCATCACTTGCAAACTCTTTTGTCCTGTCCTCAGGTGACCACACGTCAGACCCGCCCTTTAAAGTTCCAGGGAAATTTGAAAATCCCCTTCCTGTTTGCTCCAGCCAAGCGTGGCGTGCTCTCAGGGAATCCTCGCAGGTGATCATTCTCATTGATCTGATTGATTGCATGGCGTGGTCTCAGGGAATCATTGCAGGTAATCATTCTGATTGATCATCATGACTCCACGTGCCATGCCTCCTCGCAATAGGCGATCCCCAGCATGGAGCAATAGCGAGGTGCTGGACCTCATCAGCTGTTGCGGGGGGAAGAGGCTGTTCAGTCTCAGCTGCGGTCTAGCCGCAGGAATTTTGATACCTATGGGCAGATATCACGGGCTTTGGCAGAAAGAGGCCATGAGCGGGACACTCTGCAGTGCCGTGTTAAGGTAAAGGAGCTTAGGAATGCGTATCGCAATGCCCGCGAGGCAAACAGCCGCTCCGGGGCAGCCCCGGTGACTTCCAGATTTTATAAGGAGCTGCACACGATACTTGGTGGTGATCCTACAGTCACTCCATCGATCACCATGGACACTTCCCAGCCCACCAGTGAAGTGGGGGGTGAGGAGGAGGACGAAGACAGGAGGATGAGGACGAGGCGGCAGCGACCCAGGGCACAGAGGAGTCCCTGGACGCATGCAGCCAGGAGCTCTTCTCAACCCAGGAGGGCAGCCAGCCACAGCGTCCGGCGGTTGCAGGGGCCAGCTCAGCAGCGGATTGCGAAGGTAAAGGTGCTTTTCTATAGGGAAGGCTTGCAGCTTGGGGTGGAAAGGGATGCTTGCATGCTTGCCTACATGTGGAATAGAGCATTGATGTAGTCATCATCAGCAATCTCTTCAAAGGTCTCAATAAGAGCACTTGCAATGCTCTTGCTGCGCAGGTTTCCCGGGAGAGCCAGCGTGGTCCCCGTCACGGTCACTAGTCCCCGCCACTATGCTACAATGGGTGGGGGGGAGCATTGCTGCACATAGGCAAGCTGCATATGGCCCTGGGCGGAAGCCGCATCTCATTAAAATCCCTTCCCTTTGTTCCTCAGTGACTCGAAAAAACGAGATATCTTCCAGGACAAACACATACGGAGAATGTTGGAACAGTGTTCAGAGTAGGGCTCCTGCCACTTCCCGGCACTCCACCCCCCCCACCCCCCGCCACAGCTTTTCAGGGCAGGGAAGAAATCCTTCCCCCTGCCTGCTGCTCAGAGTGGGGCTCCTGCAACTTACCGGCACTCCCCATTTCCCTTGCCTCTGGAGTGCACTCACCATGGCAGGGGCTCCGTTGCTGTATCTGTGCTCTCTGCGGGACAGGCAAACGGGGAATGCGGGGGAATCATAGGCATGTCTGCTCTTTACAAGGGAACCACTGTTAAATGTATCTTTTTATTTTAGAAGGGTCGTCCTTGAGCCCTGCGCCATCACTCTTATCAACAGCTGAGAGGCTGAGGCGACTGAGGAAGCGGCCACGAAGGAGCAAAGAGGATCTTGTACAGCAAGTAATGCAACAGGCTGTAACGGAGAATCGAGTTGCACAGAGGTGGAGGGAGAATGAGAGGAAGTTGAGGGAGAAGGTGCGGAAGGAGAATGCGATTCACCGCTGGAAAAGCACCAATAAGCTGTTCTCATTACTGCAGCTTCAATTGGAGACTATGCAGCGGATTGTCACCCTTCAGGAGGGGAAGCACCGCGCTCACCACCCCAATTATCATTTGCCCCAAATCCCTTCCCCTTCTGTGCCTCAGTACCCTCCAGGCCACTATCATCAGCTATATGGTTATCACCATTCACAGCTGCCTCCAACCCCTCTGTCTTCACCGAACAACCCCCAAACCCCGGACCATTATCCACTGCAGTCAACCCCTAATAACATGCCTTACTGCCCTCCGCAAATGGGGTTCGGGGGACATGGCCACTGTGAGGGCACTGGAGACTCAGAGACCCAGACATATTCCGATCTCTGACTGACTCCATGCCACCCCCATTGCACCTCCCCCGGCTTCCCCCTCACACGCATCACAATATTTTCTTTCAGCAACCAAAGTACCTGTTCAATAAATGAATTGTCTTCTTAATAAATGGGTTTCTTTATTAAGTGTACATACATTATTACAGGCTACAGAAAAGCAAATGCCTGTTCCTATTAAAAGAATGCTCCCTCCCTCCCTCCGTCTGCATCTCACTTCAGAACTGGCTTTCAGCCTCAAAATGCTCCCTCAAGGCTTCCCTGATCCTAACAGCCGCGCGCTGATCCCCTCCAAGAACCCTGCTCTCTGGCTGGGCATATGTGGCCTCCAGGCGTTGAACCTCCGAGGACCATGCCTGAGTGAAGCCTTCACCCTTCCGCTCACAAAGATTATGTAGGGCACAGCATGCAGAAATAACTGCGGAGATACTACCCTCGGCCAAGTCTAGCCTCCCATAAAGACAGCGCCAGCGCGCCTTGAGACGCCCAAAAGCACACTCCACAGTCATTCGACACCAGCTAAGCCTGTAGTTGAACCTTTCCTGACTGCTGTCCAGGCTCCCTGTGTAGGGTTTCATGAGCCAGGGCATTAAAGGGTAAGCAGGGTCGCCAAGAATCACTATGGGCATTTCCACTTCCCCCACAGGGATCCTCTGGTCTGGGAAAAAAGTCCCAGCTTGCAGCTTCATGAACAGGCCGGTGTTGCGGAAGATGTGTGCGTCATGCACCTTTCCAGACCAGTCCACGTTAATGTCAGTAAAACGCCCACGGTGATCCACAAGCGCCTGGAGAACCATGGAGAAGTACCCCTTTCAGTTAACGTACTCGTCTGCTAGGTGGGCAGGCGCCAGAATAGGTATATGGGTCCCATCTATCGCCCCTCCACAGTTAGGGAAACCCATTTCTTCAAAGCCAGCCACGATGTCATGCATGTTACCCAGAGTCACGATTTTTCGTAGCAGGATGCGATTAATGGCCTTGCACACTTGCATCAGCACAACTCCAACGGTCGACTTTCCAACCCCAAACTGGTTGGCCACCGATCGGTAGCTGTCTGGTGTAGCCAGCTTCCAGATCGCGATAGCCACCTGCTTCTCCACCGGGAGGGCAGCTCTCAATCTGGTGTCCTTGCGCCGCAGGGCGGGGGTGAGTTGAGCACACAGTCCCATGAAAGTGGCTTTTCTCATTCGAAAGTTTTGCAGCCACTGCTTGTTGTTCCAGACTTGCATGACGATGCGATCCCACCACTCTGTGCTCGTTTCCCGTGCCCAGAAGCGGCGTTCAACGGCCGTGAGCATGTCCGTTAATGAGACAAGAAGCTTTGTGTCAAACGCATTCACCGCTTCGATCTCATCTTCAGACTCATGACTGTCATCCTGCATGTCAAGGATTAACTCCACTGCACACAGAGATGTGCTGGTGACAGTCGTCAGCATGTTCCTCAGCATTTCTGGATTCATTGCGGCACACGACAATGGAAGACGGAGCGCGCCTTGCGGAAACTGTTGAAAGATGGCGCCGGAGGTGGAAGGAAACACAGAGATTGCTGGGATATGCCAAAAAGCATCATGGGTAGTTGAAACAGGATACAGAATGCCCCGCAAGTGACGCCCCCCCCACCACAAGGCATTGCGCCAGATCGGGAAGAGGTGTACTGTGGGATACATGCCCTAATGCGCTGCTCTTAATGCCGTATTAAGTGCCGCAAATGTGGCCATGCTATAACGCTGGAGCATCTCAGTGTGGACATACAATAGCGCTATTCATATTACTGTATAAGGGGACTGCTATAACCAATAGCGCTATAATCTTGTAAGTGTAACCATGCCCTAAATTATCCCAATGAGAGCTTTGTAACCAAGTGTTGTTTGTGTAGCAACATATGGGAGAAAACACCATTCTGGGCTTCTACAGTGCCTTCCTTGCAAAGTCTTCAAAGCACTTCCTAAATATTAATTAGGCAAGCCTTATAACAATACAATGCAAGATGGGTAACCATGACATCCATATGCAAAATGGAAACAGTGACATTTACAATGAGCTAGCAGCAGAACTGGGACTAGAACCCATGAGTGCTGCTGCCCAGATTTGAGCTAACCACTGGACCACATGCATGTAAGATTAATTCTCTGCAAAGGCAATCAAACTAAAACCCTGTCATCCCAAATGTCTTACTGCTGCCAGAAACAGCATGTAACTGAGTGACAGAAGTAACGTGAGTGGTGAAACATGACTTAAATCGTTCAAGAGCAGATCCAGATGGGTAAATTCTGTGGGACTAACAGCCTCTTTGTCCAAAATAATTTAATGAACAATTATCAAAAGGAAAAGGAAAAGCAAGGAAATTTATAACCAAGCATTCACCAGGACAAAAATCATTATTCCCCACTTGAACTCAATTAATTGAACAACCTGTTCAAATGTAAAAATGTAACTTTCAAAACTAGAAAAGCTGTCACTTACTGAGAGTATGGCAGGATAATTGCACTATCAGCAGCACTGTTAGCCAAAAAAACTGACCAGTTAGTCTGAATGAGTTTTAAATCCTTGTCTATAGTCTGTCTTGTTCCTTGCTGGCATGTGAATTGGTATAAAAATTCTTGGGGTATAATTCAAATGTTTATTTTGATTTTAACCAGTTAATCCCAAATAGATTTCAAAAACGGCACCCTGTGTGGCAAGATTAAAACAGGGATGCATCCTCACCAAAACTAAATTCATCTGAACTAGTTTAATATTGTTTACGAGATCCAAGTACAGGGGAAAAAAATTCAAATCCGAAGCAATAAAGTACCAGAGCAGCATGCACAGAGTGCTGATACTTTTCATTAGGACCATCAGTTTTTTGCACAATGTGTCTCGGGAGGGAATATTACGTAACCTACACAGCAAATGCCTTTTGATGAAATGGTGTTTAGCATACAGAGGATAATACACACCACTGGGAGTACAGTACTGACATACCAAACAATTTTTGAATTCAGAAGCTAAAAATATAGGTGAGAATTTAGGGCTCAGTGCAGCAAGGGAAGAAAAAAGTCCACCTTGTATACTACGCAAATCTGTGCAAGGTCATGAAGGACTTTCTTTCTGTAGAAATCACGTATAATATCTTCATTAAACAGGCCCGCTGAACTTTAACGTAGCTATTATCCATAAAGAACTGTGTCTGTAAAACTCAGTATAATTTTGGATATAGTCTATATTTATCTTAATGTTACTTGGGTCCAAAGCACTCCATTTCTGACTTACATGGCAACAGATTAAACGCATCCTGTTTTTACTTGAAATATTAATAGAGAAGAAACAACATCATACAAATGTAAGACAATGTAAGACCTCACTGAGGCTATGATAAATCACAATCGTAGAGTGTCTGTCACCAGAACCCCAACCTGAACTAGCTAATAACACAAGAAAAATTGAAGTTTCTCTTTGAAACCATCTTCTGCCAAGTATAAGAAATACTTTGATGTACCATTTTGATACTACTATAGTTTATGCCAGCTGTTCTGACTTTTCACACACATACTATGCTCTGCAGTCTTTCAGAAGCCATAGAATTGTATAATGTTAATTAAAATCTATTAATATTTGAAATGTGATGGAGGGAACTGCTTGTCCAGGAGCCACTTGTCTATCCTGCTTAATCCAGTCCTGAAAGGGATGGAATGTAAAGAAATTTACAGACTGCTTCAAGATCAATATATAATTTTTTTCTGAGTTTCACAGTCTCTGTATCTTTGACCTGTTTTTACTTTGTGAAACACAAGTGATACAAACTGAAACCAGGTAACGTGGGTGTAGTTTCTATCCCTGTTTTTTACTATCAGATATCAAACCACAGCAACAACTGATTACTGGCACTTGTCAACAGCATGGTTAAAACATGGTTGAAAAGCTTAACTGGTACTGGCTGTGATTCCAACAATAGCAGCTGGCTTAAAGACACAGAGAAAAGTCCCCTTCTTTCTTCCAAATCCAAAAATAATCTCCATCCCTTATGTATATGAGTATACATCAGCATGTAGAAAACACACATTTTAAGCAGTCTACACAAGTTGCGTAATTCCCCTATTTATTTCATTTGTATACTGTATCTGAAGTTTTCATTGATCGTATATGAGAGGCTATGAATGTGAAAGGTTGGGGGAAGAGATTGTATGCTTTCCCCAAATAAATCAAAAGAATGGCTCCAACATAACCAGATTCTGAATTTCTTTCCAAGTGTATAGACACGGATCAAAGTAGCATTTACTTCTTCACTTTGCTTTTCCAATGTTAAAAATCAACGGTGACATTTTTCTGTGGCTATTTATCTATTTTCAAATTATAAATAGAGTGAGAGCTTAACAACTTTATTTTAAATACCAGAACTGTATAGCTGCTCACGAAGATCCACTGGTTTGTTAAAATATGGAGGACGTGTATAACACTCCCTTTTGATGAAATGAAGCTGCATGTATGTACTGTGTCAGAACCAATACATAACTAATAAATCCTTCCTGACATATCAGATTTCTCAGCTGCATCTAGAGTGACCAGACAGCAAGCGTGAAAAATCAGGAGGGGGGAATAGGATGCCTATATAAGATAAAGCCCCTAATATCAAGATGGTCCCGATAATATCGGGACATCTGGTCAGCTTAGCTGCATCAGAAATTTCCTCTAGCCTTCCTCCAGTCTGGCACTGTCCTTCATTAAAGTTTAAGGTAATAAAGCATCAAAATTCCCCTCCTCTCTAGGTTAAAAGTCACAGATTATTAACAACTCTTGCCTTTCAAAAAGGAAACACTAAAACACATTATATTAAATCATGGCCCAAATTTTGAGATCTCTGAGATGAAAATTCTGCATTACACTTATCCTACTCTGTTATGGAAGAATCTCAGTGTTGTTTCCACTGCTGCTCAGGAGGTCATGCGTAGGTACTTTGGTTTATATGGAGTACGTCAACAGACTGCCCTGTATTAAAATGGATTAAGAATTTTCCACTGAAAACAATCCCCCAAATTGCTTTTGATTCTCCCATATAGGAATGTGCCTTATGCCCTATAATCTCAAGAGAAATCCCACTCACTGTGCTCAGTGCCCTCTGAAATAAATATTTAGACTCAGTTTAAAACTTCTGCAAGCTTAAACATTCTGTGCCTGTAATTCTGATGGCTGAAGAGCGTTCAACAAACTTCACCAGTAAACCATTTTACTTACAATGCCTGCAGTTTTTATGCCAGCGGCATAGGAACCTGTGCAAAAATCTTGTTTGAAAAAAATTAAATTAGCCAATTCCTGAGACCTACTTTAGAGAATGACCAAGTGAATCCTCCAGCCCACAAGAGAGGCTGGGACTCTGAAGAATTCACAGGCCCTTCTTGCTAGAACCACAATTTAGGCAAATAAAACAAACACCTAACATTGTTCAACCGTCCGGCAACCGCAGAGATGTCCCATCCCAGGTGTAAATTCCTGAGAACAACCACGCTGACTCGGAGATCATAGCTGGGGAAAATGCTGGAGAATAAAATCCCATCTGGTTCCGCTTTCCCATTCGATCGCCCCCTGCCCCAGGAATGATGGTTTACAATGATTTAGCACAACAAAGCCCTGCACGGGCCACCCGCGGGCGAGGTCACATCACAGCACCCCCGAAAGGCAGCCACTTCTGGGGAGGAGCGTGGCCATTGCTAGGCGAAGTGCCGTGCTGGGACCTTTACCGCCCCTGCAGAGTAACCGGGTCCAGGGCATGAACGTGCAGAGTCCGAGTGACCGGCGGAGCCGCGGCAGCAGGGACGATGCTCTCAGGGGCCTGGGTGGAGCCAGGTGAATTTGCGCTCGGGTGGCCACATGCTGCCCAGGCGGAGTTGGCCCCGCGGCTGCTCCTCCGCCCGCCCTGCTCGCGGCCACTGCGCCTCGCGCCCTGGCAGCGGCACAAGCCAGGCTGCCCCCAGCTGTTTCCGCCGCCTGCATCCCCTCCCCTGCCGGCCGCTGCAGCAGCATCCTCCCCGGCACCCCCAGGCGCGGCCTCCTCACCCGCCCGGCTCCGCCGCGGCGCCGGCCCTGCCGCAGCTGCCCCGCTCCGCTCGCGACGCCTCGTTCGGCTGCGGCTGCCCCGGGCTGCAGCCCCACAGCTGCAGCTCGGGCTGCTTCTGTCTCTCTCCCTGCTGCACCTTAAAGGCAGGGAGCACGGGAGCCTCCCCCTCCGACAGAAAATGCTCTGACTCAGGCTGAGCAACAGCCCGCCGGGCCAGCGGAATGTATCTTTATAAAGCACCATCGCTAGATCCCCTCTATAGAGCTTCTCCCCCCTTAGCCAAGGGCTGCTGCGTGGGACATCACGCACAGACACGGACTACCGGCTCTTGGGGTGCTGCACCCCAGGGGGGCAGAGATTAAGGGTCCCTCATGCTGCACTGGGAGGCAGTGGGATTGTTTTGTTCCAGAGCTGAACAGACATCAGCATGCCCAGCAGTAGCATGACATCATACTGGGCACCACCCCTGACAGGCTGCTACAGAGCTCTGTGCCTAGGGTGCTTCATTCGCGCCCCAGCTGGGCTTGTTCTCCAACCAATAAAGCAGCCCTATGGGTCACTGAGTTAAGGTAGTACACTATTGTAATTAAAGGGACACTGGCAGATCAAAAGCCCGAGCTGACAAGGTTCCCTGTTCTGTGTTGGTAATGAAAGTGAAGGGTTATACAAGGCAATGAATAGTGAAACATCTTAATTTATTTTTCCTCAGTGAATACTTTTGAGGGGGGGATGTGGATTTTTGGTTTTATTTTGCTCTTTTTGAATATGGAAAGTAGACGGGCCTGTTCCCAATCAGATTCACCTTTTTCTAAACACAATACTGTAGTAAACTGTTTAACTTTAAAAGATACATTCAAATCTCTCTCAAGATTAGAGTTTGTGAAAATCTAGATACTGAGTCTAAACTCTTGAAAATATCCATTAAGAGTCTGTCAGCATTTCCACAAAGGAGAGAAAAATGGCCACTTGCCATTCTCTCTCTCTTTTATGCCTCTAAACTTTAGATGTAGGCTTGTACCAGTTTGGGTTAAAATAACCCTGCTTAGAACACTGGGTCCTGTCTAGGCTGGAATCCATGACTTTGGTGACATTTTCTGCCCTGAAGCTGGAACTCCCAGCCGGCCCTGCCCCCGCAAGTCCCAGCCCCCATCCAGCTGTGGAGACTCTACAGTTGCCCAGAGATGAGATGGAGTGTTGTTCAAATGAAGAGGAAAAGAGAGAGGAGGAAGGTCTCTAGGAGAGCCAGGGGGATATGAAGAGGAGTTCTGAGCATTCCAAAGATAACAGGAGAAGGGGAGAGGAAGCCGGTGAGGATGCGGACAGGTATGAGGTTAGAGGAGGCAAGACCAGAGGTACCCTGGTGATGGTGGGGAAAGACGTGGGAGAAAAGGGTGAGAACTAAGGGCCAGGACTGGGGCAGCCATCACCAGAGAGGAAGAGGAAGCAGAGTTGGGGTTTGGATTTGAAAGGGAAGAGCAAAGGGACAAGATAGAGCTGGTGGGAACAGTAAAAGGGGAAGGAAAAAGAAGGTGGTGATAGTGGGAGAAAGAGGAGAAAAGGCAGAGAAGGATAGTTGTCACCTGGAGTCAAGAAGGAGCTATAGAAAAGTCAGTTATGTTCCCTTGCAGCGCAGTTCAAGGGTGGAGAGGACGTTGTGTTAACTCCACCTGCAGTTCTCCATATTGGTGGTCTGTCCCTGGAGCCAACTTTTAGTATCAGAGGAGGGTAGAAAGATGTTGGCACATCTGCTGAGTGCAGGTACCTGGCAATCTCTGCATGTGACAAAGTAGATACAGCATCGTCACCAGACACTGCCTTTAATCACCAGATCTTTGTCTGTCATTCTTCCTTCATCTGTCTCAATTCATTTTGCTCTTTCCCTGTCTGCCCCAACCTCCCCATAAAGACCTCTCATTACAGAGGAATGCCCTCATCTGGATTTTTTCCCACCAAGTTTGTTTGTGTCTTGTAGGATTTAAAGTTTTGGAAGTATCTTGATTGGGAGGCAGTTCCAGACCATATATCTAATCTGAGGTACTGGTATTCCCCCCACCCCACCCCACCTCACTTTACTATCCTATCTAAGCATCTCACAATACTGAGATGTATTTCTCTTCACAGCACCTCTCTGAGACAGTGCTGTGCTATTTACTCACATTGTACCGGTGGGGAACCCAGGCACAGAAAAGCTAAGTGACTTGCTCAAGGTCTCTCCAGAAGCTGCAGCAGAGCAAGAAGCTGAACCAAGGTCTCCAGAATCCCAGGATAGCATGCTATCCACTGGCCATCCTTTGCCTATAGATGGGAGGGGAGCAGTTTGGGCATTGAGAGTTTTAGTTATTTCTATGGCTTTTGTGGACATGGTTAACCCATCTATCAGTCTAAGGAAAATAAGAGATTCTTCTGTAATGTCAAGCTATATTTCTGGTAAATTCAAATTGTCTGTCTGTATCCTAGCAACAATGAATCAGATACAGTCCTGCATTACCTGTCTCAGCTTCAGATAAATTCCTGACTACACTCTAAAATCAGTCCAGAATATTTCAACAGAAGGAAAATCTTTCATCACAACAGCCCAGGAAAGCTTCTCAGAGAGAGTTTCTTGTAAATAGATGGATAAACAACTCCATTTGCCCCTTCATTGTATATATTACACCACTGCGCTTTACTATTACTCATTATATGGAGCATTCACCTCTGTTGAAGACCAAGACTCTAACCTGGCAATCTCTGAATGAATTAATTTGTTTTGTAGGCAAACTGCCAGCTAAAAGCTCCCTAAGCCACAAGTTCCACAATATTTTAGTGTCCGAATTTGCACCGAATGTTAACTGTACCATGATACCCCCAACTCAGTGAACATGTGTCACGGAGAGTTGGGGAGTCAAGGCCCTGCACCCCCACTCCTTTGGATTCACAGGGACTCTCAGCCAGCCCGTAGATTAGAAGGTTTATTAGGGATGACAGGAATCCAGTCCAAACCAGAGCTCATAGGTACAAACAGGACCCCTTAGTCAGGCCCTGTCGGGGGGCAGGGAGGTTAAACCCCAATCTTAGGGATCCCTTCTCTTTCCCAGACAACTCTCCACTCCCCAAAACCTGCAGCCGTCTCTCTCCTCCTTTGTTCACTTCCCGGGCTCTAGGTGTCATCTCCTCCTCCCCCTTCCCATCTCAGGTTACAGCTCCAGATATGTCCCCTTCAGAATGGCCTCCCCTCTCCAGTGAAACTCATGAGATCACATCCACCCTCCTTGCTGCTTGTCACATCACACCCACACCCCTCCAGTCTGAACTGAGTGGGGTCGCTTTGACCAGTGACCTGGGGAAGTGCAGGGCCCCCTCTCCGGGAAAACACGTCTGTTATCATGTTGGCACTTCCCTTCACATGGGCCACGTCCATGTCATAATCCTGTAGGAGCAGACTCCACCTCAGGAGCTTGGCATTGGCCCCTTTCATCTGGTGCAGCCAGGTCATGAGGGAGTGGTCAGTGTACAGGATGAAGTGTCTCCCAAATAGATATGGTTGTAGTTTCTTGAGGGCCCACACCATGGCCAGGCATTCCTTCTTGATGGCTGCGTAGTTCTGCTCCCGGGGTAGTAACTTCTTGCTCAAGTACACAATGGGGTGTCTCTCCCCCTTTTCATCCTCCTGCATTAACACTGCCCCCAGCCCCACGTCTGAGGCGTCGGTGAATACCACAAACGGCTTGTCAAAGTCTGGGTTTGCCAGAACCAGGCCGCTGATGAGAGCCTCCTTCAGCACACAGAGAGCCCTCTGGCACTGCTCTGTCCAGACCACCTTGTCTGATTTCCCCTTCTTGCATAGCTCAGTGATGGGGGCAGCTATGGTGCTAAAGTGGGACACAAACTTTCGATAGTACCCCGCCATCCCGATGAAGGCTTGGACCTGCTTTTTGGTTTGGGGCGCGGGCCAGTCTCTGATTGCCTCCACCTTGGCTGGTTCGGGCTTTAGGCTGCCGCTCCCCACCCGGGAGTATTCTTTGTCAGACTCAAAGAATACTTTCAAGACAACATAGAATATTCTGTCTTGAAAGAATATTCTTTGTATGTATTCTTTGTCAGACTCAAAGTATTGTATGTTCTTTGTTGTATTTTTTGCATGTATTCTTTGTCAGACTCAAAGTATTCGTTGAGTCTGACAAAGAATACATAGAGTATTCTTTGTCAGACTCAAAGAATACTTTCAAGACAACATAGAACAGCACACTGATACACAGACACCATCCCACCAGCAGCACAAGAAGAACTCCACATGGACTCCTCCTGAGGGTCGAAATGACAGTCTGGACCTGTACATAGAATGCTTCCGCCGACGTACACAGGCAGAAATTGTGGAAAAACAACATCGCCTGCCTCACAACCTAAGTCGTGCAGAACGCAATGCTATCCACAGCCTCAGAAACAACCCTGACATCATAATCAAAGAGGCTGATAAAGGAGGTGCTGTTGTCATCATGGACAGGTCTGACTACCAAAAGGAGGCTACCAGACAACTCTCCAACACCAATTTCTACAGGCCACTTCCCTCAGATCCCACTGAGGAATATACTAAGAAACTGCACCATCTACTCAGGACACTCCCTACAGTAACACAGGAACAAATTAACATACCCTTAGAGCCCCGACCGGGGGTATTCTGTCTATTACCCAAGATCCACAAACCTGAAAATCCTGGACGCCCCATCATCTCAGGCATTGGCACTCTCACTGAAGGACTATCTGGATATGTGGACTCTTTACTCAGATCCTACGCCACCAGCACTCCCAGCTATCTCCGTGACACCACCGGCTTCCTGAGAAAACTACAATGCATTGATGATCTTCCAGAAAACACCATCCTAGCCACCATGGATGTAGAGGCTCTCTACACAAACATCCCACACAGAGATGGAATACAAGTTGTCAGGAATAGTATCCCTGATGATGACACAGCACAAGTGGTTGCTAAGCTCTGTGACTTTATCCTCACTCACAATTATTTCAAATTTGGTGACAATATATACCTCCAGACCAGTGGCACCGCTATGGGCACCCGCATGGCCCCAGAGTATGCCAACATCTTTATGGCTGACCTGGAACAATGCTTCCTCAGCTCTCGTTCACTCACTCCCCTTTTCTATGTACGCTACATTGATGACATCTTCATCATCTGGACCCATGGGAAAGAAACTCTGGAAAAATTCCACCATGATTTCAACAGCCTCCACTCCACCATCCACCTCAGCCTGGACCAGTCTACATGAGAGGTCCACTTCCTAGACACCATGGTGCAAATTAATGACGGCCACATCAACGCCACCCTATACCAAAAACCTACCGACAGCTACACCTACCTTCATGCCACCAGCTTCCATCTCGGACACACCACACGATCCATTGTCTACAGCCAAGCACTGAGGTACACTTGTAGTTGCTCTAAGCCCTCAGATAGAGACCAACACCTACAAGATCTTCACCAAGCTTTCTCAAAACTACAATATCCGCACAAGGAAATAAGGACACAGATCAACAGAGCCAGACGTGTACCCAAAAGCTTGCTGCTGCAGGACAAGCCCAAGGAAGAAAACAACAGAACACCACTGGTCATCACCTACAGTCCTCAGTTAAAACCTCTCCAACCCATCATCAGTGATCTACAACCCATCTTGGACAACAATCCCTCTCTTTCACAGGCCTTGGGAGGCAGGCAAGTCCTGTCCCACAGACAACCCGCCAACCTCAAGCATATTCTCACTAGCAACAGCGCACCGCGCCATAACTCCTCTAACTCAGGAACCAATCCATGCAACAAACCTCGATGCCAACTCTGCCCACATATCTACACCAGCAATACTATCACAGGACCTAACCAGATCAGCCATACCATCACTGGTTCATTCACTTGCACATTTACCTATGTAATATATGCCATTATGTGCCAGCAATGCCCCTCTGCTATGTACATTGGTCAAACTGGACAATCCCTACGAAAAAGGATAAATGAACACAAATCAGATATCAGGAATGGTAATATACAAAAAGCTGTAGGAGAACACTTCAACCTCACTGCACGCACCATGAAAGACTTAAAGGTCAGCATTTTGCAGCAAAAAAACTTTAAGACCAGACTGCAAAGAGAAACTGCAGAGTTGCAATTCATTTGCAAATTTGACACAATCAATTTGGGACTGAATAGAGATTTTGAATGGCTAGCTAACTACAAGAGCAGTTTCTCTTCTCTCACTGTTCACACCTCCAGTTCAACTGCTAGAGGAATGCTTCACCCTCCCTGATTAGAGAATACAGCTGGTTCAGCCTCATTGGACCCACCCTGTTATCCTTAACCTGGTTCTTGCCTACCTATTTATACCTGCCCCTGGATACTTCCACTGCATGCATCCGACGAAGTGGGTATTAGCCCATGAAAGCTTATGCTCTAATACTTTAGTTAGTCTTTAAGGTGTCACAAGACTCTTTGTCACTTCTGCAATTCCAAACTAACACGGCTACCCCTCTGATTCTTAAGGTATATCGATACCGCAAAGAAAAACCCACAGCACCAAGTCTCAGAGCCTGGATCAGTTGCCTCATGCACAAGCTGCGGGGCTAAAAATAGCAGTGTAGACATTGCTGCTGGGGCTGGATCCCAGGCTCTGAGACCCTCCCACATTGCTGAGTTTCAGAGTGCAGGCTCCAGCCCAAGCCCAAATGTCTACACTGCTATATTTATTTCTGCAGCCCAAGCTCCAAGAGCCCAAGTCAACTGACTCAGTCTCTGAGATCAGCGCTGCAGGTTTTTCTTTGCAGAGTAGACGTACCTAAGTGTCCCCCCTAAGTGAGCTCTTGGAAAGCATCTTGGGTGCCCAGCAGCAGCTACCTCCAAAGCCAATAAGCACTTGCTCAGAAGCAGGCTCTTCCCCACAATCTCTGCACCTGCCTGGGACAGGCTCCCCTGCACCGGCTCCCCAGCCCAGCCCTGCTTAGGGACAGTCTCTCCCCTCACCTTCTCCGGTTCAGCGTCATCATTTCTGTTGCTTTCACCGGTGTTTGAAAGGGCATATTTGTGCCAAAGAAATATATTCCAGACCAAGCTCATTAACATATACAGGCTACGACACAGTGAGAGGCTTGGGAAAACCAGAAATCCCTAATAAATACGGCACTGCAATGTGGCATTAGTGAGTCCTAAAATCAGGTCAGTACATCATGTGCGGTATCAACAACATATGCTCCGAGCACATGCATCTGTACTGTAAACAAAGGGGCCAACTAATCGAAAAGAAATGATGGTTGTTATATCTTCGAGTCCCCCCCCCCCCCCGCTAAGATTTATAGTCATAAATTACACTTGTAAGTGGTTGGTAAAAGATTACTGTCTACAGCATTTTAATAGCAGTATTACACTTCCAACTGCACCTGGTCCTGAAGGTAACAGAGAAATTGAGGAGAAGGTTACCCATAGTTTAAATAGTTAGAAATGGGTGGTACAGAGGGAGGAGATGTGACAAAATGATCATTTACCACAAGGCAGAGGTGACACGTGGGGGAAAAGGGCAAAGGGTCATGTGCCCCCTCAGATTTCTGCCAGGGTTTAAATGCTCTGCCTTGAACCCCACTACAAAATATCAGAGCCTTTAAATCCGAGGTTCTCAAACAGTGGTTCATGAGCTCCATTCAGGTGGTCCGCGGATAGTTCCCTGTAAGGTGCGCACTTGGGCTGCCACACAAAAAAGAATGAAGGGCCACCTAGCTAATAGGTGGAATCACACAGGTGTGGCTTCACTAATTAGGTGCCTGGACCCTGGAGAAGACGCACATGTAAGGTGAGGTGGTGGCTTTGAGGGGGGAATAGAGAGTACATGGGAGAGAGCAGTGGGGTGAGAAGAGGGGTTGGGGGAATTTGGTTGCACAGGGCTGCAGTGGCCAGAAAAAGAGATGACTTTCCCCAGTTCCAGGGATGCAGCTGCCAGGGAGAGACAGTCTTCCTTCCCAGCCTCAGCTCTGTGGCAGGGGAGAGACCCTCCCCCATCCTTCCCAGCCCCAGCTTGGGGGCTGCCACGGCCAGGGGGAGAGGACACATCCATCGCATTAGAAAGATAAGACTACTGATATTAAAATACAAGTTGTGTGCTTTTATTTGTAGAACAAAAAATTTTTAATTATTAAGGTCGTTGGGTCATTACACAAACTGACTATTTCCTCCATGTTAGCTATTCCCTTACTGTTACTCAGACCTGTCTGAAATGAACCATCCTGATTATCACTACAAAAGTTTTCTCCTGCTGACAGTAGCTCATCTTAATTAGCCTCTTACAGTTGGTATGGTAACTTCCGCCTTTTCATGTTCTCTGTATATATACACACATCTATTTATCTTCCTACTGTATGTTCCATTCTATGCATCTGATGAAGTGGGTTGTAGCCCATGAAAGCTTATGCCTAAATAAATTTGTTAGTCTCTAAGGTGCCACAAGTACTCCTGTTCTTTTTATTAATAATTAAGTTATTTTTATATAGCACTTTTATCCAAAGCACTTTACAATAGTTAGCTAGCGATACAAACAACATTTAGAAAGATCATTTAGTGGTCTGCTAAGACCCTCTGCAATTTTCAAGTGGTCTGCAGAAAAAAAAGTTTGAGAACCACTGCTTTAAGTTATGATCCACATTATCAACAGTTATGTGTCATCTATGTCTAACGGAGGCCTGAAAAATGCAAACCCAAGAAAAATAACTGATTCACAAAAACAACCTCTTATACAAGCAAGAGAAGATATTACAGAATTCAAGGTTTCTGTTTCTTCAAAGGTCAGCAACACATTACAGTTGCTGTTGTTCCTTGTTAGGACTAACCATGTGTAAAGCCTCAATAAAGACACTCAGTAACAACTATTATGTAACGTCTGGATGGTGGATAATTGTCTCTCATTTACCATGAGCTTTTAGCCAGATTTTTTTTTTTAAACAAGGGGCTCATTATATTAATTTACTTCTCAGTGCCAGCTCAGCCAAGTGAGAATGTGCTCTATGAACCTGAAAGTGGTAACTTGGCTTTGACGAATGGTCACATTTCAGAACATTTCTTAAGGGGCTGTCTCAGGTAGACAGAGAAAGCAGCAGACATTTTCACCTGTCAGCTATTCTTGAGGCAGATACAATATTCACTCATCTAGCATCTTCTACTGTGCCTGTAGGTGCAGCAAAGTTGGGCCAAAGTGACTTCAAAATAATTCAGGTACCACTACAGGCTGGGAGCCAAAACATGAGGACTGGGCCCAGAGGGGCTAGCACATCCACAAGATTCGCACTGTGCCATCCCCACTCCCAGAATCCAATGCAGGGGCTGTGGCCAAACGACCTGTGGTCTCTAGCTATTTCCAGTTTCTATGAATGGCTGTTAGGGGCCATAGGAATCCAAGTATATGCTGGGGCAGGCTGCTCTAAATTACCTCAGGGGTCAAACCATCCCTCACCAGATGACCTCAGAAGCAAGGAGCTACAAACATGACTAAAGCCAGCTTTGCCCTCTGCCCCTCGGGACCTGTGCTGAACACAGTTTGGTTGGACCAGATCATCAAGGGCATACATTTAGTTGCCACCTGTCCAGTTTTTTCCAGGATCACCCCTTTTATGGAGGTAGCTGTCCTAGAAAATGTGTAAGCATGTTCACTACACACTGCCAGCGGTCCAGTTTTGTGGTGGGCTCACGATCATCCAGGGTGTCTTTTTTTTTTTTTAAACTTCAGATGGGGCAACTGTAGGTAACAGGCCTGGGGAGTTTTGCCAGTCTGTGGTTAGATGCTGTTTTTCACTTGCAGGCATGCTTACCTGCTGGCACATCCACCATTTTTTCAGATCTCTGTTTCAGGGAGGATATTTCCAGGAAAAACAGTGGGTGGTGTTTATGTACCTGAGTGGATTGGAGGCTTGGCATTTGGGTTATTAATGCTGCTACCACTTGGAACAACTCATGGAGATTATCTCTCAACTTGACCTAAAGCGTCAGAGTTGGAACAGATTCTTCAGAATTGCTGTGCAAGTAATGTGGATTATCTTATATGAACAGGACTGTTCCTCTGTGGCCTGGAATGTTCTGAGGGACCATCACTCTGAACCAAGTCTGATAAAGCAGTGATCCTAAACCAGGCTTGAGTAAAACGTTTCACATACTACTTTTGCAATTCTCTCCTTGCTAATTCTTTATTCTGGCACTTTTCAATGAATTTTTAATACATTTTGCTGCTAAAATACCAGGACTTTTTCCATGCACAGAAAGAGCACAAGAATGAGGGCTAAACACAGTGTATAGCAAAATATTGCATCACAATAGTCTCCCTTTGCAGTCTGGCTTTTAATGAGCCAAATTTACTGAGTAATTAGAGCTGCACTTTTGATTGTGCCCCCCCCCCCGCACCTGCCCCCGCCAGGATAAAGTGAAAGCATTTTTCTATATACTCCAACCTTTAAGTAACAAGCAAGTACTCCATAGAAAACCACCCAATATCAATGTGACAACAAATGACATTTGTTCTGTATTATGACTCTCAGAATAAAATAACCTCAAATTTTTGGGTGCCTCACTTTCTGGATGCCCAAAGTGGGCCTGATTTTTTAGGGGTGCTGAGTACCTACACCATTCATTGCCTTCAACACCTCTAAAAATCAACCCAAAGTGTCTTAAGATGTGTGGCTTCACCAAGGATTTCTTTTGTAATCCTCTTACCACAGATGGTCACTTAAGAACTGATGCACTCCCAATATAGGTAACCACTGGTGAAAATGTTTGGTCTTAGCTTCTACCCACATATCTCAGTTCCTAGTTACACTGTTTGTAAAGGGATATAATGCCATCACCACAAAACTGTATGAAGATTTGGCTCATTGTAACCATCCTGAAATCTTCGGATCGTAGGCACTAGTGAAATGCGTAAGTGCCAGAGTTGAAGTCCTACATCTCAGCTCTCTGGGGCTAGAAATGCAACCTTTCCACAATCAGAAAAGGCAGATTTCTAGCTAAATGGTTATGCACAACACCTCTAGAAGTTCCCAAAATATCCAGTTTTAAGGGCATGACATTTTCATGTATGTAACTTTAGCGCCCTCCTGGCCAAGATGGAGTCTGTTCTGCAGGCAACTCTGGCCAAGAGAAGGCAGGCACAGGGATGCAGCAGGAAAAATCCCTTTCACTCCACGGGCACCTGTTCCAAACCCCCCAGAGTGAACACACCCGCCCTCAGGAAAAGTACAATGGATATAAGAAAGGGAAATATTTATTTACAGAGGGACCAGAGGAGAAAAACAACAAGAGAAAATGTAAGGGGACCAGTAAAACAGGGTTGCACTCAAACCAAGGCCCCACAGGCCCAACGGTAGCACAGTCGGAAAAGGCAGACAACGAGCAGCGTGTCTGCACACAGAGTTCAGGAGTCCTCAGCAAAGTTCCAGACCAGTGGTGAGTCTTGGGTGCTCCTGGCTGCCTTCGGCACTAATAAACTTTCCCCAACAAAACCCTCCAGGGCCTTCTTCTGCTGCTCTCTGCAAAGCCACACAGAGAGAGAGACTACCTCCCCTCTTAACTAGCTAGCAGCCTCCCTCCCTATTCCCAGTGCAGAGTTACAAGCCCCAGTACTCACAGCTCTGGGCAGCCAGTGATACTGGGTCCAGCTCTGGCCTGTCCTCGTGCAATTCCTCTCTGGCACAGTGCTCCTCCTGGCTCCTGTCCTGGGGCATCCCTGATCTGCTGTTCTGTCCTTCCCAGGCAGCTTCACTTTGCAAGGGCCTGCTTGCTGCAGCCCTTCTCTCTAGCGCTCCAGAGCCATCCCTGGAGTTTCCCTCTTTCTCTGCTGCTCCCCCTCCCGCTTTGGGAAAAAGATTTAAAGGGGCCATGCCCTCTAAACCCCAAAGGGGTTACATGTATAGAAAAGCAATTTTAGGTAATTTTAGAGTATTTAAAATTGTTCTTCAGGGGTCTGTTCATTCCCAGGATCAAGGGCTTAAGACTGAATGCAAGCAATAAGCAAGGCTCAAGCCTAGATAAGGGCACTTGCCTATTCCATTTATGATGCATGTAGGATCATTGCACTTTTGCTGCATGGCAGAGAATGGAAAGTTCACGGCTTTGCCACTTGTAAGCAATATCACAATCAATCCCATTCTCATGCTGATTAAACATCATACCTCATGCTCCTAGCAGCCATTCATTCTCTCTCCCCCTCTCCTTTTTATATTCTGACATGAAAATAGCCATGCAATAGTCAAGATTGAAATTAACTTCCTTCTGTAAACCCAATTTTTAATCCCCAACCCTAATTTTTCACTGAGGAAAGTAATTCTTGACATTTCACATGCCACATCTCAGCCAAAGGTAGACATTTTTCTGGAAAAGCTGGAAAAACAGAGATGGGGTTTTAAACTTTTGTCATTTACATTTTTTTCCTTGTCATTGATTTTTTTTTAGAAAAATATCCTAACTGTTTTTGGCCCCTCATGTCTCCAGAACAGCCTCATGTGCTAACATCACATTTTTGTTGTGGACTGCTGAGAAGTGTCTTATTGTATTATTTTCTGAGGAAGAGGCTGCTGGGGGGAATCACAAAGGTGTATCACATTATACTGGAAGATGCAAATGACTGCTAGTGTGGGAGTCTTGAATCCAAAGATAAGCACAGATTTCATTAAAAAGTATGGGCGTGCCACACCCTTTCAGGCTCTACAGAAGGAGCAATCCTGCCCCCTTATGTAGTAAAAACTGTCCAAGGCACTAGGCCTCATGGCAGGTCAGAGCTAATTCTCCTGTCTGAGGGGTTTTCCTGGTTGCACACACAGGGGGGTAGGCTATTGTTGCAGACTGTGCGTGCCGGAGGCAGACGAAGCTAGGAGAAGTAGTAATGAGTGTTATCTGAGAGGAAGCAGAAAGACAGAGCTTCTTTGGGCACAGAACACCCTGGGAGTGGCCCAGTTGGGGATGTCTGAACAAGGAAACTATCTGCTGTTTGTTTCTATAGTGTCAAGGCAACCGACCTTTGTGTACTTTTTTGTTTTAATATATATAAGATTACACCAAGAACATAGCTGATGCTTCTCACCCATGTCTTATCCTAACAGGAACAGGAACAGGAACAACCTTGTCAGGCCCCGTTTTTGGTTAACCGCTTGGGCCAAAGGTCAACAATAATATCAGTACTGGATGCAGGGTGTATAGAACGCTCAGAATGATAAAAGAAAAGCAGAAGGAGCCAGATAGCTCAGAGACAGATTACTACACACTTCCCCACATTTCTTTTGTGGTTAATGTTGGCCCAGACAGTGCTTCCTCATTCCTCCCTCCTCTGGCCATTCCTGTTAGCCCTTGGCCAATTCTGCTCTACCCCTCACAAGCTTCGCTGATCTCTGAGAGAAGAGCTCGAGCCCATGGGGGTTTATTCCCTCACACTAGTCAGCCAGCAGGCCTGTTCTGCAGAACACCACCCCGGAATGCAGTGCAGGGGAGAGGGTTTGCTGGCTGGCTGCAGTGCAGAATGTACCCCACACACACTACGGTTGAGACCTCTGTTCCCTTCTAGCGTAGCTGCCATGGTCATGGCAATTGTACGGGTGCACTCAGAGAGGTCTGAACAGTCTATTTTAAGCATCTCCAGCCTCAGCCTTTTTGGGTGGGGTATGAAACAATATTTTTCTCCTTGTCCCCAGACGCTTGCTCACAGTAACCAACTTCTGACAATAGTTATCTCCCTGCTATGCACAGGCCAAGCCTAAGGATTTGGGGAGGGGTTCGTGAGGTGATTCTTTGAGATACATAGCAAACTAAACTGCCTTTTTTCATGTGTATGTGTGGCAGGGAGCAGCAGGGTGAATCTCGTACAGCTCTGTGACCAGGATTTTTCAGAAGTGATTTGAGTGCTCATCTATTTTCAGAAAATCAGGCTCCTTTAAGGTATTTCAAGCTATACACCAGAAACAAAGTCACTTTTGAAAATCATTACCTTTTCACCTTACAGGGCTGCCCAGTTTAAACATCAACAAAAAAATACATCTCAACTACATAAGTTAAAAAATGCTTTCACTTCCACGAGTAAAAGGGAGGGTGACTCGAGAACAGAATTTTCAGACAATGATGGTTTCTTTCTTCCGACCAAAAATACTTTTTTATTAATTTACATCACGCTATCAGGTAACCTCTGCTGGGGGAGCATTGCTGCATATCTACTGGAAATCATTGTTGTAAATTATAGCGAGAGTCAGTTCACAGAGGATGTTTCCACTTCAGCCATATGTTGCACTGGGCATGGTGGGCAAAATCTGGATTCCCACCTCATACTTCATCTCTTTCTTTCCTTCAGACCTGTCACTTTTTTTGGATCTAGTCTACTCAACCAACAAGTGCTGCATTTTCTGCTAGTTCCATCTGTACCTATTTTAAAAGATTTGAATCACCCACATAGACATTTTGGCTTAACATATTGTCCTCTCTTATGATAATCAAGAATGAGATGGAAAGAGAAAAATACACAAATAGAACAGCATTTTGTCTTGCACAGAACCTCTCGTAGGGTCTCCCATCCACTATTTCATCTAATTTATCATTCTTATCACCACTTTCAATCCCCTACAGAAACCTGCCCCTCTCTACTTGTTCTCCCTTGTAAGGCTGCATAGAATGTCGCCCCTTCCACTGCACTCTGCCAATGCTCCCAGCCTTGCCCACTCATTTGCCAGCTTTTAACACAACCACCTCCATGCCCTCTTTCATGCAATCCCCTTTGCATGGTGTGACACTGACATGGTGTGACACTGACATGGTGTGACATCAACAAGGCCCCTCCCTTGTCCACAAATACGTCCGTGGTAAAGATCCATTTTCCCCATGCTGCCTACAAGCTGACATTTACAAATTTGTCTACTGTTATTCCTGTGCCCTTTCCCTTGACTTCGGATGACTTTTCTGTCCTCAACTTGTGAACCTCTTGGGGCAATGATTTTCCCTCTTCAGGCTTTGGAACACATCTAGTGCTCTGTGGATGTTACTTCAAATAAATGATTAATAATATTGACAGTATTTAGTACACAGGAAAAGGGATGCTGGGGCTCAAAAGTGAAAGACAAGGACCTTCACACTGGGAAAGTTGGCTCTAAACTACTGGAAGTCGCCTGAGGCAAAAGTTCAATTTATCAGTGTTCCTTGTCACAATATATAAAGAAAAAAAGGCAAAAGAAGGAAGCCAGTAGTTCCTGTTAAGTGGTTATTGACTGCTACAGTTAACTTCAGTTAAATTACAGTCTGAGCACAATACACACGCATACACTCTCACCAGTGCTCTTTGTCCAAGGACTTCAAAGATGTTCTGCATCTCTTTATTTTTGCTTTTCTTTTTCAACGCAACTCTGAGCATAAAAATCTGCTCCTTCAATGTGAGGTCTTTCGGCGAAGCAAAAAGTGCCAAACCTGAAGTCTTAGACGTCATTGTAAAGGTACGTTCATTTGGATTAACCAAACATTGAACTCTTTGGACTTTTCAGCTAAATTATCCTGCAGGTTATTTTATCTTCACACACAAAAATTTCAAGTTAATGAATGTCTGAGAATTAGAAACAGTTTTGTACTGCTAATGGTAAAAATCAATCTATAGCCCAAAGCCACATGTTCAGGAAGTTTTATTTGTACGATAATGTAACAACAGAAACTGCAGAGGCAATTTTCTTCATAAAGTTAGAGATAGAAGATGCTGGGAGTCTTTGATGCACAAGAAAAATCTCTTTCCCTTTGAATCTATAGAGTCTTATTTTAGTTTGAAGTGTTATTTACCTTATTATTTATTTAATCATTACTCTAAAAGGCTCTTGTCTCACTAAGAAATGATCATCACAAGACATTCCCCTTAGCAGGACAATATAGATTCTAAAGCCAGAAGAGACTGTTATGATCATTTAGTCTGCTCTCCCATAAAGCACAGGCCATAGAACTTCCCCAAAATAATCCCTAGAGTGTAGCTTCTAGAAAAACATCCAATCTTGCTTTAAAAAATTCCCAGTGACAGAGAATCCACTATGAAATCTTTCCCATGTTTAATTATTCATGGTTAAAAATGCATGCCTTATTTCTAGTCTCAATTTGTCCTGCTTCAACTTCCAGCCATTGGATTGTTTTACACCTTTCTCTGCTAGATTGAAAACCTGATTATTAAATATTTGTTCCCCAAGTAGAGATTTATAGATGGTAATCAAGTCATCCCCTTAAACTCAAAGAGCTCAATCTATTTATTTTACCAAAGAGAAGGTTATCACTATAAGGCACGTTTTCTAATTCTTTAATCATATACACAATGTGTTTTAAACTGCTTCAAAAGCGGGTACTATTAGAGGAGAGATTTAAAATTCTAATGCCTGACTTCTCTAATGTATTGCAAGAAAACCACATCATCACATTTTCAATGTGTTTCATAAATGAGGCCACTTATTGTTTTTAGAAGAGTATAGGTTAATTTGAAATGAAACCTTAAATACTGAAACCTTCAGAACCATGAGAATTATGGATTGTAACGTCAAAGCCTTGTTTAAAGATGTCACAATGATTGACTATGTCATTCTAGCAGTGTGAATGTATACACTTATTCCTAGCACTTAAAGGTGTAATTAAAGTATATTAGAGCTTTGATAAATAGAATTAGTCAGTTATTATCACAATTATTAATACGTCAATGTGTATCCTGTAAACAATATGGCTACAACAAAAGTCAGTCCAATAAACGATATTACCTCACCCATCTTGTCTCTAACGTGTCTTGGGTAATTAGTTCTCCTGTTCTAGAGTAAAACTCTTTGACTCTCCTATTCTCAGATACAATATTGGATTCATTTTACCTGCTAAAGAGTTACAGTAAGGATTGTTTAGATTGAATTATGACTAGAGGATTTACTCATGCAGATATTCCTTACTCATAAGGGTAGTCCCATTGGGATTACTTATGTGAGTAAAGGTTTACAGGATTGAGCCTTTCATTAGTGTTTTTCTCAACTACGCTAGAGAAGATTCTGCTTCCGCTGAAAAAAATTAGATCAGCATTTCCTCATTTGTCCCTTCCACATGGTCATAAAACTAACCCAGAAGGGATTTGCAGTAAATTAACTTTCTTTGTAGCAATGCTTAGTCTTTCTTGAATTTGGATCATTTCCAATGATCCCACCAAAACTATACTTTATATCTCAATTGAGTTTCCTATTTAGGGCAACAAATGCTCTTTCATAAATAAAAAATATTAATATAGAATAGCCACTGAATATCTGGGCTGGATCCAGGCCTCTGGTATTCTGCAGCACAAAGTAGTATTTAATGCTGCTTTAACTGGACAGCTGGGGGTTTTCCAGTGTAGGGGAAATCCCTGACTATCAGAGTTTGTTCTGAGCTACCCTTTTCCAGCTGTAGGGGGCATGCTGGCATGGAGAGGAGATGTGGCCACATAGTCCAGCGATCCTGTCAGTGTAATCGCTTCTTAAGAGCCACTACAAGCCAGCATAGGTTAGAGTTGCCCTGTGCATGTTTTAATTGATTGGTGTACTTATGTGTCAGCCATTGTGTAAAAAAATAAAGAACAATGCTCTAGGATTGTCATAGAGTCTCCAGAAATTACAGATTAATCTTTAATTAAAGATTATGTCCTCTGATGAAACCCCCAGAGAGGCAGCCAACCAAAATCAGCAACCCTAGCTCTTGACAGCAGCAGTTTGTCCATTTCCTCAGGAATTTTTTTATGCGTTCATAGTCAAAGGATTTTCAACACAAACAAGCCACTCAGAGCAGTGGGTTCCTTGCCAGCATCCCAGCCTGCTGGGGGGAAAGGACACAACCTTCACTCAGGGGAGCTGCCACACAGCTACTTCCCATCTACCTTCTAAACCTATCCCCAGTTACCCATGTGACAGGCAGGGCTCTGGGTTAACCCTCATGCACTAGGGCTTGTGGAGGGGTAATTGTCCTTGTCACAATAATCAACAGCCAATTGTTCTCTTTGTTCTTTTTAAAAATTTCCTAACTCTTAAATATACTGAGCACAAACAGGCTTTAAAGCCTTTGCTCTTCTCTGCTGCAGGTTATTTCTCGCTGTGATATCATGCTACTGATGGAAATAAAGGAAAACAGCAACAAGATATGTCCCCTTTTAATAGAAAAACTCAATGGGTAAGGCAAACTACAAATGTACATTCACTAACACAAGTACATGCAGAAAGGCTGAAGAGCTGGCAAAAAAACATAGGAGTTGCCATATTGGACCATGGTCCATCTAGTCCAGCCTCCTGTCTCCAATAGCAACCAGCATGAGATGCTACAAATTAAGGTAGTGGGCAGACAGGGAGTAATCTGGCCCTCATGGGTCTAAACCTAATTCCTAACAATTAGAGATGGGTTCATATGGTTTTGGTTAGCATAGACCAGAGGTGAGCAAACTATGGCCCATGGGCCACATCCAGCCTGTGAGACCGTCCTGCCCAGCCCTTGAGCTCTCAGCTGGGAAGGCTAGCCCCCGACTCCTCCTCTGCTGCCTCCCTCTCCCCCGCAGCCTCAGCTCACCATGCTAGGCAGTGTGGTGGCATGGCTGGCTCTGAGCAGCATGGTAAGGGGGAGGAAAGAGGGGTTGGATAAGGGGTAGTGAATCCCGGGGGGGGGGCAGTTAGGAGACAGGGAACAGCAGTAGTTGGATAGGTGTGGGAGTCCCTGGGGGCCTGTCAGGGGGCAGGGTTGTGGATAGAGGTCAGGGGACAGGGAGCAGTGGGGGTTGGATAGGAGGTGGAGTCCCAGGGAGCGGTTAGGTGTGGAGGGTCCCAGGAGGGGGTGGTCAGGGGACAAGGGGGGTTGAATGGGTTGGGGATTCTGAAAGGGGCAGCCAGGGGGCGGGAAGTGGGAGGGGGAGGATGGGGGTGGGGAACAGGCTGTTTGGAGAGGCACAGCCTTCACTACCCGGCCCTCCGTACAGTTTTGGAACCCCCATGTGACTCTCGGGCCAAAAAAGTTTACCCACCCCTAGCATAGACTAGACTATTATAACTATGGGTATTCCTGAATATATGAATATGAATATAAAAATTCAAGCTTCCTTTGATTTTTGCTAAATTCTGGCCCTCAAGAACACCCTATGGTAATGAGTTTCACAATCTAATTACAGACCACGTGACAATATATTTCCTTTTATCTGTTTTGAGTTTTTCTACCTTTCAATTTAATCAAATGTCCCCATTGTCTTGCACTGTGAGACAGGGAGAACAGATACTTGTGATCTACCTTCTCTAAAGCATGCATTGTTTGATATATTTCTGATGTGGACCTTTTTTGCCTCTCCCTAAGGTAAACAATACCCATCATTTCAATCTATCTTCACACGACAGCTTTACAAAACCCCTAATCATTCTCATCACCCTTGTGCAAATCGCTCTAGTTCTGCAATGTCCTTTTTGAAATGGGCTGACCGGTACTGCACACGAGACTCTGAAATGGGGAGGAAAGGACATATACAAAAGTCCACATGATCTGCTAAGCACCAGAGCGCTCCCTTGAAGCATCAGGTCCCAGGGCAAGATGAAAGATCTCAGATTGAACTTCATGCATAGCAAATACAGTAGCAGGGAACTAGGCTCTTTGACTGGCTTACTGAAGAAGACTCTCAACAAAATCATTTACAGGCTAATTTAGAAAAAATGTGTCTGATTAGGGTGGAGTTCAGTAGGCCTAAAATTTATGCATCAAGGGAAATAAATGAAGAAAGAAAGACAGACTTGGCTGACAGCATACAAAGAAGGGGGAATTCACTTTTAGCTAGAAATAGTCTTTGTTGAATAAAAATAATACTGAGATGAAAACTATATCCCTGTAACTTTCTGCTCTAGAAAATATAATGCATATATAGATGGATGGAAGAGAGGCTTAGGAAAAGAATAGAAAGTAAAGTACAGAGCATAAAGCCTGAGGTTAAAAAATGCATCATGAGAGGTGTAGGGGGGAAAAACAACAACCAAGGAGTGAATAATAACACAAGATAATATCAAAGATAGTTTTAGGGGACTTTTATCTCTGTAACCCAGCACAAGTCATCAGTGTTTCAGACCCTCTTACGTGTGGAAACCCAAATCCTTACAAAGACAGAAATCTACTTAAAATATTCTCTTTCTAGTCAGCCCCAAGAAGAATATGACTACGTGATCAGCAAAAGGTTAGGAAGAAAGTCATATAAGGAACAATATGCTTTTATCTATAGGTAAGTGAATTCTATACCTTATGTTTCAGTCTCTGTTTGCAAATTATTCTTATACAGTAAAAAGATTACTATTTTAATGCAGAATGCAGCTGCCTGCTGGCTTAGCAGTATCAGTGCCAGAAAGCCTATCACACTAGTTCTCACACAACTGCACAAAATTCACATTCACTGCCACATACAAGTCAAGACGTTGACTTTAATACAGAAAGCCCTTTACGAGCCGGGTTCTGGCTGTGTGAAACCCTGAAATCAGTGGCAAAACTCCCATAAAGTTCAATGGGGGCTAGGATTTCCTCCCACATCTCTCCCTATGTCCCATTATGGCAACAGTGATCCATACCTGCCAACATCTTTAGGCAAGAAGAATAGCAGATTATTACTGTGCATAAACTGAGTTTGGCCTTGCCTAGCTTGAAGATTTGCCCTAGTTACAGCCATCAGTGTAGCTGTACCAGTTCAACCTCAGTGCAGACAAGTGAAGGTGCTTTTCTGGCCAGACTTCAGCCTCTGAAAGTGAAGGAGGTGGGATGGTAACTCTGAGCTAGAAATCACAGTTGATATTGAAATGTACGGGTTATTCTACTGACATTTTGAATAGGAATTTTATTAAGTCTTCACAACTGCAGTGTAATGTAGCTTTTGCTACTAGCCACGAAATTACTAAGTGAACTGATATGATCAGACTATTAGTAAATGTGATAGCTAATATTCTACTGATGGGTTAAATTACTTTGCAGATCAAATGTGGTGTCAGTGAAGCAAACCTATCAGTATCCAGATATTCAAACTGGAGATGCTGATGCTTTTTCTAGAGAACCCTTTGTTGTCTGGTTCAAGTCTCCAAAAACTGGTGAGAAGTTGCCAAGATCTTATTGTCCTCGCTCTTAAAGTTTTTATAAAATGAGAAAATAATGAATGAATGAAGTCAAGTTTCACTGCACATAGAGTATCTTGGGATTTGGGTAGCTTGCTGTAGGAGTCTGAGATAACTAGGCTTATCCTCTTATGAAGCTTGGATTTTGGTATTTAGAACTTACTTTAGTTGTAAGATTGTTGACAGGTTTGTGGACTTGGAAGGAAACTTCACTACACTGGGTCATGTCATCCCTTCCGCTGTGCGTCATGAAGTGGGTATAAAGGGCAGAAATCCCAATCTGTAGGCACTATTATCTCTTAGTAGGATAGAGTTCACATTGCAGGGCATAATTCCATAAGATATGGAGCACCCTCCTGTGTCATGGATATCATCAGAGGCTCAACATATCTGAGGATCAGGCTCTAATTCCCCTAGCCATCAGAGGCAGAGAAAAAAACAAAAAGGCCATCAATAATTGATTTCCTCAGAAATATAAACTGGACCTAGGTCTCCCATATATTTAGGTGTCTGTTGATATGATATAAATGTGATTTGTGCTGCTGATGCCACAATCAAAGTTAGTTTTGTTACTGATTGTCCATAGGGTTCTCATTTTCTTAGAGGTCCAGTAACACAAAATACATTGACATCATAATCTAATGAGCAAAATAGATAGAAGTGGGGAACTAAGTGCAATTGCTCTATTAAAATGTGGCTAAAACCAGAAATAAATACTTGGAGAGGAATATTACAACCTTACCTGTATCCTTACAAAAAGATGGGTTTTCCAATATGTACAACCCTAATACTTGCAATATATGTCAGGTTAGTGATCACGGCCATTTTGAATGAGAATCTAGCAGCTGGACTATTAAGGTTCAGTTATACAAAGTGCTGAGCCCTTGTCCTGATCCAGTAGAACACTTAAGCAAACACTTAATTTTATGCATGTGAGTGACTCTGTTGAAATCAATGGGATTATTTTGTGTGCCTACGAGTTCTGCTGGATCACAACTTGAGTGCTCAGCATCTTGCAGGAACCAGACTTAACAGCTCATCTGCTAGAATTCCTACACTGGGATCAGGAACACTGTACATAGCGCACATTTCACAGATTTTTCCATAATGAAAAAATATTTTTGTACATTCTTGTTTCGGTTGAAACGTCAGATCCATTAGTCTGATAGACACCGGGTGCTAATGTGCTTAAGATGCTTAATGATAGAGGCTATCACTTGTCCTCAGACTAACTACATTCCTCAGTATAAAAAGTGGTATGAATGAAGTATTTTTAATGAAAGAACACACATTTTCATTTCAAACTACTTTTTCTTATCTTGATGATTATTTTTATAAAGGTTAAAAATCATTTAACCTTTCTCCCTGTGAATTTGTTTTGTTTAAAAGTTGTTAAAGAATTCGTGATAATCCCTCAGCACACCACACCTGAAACAGCTGTGCGGGAAATTGATGAGCTTTATGATGTTTATTTAGATGTCAAACAGCGCTGGAAATCTAAGGTGAGTCATCAATTTGCTCACATATTTATACTGCTAAACATAGATTTGAGACAGAAAGGATTTAGTGACATTGAATAATTCTGGTGCTAACATTATGAGATTAGTGATTTCAAAACTGTTGATGCAGTTGTTAAGAAACTCTTTGACATATTTTCACGTAGTTCTACTCTTTCTGATCAGTAAATCAGATGTCTCTGTAGAAAGTGTGCTTCTTAAAAGTATCTTCTCCCTCACCCTTGTGTTCTGCTCCTGAGAATGCACAACTGCAGTCTGGTTCAAAGTCAGTCTAACCATGCCAGCCTTCCCACAAGTATGTAAACAGACGGAGTTTCAAAAGTGACAATTACCTGAAAATGGTGTTGCCATACAAGGAACTTATTGACAAATATCTTACTTCAGAGAGACAGACTCCTCCAGGAAAAGCAAACATATCAGTTTCTGCTCTAGGTCTGTTCTATCTCATCCACCACCGTAATACTGATATAGCAGAGAGTGATTTCCTGGCATAGTTAGAGATCCTGATTCTGATCTCTTTTTAAACTGGTGTAACTCAGGAATGATTTCATTGAAGTCCATAGATCTACACCATTTGTAAAACCAAAGAATGTAAGATCAGGATCAGGTTCACTATACTTGACACATAAGTTTAGATCATTGCCCAATCTAATGTAGTATCCTGTCCCCAACAATGAGCAATATATGATGTTTTAGAGAAAGAAACAAATGCATAATGTACCTAAACCTATGGTTCAATGCAATACACTGGGGTGGAAAATTCCTCCCTGATCCCTGGAGACAATGAGTTAGAATCCTCATTAGTTGACCATATATAGGCACAGATGGTATTAATGGGCATAAAAACATCTGATCCTATTTTTAATATTCATCCTCATTATCTGATTACCCCCTGCGGCAGTGAATATTACAGCATTAATAAAGTATACTGAGGGATGGTGGGATTTGCTCTAAATTCACTGCCCTTTCATTGATGGCTCCCTTGTTCTGTTATGAGACAGGGTAAAGAGAGAAAACAGAGCACTTTCCATTATATCCTTCATCATTCAGAACATCAACTAAGTCACCTCTAATACTTTCCTTACCAACAGTAGCTTTGGCAATATCTCATGCCTTTAGCCATTGTTGTTGCATCTCTCTCTGATCTCTGTGTTTTCTTTATGTGGGTGGACAGAATACTTCAGCATCCCAACCGTCCCATCTGTTTGCTTTTTATTGCACAAGATGGGGCAAACGTCTTTAATGAGCTCTCTGTGCCAGCTCTCGTGTCCCTTCCTTCACTGCACCCTATCCGTTCACCCGCACAAGAATCCAGCAAATTCAGAGCCCATCAAAAGTGCATGAGAAGTCTGGTCTGAGTCTCCCTCCATCCCCCATAGTGTGCATTACTGTGTCTTACATTGTAACTGTGTCTAACAGTCAAATGAAACCCAGGTGCTGAAAGTGTCCTCCTAAGTTGTATACAAGTTCTGCATCTGCACAGAGACACACACACTTACATATGTGCTTATCTTACATTTGTAAAGCTATGCACATGCATAAACATTTGCAGGACACAGGCTGCTTTTCTTTATTGCTCTCTGAAATGTCTATTTTTGGGTCACAATTTAAGTGGCATCTCAAGAACTGAGCTCAATGCAAAAGATGTAGGTTCTTAAATATTATTTGGGGCCAATTAAACAACATATAGTTTGGCTCCAACCCCAAATCTAAAGAAAATAAGCATTCTGAAAACCTCTCTCAGCTTGCTATGCTGCTTTCATTTCCAGTCTTCTGCTCACCACATTACTTACAAGTCTTCTGGTCCCAGAGATGGAACATCTGCAAATGAAACTCCCAGCATAAAAATTACAGCTGCTGTTCAGCAAGAAAAGTATATTTAAATCTCTGTGTATCTTTGTACAATGAAATACGGTTTCTGCAAATGGGATGGTGGATTTCTTTTTTCTTTTAAACTATATGTCAGCACTGAAGAAAAAAATCCCATTCCTTTCTCTCTTTCACACACACACACTCTTCCCAAGTAATAACAAGCAGGTATTTAAAGATAATTTGTATCTAATTAGATGTCAGGCCAAATCACACCTACAGATCTGAACCTCCTACCCATGCAAATATTGGTTTGGAGCAGAGTTTGCAATTTCAGCCTTTCCATAATGGATCAGATCTGAGCAAGGAGTTTGGAATTTGAATCTAGTGTCATCAGACACTATTGTAATAAATAAATCATAAAAATAGTAAATCAATGTTAAGATTACAATTAAGCCAAATACACTTTGTATGCAATCTGTGGACATCACTGGAGTTATAGCTGGGATGGTTATACCTGGGCTGATGACTTCAGTGGAAGCAGGATTAGACCCTCTCTATTAATCGTATCTATTTCAGTGATATTCAGACTGAGGCTTACAAGCCATAAGTGGCTCTTTAATGTGCCTCCTGTGGTTCTCTGCAGCACATATTAAAACACTGTGATTTAAATTATTAACCAATCAGGATGCTTTTACTATGTTATTAACCAATTGTAGTTGATAAAAATAATAATACTTGGTCAGTCATTTTGCTGTGAGAATAATCATATTTCCCATCATACTGTTTAAATACAAATAGTACTATAGTAAATGAAACAATGAATTCACACAACTGTGGCTCTTTTGATCACTAGGGTGGCTCCTGAACCACTGAGGTCTGAGTATTGCTGATATGTATATTTTAAGCACCCATCCCTGTTTTTAACCACAGTTTTTAAATGGTGTCTTTGAGGATTTATTACTGATAATTTAACTCACCTCTTACAATCCTGCCTTTCAGAACTTCATCTTCATGGGGGACTTCAATGCTGGCTGTGGTTATGTTCCAAAGAAACACTGGAAGAACATCAGGCTGAGAACTCATTCCGAGTTTGTGTGGCTAATTGGCGACAAAAATGACACAACAGTCAGGAACAGCACAAACTGTGCATATGACAGGTAACAATTCACTTGAGAAACATTCAGTGGGAATCCTCAAGGTAGAAGGCACTATGCCCGGTAAGGTAGTTGCAGGATACTAGGTGATGTGAGATAGAGGGAGTACCACAGAGACATTGGGAATGGCCAGCGTTGGATTAAAGAAGCCCTGGTGTTGGTTACTCCACTATCATGTCATTATTTTGCTAAATCACTCAAGCACAACATAGTTTTTTTAAAAATATCTTCAAAATCGGACACATGTCTAGGAGCATTAGGCACCTCTGACTCTTTGCTTCCTTTAGAATTGTGATCCATGGTGAAAAGCTCATCAATGCTGTTGTCCCAAACTCAGCTGATATCATTAATTTTCAAACGGCCTTTGGAATGACTGAAGAGCAGGTATGGCTTCCTTTTTGGTTTTTCATTACAGGACCATATGCAGTGCTTAAGTAATGAGTTTGCCAAATAAGAATATTCTGATTTTGGATGGTGCATTGTTGAATGAATTGCCTTCTAATCCACGGAGTCAATGTGCTACATCTCTGTAAGCCAATCTAGCAGCTGGCTCCAAGAGAAGACTCTCAGCTTTCGTAGTTGTATGGTTAAATGTACCTGCTAAAAGCACAGTGGGTTAGCATATCGCAGTAGGAGGGGAAAGGTTTTTTTGGAATGGTGAAGCATAATAGCAGAGCTCCTGTAAGACAACTTCCTGCCTAGTGGCACTCTGTCATGAAGAGAAACAGCAATGTTTCAATGTTCAGCAAACAGACACAATAAAGCAGCCAACAATATTGAATAATGGCCCTATTTATAATACCCATCTTAGGTTCATTTCCAGGTATAAAGCTTATACTTTCACAGGACTCACTTTACCTACCACTGAAATGCAGTCACCCCCTAGAATAGAATATGGCAGATAGCTAACAATGCATAGTAGCCCTGCATAACACAGGAATAGGACAAGAAGGGAAGAATATCCAACTAAACCTGTGTTTTGTGCTACATATTGTGAATATATTTTTTTTTAACTTCACAGGCTCTGGAAGTTAGTGATCACTTTCCAGTAGTGTTTGAGCTGAAAACTACTCGGCGTTTCCTCAGCTGGCTAAGATCACGTGTTGCAAAGAAATGAAAAACAAGAAATCTCCATCATTTGTCATCCTAGGCTCACTGGATTCTCTTGCTATCATCCTTTGTGTGTACATTAAAATAATAAAAACACACCTCAAACATTCACTTTAAAACAACAGATAATGTTTAAACCTTAGCCTGCTTGTACTCTCTTCTGATACAATAGTTAGTTGAAAAATCCAATACTTTGTTTAAATGTGAAATATCATCTAAGAAGATGAATGAAGTCTGTAGATCATTATAAGCTAACTAAAAATAAATCAGCTAAAATTAACATTGCTGAATTCTTTTCATGCTGAATACAAATGTAGTGAGATATTTTAATGTGAAATGTTTTCATGCACTCTACTTCTAAGCCTGTTGAACTGAGAAGTCTGTTTATCCATCATTGTTCTAGATTTCTGACATTCCTGTTTTGTGTCATACAGGTAAAAAAAATTTAATGTCAAGGGCTCAGAATAGCACTGCCTTCTTGTCAACTGCCAAACACAGATCACTTAATTATCGCTGCAAAAGCTTTTTTTCTCCTGCTGATAATGGCTCATCCACTATCAGATACCAGTTATGTTTCATTAAAAGGTTATTCTTCAAAAACAATCATAACATCCCAATCTCATGACTTATTGTGCATTACCTATTTCCTTTGTGGCTTTCAGAGAGAAGTTATGTAACACAGAAATAAGTATCAGTCAGAGATAACAAAACTGGACATCCACAATGACATCCATAATATTAGCCTCTTAGAATTGGTATGGTAATTTCCAATTTTTTATGCTTTCTGTGTATATAAATGCATCTTACTTCTGTGTTCCGTTCTATGCATCCAATGAAGTGGGCTATAGCCCACGAAAGCTTATGATGAAATAAATTGGTTAGTCTCTAAGGTGCCACAAGTATTCCTCATTTTGTTTACTGCCAGGGTAGAACTACTTGCAGTATTCTCTTATTCTGCTCTTTGGGACAGATCAATGAACTTCAACTGAGCACTGGCAGTTTACACCAGCTAAGGACCTGCCCCATTATCCCACCTTGTTTCAGAATATAGGTTAAAAAAAAGGGCAGAATGAATCAAAGCATCCAAAGCAGTGAGCATGGCCTTCATTTTCCTCCCCCCAGCCCAACTTATTTTATTTAGACTGGAATTTCTATTTGTTCTCCCATCCATGCATGTTGGGCATACGTATGGAACTCCAACTAGTGATGGTGCAAGTTATTCATATGAATCAAAGTGATCCTAGACTCACAGATTTTTAGACAAGGGCAATTCTTTATAGGAAAGTTGCTTAGCTCCCTGAAAGATGACCTCATTCTGGATATGCTAACAGAACTGTGCCATTCATTTGTGCTGATTTATTAACAGAAATAATGAACATTATATTTTAGAGCCAGCAGTCAGACTAGGGTTAAAGTGAAATAAACCTGCTCGTGACAATACAGAGATATGAACTAGCACAATTTTGCTAAGTCAATCTGCACAGTTTTACTGACTGATCTCTACATTCATGGTGTGCTGTGCTAGAGACACAGAATCCATTTTCTCCTGCAGAATGATGGTTTTGATTCCAGAAATGACATCTTCTTAAAAAAAATCCATTTCCCTTTCCTGTCTGAAAGCAGCCAAGTAACAATACCCTGTTTGTTCTCACTCCATAGCCAGCCAGTCACTCCTCCTGCTGTTAACATTCATCCTTCCTCACATACACCCCACAGGTATAACTGCCACAGGAGAGGTTTCCTGTGGACTCCCTCAATAGAGCGAGGTTGTGATTTCAAGTACAATCTGATTATTTCAGCACTGATTTTTTGTAGGCTTACACTGAAATTAATTGCATTTTCCCCTAGAGCTTTCACAGCACCAAACACTGCAGAATCATAGATTTAAAAAGTGCAACGGATAATATTATTCAATGCCACAATGATCTTTTTCCTCAAACAAGCCCATATAGCTTTATTTAGATACCTGACCCTGGTGGGTGAAAGACTTGTGAAAGCTGTCAATGTAATTGGGCTGTCTGAGGAATTAATGAAGAACACCACCCTTACTTCCCAAGTCAGTGCTCTCAAGTATTTTGTAGACTGGTAGAATGGTGGGGCAAGAAGGAAGGCAAGCAAGATTCTGTTTTAAAAAGAAAAACAACAATTGACCTATATGGAAGCTTATTCCATGTGGAAAATGGATTTGAAGACAGAAGCTAAGAGTTTAATCGATCCAGTCAGTGTGAAAAAAAACTTGCTCCAGGAATTAGTCCTAAGGGTTCCATAGTCTCCCTGATTATATTTAGGGCCCTACCAAATTCACAGCCCATTATTGTCAATTTCCTGGTCATAGGAATTTAAAAATTGTCAATTCCATGATTTCAGATATTTAAATCTGAAATTTCAGGGTGTTGTAATTGGGGTCCTGACCCAAAAAGACATGTGTGTGTGCAGGGGGGGAGGGGGGATTGCAGCACTGCTACCCTTACTTCTGCGTCACTGCTGGCAGCGGCACTGTCTTCAGAGCTGGGCAGCTGGAGAGTGGCGACTGCTGGCCAAGAGCCCATCTCTAAGGCAGAGCTGCAGCCAGAAGCAGTGCAGAATTAAGGATGGCATGGTCTGGTATTGCCACCCTTACTTCTGTGCTGCTGCTTTCGGTGGGGCCCTGCCTTAGGAGCTGAGCAGCCGGCCAACAGCTGCCGCTCTCTGGCTGCCCAGCTCTGAGGGCACCACAGAAGTAAGGGTGGCGATACTGTGACCCCCTCCTCTGCAAAAAAATAATCTTGCCACCCTCCTGCAACTCCCTTTTGGGTCAGGACCTCCAGTTTGAGAAATACTGGTCTCCCCCCGTGAAATCTGTCTAGTACAGGGTAAAACACGCAAAAGATGAGATTTCATGGAGGAGACCATATTTCACAGTCTGCGACACATTCTTCATGGCCATGAATTTGGTAAGGCCCTAGTTATACTGCACGAAAGGCAAAACAAAGTCAGATTTAGAACAATTATTTACATTGTAAGTTTTATTAATTGCCGCTGTCAGATACCAGTTATGTTTCATTAAAAGGTTATTCAAAAACAATCATAACATCCCAATCTCATGACTTATTGTGCATCACCTATTTCCTTTGTGGCTTTCAGAGAGAAGTTATGTAACACAGAAATAAGTATCAGTCAGAGATAACAAAACTGGACATCCACAATGACATCCATAATATTACCCAGATTCATAATAATCAGTTGGGGTGACAGCAAAGTAGGCATTCAAATTGGTTTGTAATATTATGAGACTTTTCAATAGGTCTATAGAATATGGCATCAGTTTTCCTGTGTTGTCCTCTTTAAATTTAACAGAAAATACTACAGATGTATCTTAACATGCTTAACATTTTGTGTACTACATCACTTTCCTCACCAGGGGGAGGAATATCTATTTTTTTCTCCCCGAAAAGCAGCTTTTAAAAATTTAAAAGCTTGCAGCATTCTTGATTTATTCTGTAGACAAAATATATTTCTCTTGGGCTTCATCAGCTTTTTAGCTGCATGAGGCCGCTTGCACTTTGTTTATGATCAAACAGGATTTTTGCACTAGAAAATGAAGCTTTCATAGCTTCAAAAATGGCCCCCTGAGGCTTGCTCCTCAGCAGGCCAGGACCAATATTATGGCTGCGCGAGAAACAAAGAGGTATTTCTGAAGCTAAAAATCTATGTTTTCACTGCAACAATCCTAACAGAGCAAGAACAAAGTGCAAATAAAATTTTATTAGAAAAAAATTAAAAGCCCGGTGTTGCAATTTTGACTCCGGAAAAACTCCCATGGTCTGCAATGAGGTTATTTCCTAGTGTCTCCAATGAGACAACTGCCTGAGTTTGGATTGCAAACATTATATTAACAAAGAAGTGATTCCTGCCGAGCTGCCTCATTCCAGGTTTGAGAGTGGAGTTGTACAATATCATTCCCATCAAAATTATCTGCTTTCAGACGCAGGAAAGTCTGTCTTGATATTTAAAATGAGCTATTTTCAGCAGACATGCCGAGCGCTCCCAAAATAGCTCGGCATGTCCACCAAAAAGCCGCCTAATCCGGAAGTAAACTATTCGGCGGCTTTTCAGCGGCCCATGGAGCTCGCAACCCCTCGGGAGGTGGCTGGCGACCTCCCGAAGGGTCGCAACCCCCGGTTTGAGAACCACCATTGTATACATTTTATGTAGATTATATGCATGCATGGAGGTTCAATACTTCAATAGGTACAGCTAATCCCCGGAAGCATTCCTATCCCAACAATGGCTATATATGAGTATTAGAACCAAAGATGGCACATTTTTTGCTCTATTTTCCTATTGCCCACGGTGTGCTTAGCTGGGAAATAAAGCTGTGAATCACAGATTCTTAAGAGGGCAGCCCACTCCGTGTGAGATGGGAAACAATTTACAGAAATATACACTAGCCATGATGGTGTATAGCTGCTGAGTGTATTAAGCTAAGAATCACTTTTAATAAGCTACATTGTTAGTTGAATCAAAATACCAGAGTCATTGCTTAATTTAGCTGATGAGCAATGGCAGAAATCCTCATTACCCCAAAGAAAATAAATTCTGGGCAAAATCTGGGCCCCCTGAAGTCAGTGGAAAATTCCCATTGATTTCCTGGGGCCAGGATTTCACCCTGGGTCTTCACCATCAGTAATAAACAACTCAAATAAAAATAGTAATCCAAACCTAACTAGGGAACACTGTTATATGCAAACATTTTGACTTTTAACAATGTCTACTTGGACAATAAATGCCTTAACCATAAGCAATTATTTGTTTAAAAAAAACAAAAAAAAGAACACTATTGACAAATATTCTCAGCAGCATTTAAAGTCCCCCCCCCCCCCCCGCCCCCGGGCACCTGCCATTAAACAGTTTTGAGCACACTCCCCCCCGTGTTGTGAATCCAAAATAGTGCATCATGCTAGTGCATTATGTGGGAAACTCAGCTCAGTGCAGAGACTCACACAAGCCGCCATCATAGGACTAGAAACCCTCTTTCTCCTAGACCTTCAGTGGAGCTGGAGAGCTCAGGAGTGGGACTGAGAGGGACTTCCGGGGCAGGTAGAAGCCAGCAGGTGAACCTCTACGCACATGTTTACACTGGAGCTATGCAGGCATTGCATTGGCACAGGGAACCAATTCAGATAGCCCTGACCTCCTTGCGATATCTCAAGATCGGATTCTTCTAGAGTCAAATCGCCTGCTTTGACAAGCATTAACAATCACCACCAGAAAAATTCAGAGGAAGTTCTGGAAGAAGTATTTCCTGACTTCTCCATGGGGTTTTCAGAGAGTTCCAGTCCTACCTTGGGCATTTTGTATTTAGAATGTAAACATTATGAAAGACGAATGTAATTATGCTACTGCACAATTCCTAGCAAACCATCCCTATCCCCTCCATTTCCCACCCCCCACATCTATATCCAACTTCTGTTTAAACATGTGGGCTTTGATTTGGAGTTCTCACTGCTGAACACCAATGTCTTAATTAGCACATCCTATCAAGTTTGACTTCTAAAGCGTTAATTAATACAATAACACTTTCATTATTTATTATGCAGCTATGAATTTCCTTTCCAGGCACTAGTTTGCTTTTAATTTCCTTTATGACAATGAAATCACCATAAAGGATTTATAAAGTATAAAGTATAATTGTAAATATAGAAGTTACAGGTTCAGTTTTCAAATATTTGTGCTGTATTTTATAGGTCAGTCAGGATACAGATTTATTAAGAGGAATTTACATATCGCCAATGGAGTCACAAACATGTATTTAATGGTGACATACTATATAAATATTGGCCCGTGAAACATCCTCTTTTGCCCATACAATCATTTTACCAACCACAATTTTCAGACACAAAAGATAATAATAATAGGCTATACTTTGTCAGATATAGCCCCTGATCCTACAAACACTTATGCATATGTTTAACTTTAATTCCATTGAACTCAATGGGACTACTCACCGGTTACAAGGTCAGCACATGTAAGTATTCACAGGACTGAAGCCTTACAAAGGAGCAGCTAAATGATGGCCCAGAACTGCCAAACACCAGTACTGACACTTTCTCATATAGACACTTTTCTTTTTAATTAAAAATAAAAATCAGATACATTAGGCTATTTATTATGAAAAATATGAAATTTAAATCCTAGTAAAATGAGAGTGAAATGAGTTTTAAATCCTAGTAAAAATGAATTTAGTAACAGTGCTAGCTTAAAAAAATGGACACAGTTCAGTACATACAAATATGAATGCACAATTTAGTTAAATAAATCAACAATAAAAATCTGACACATTCCAAAATGAAATTCAAAGGCCTGTTCCCAAAGATCCTTTGGGAAGCAACACAAAGTGAATGTCTGGCAAGAAACAGACTGTAACGCAAAGGCGCTATTTTGATAACCTTTTAAAATAAGAGTCCTTTTGATTATTAATTGTTAATTTGGATTTATGATGAAAAATTAGTTTGGCAAATCATTCTACTTCCTCCTTGACTCTCAAGGAGGTACCAGTACTGAAACACTGGCATTTCAATGAATGACTGAAAGAATGCTGAGGTGAGTTTTTTCCCCCTATTAGTACCAGGAATGCATGTGCAGTGCCAGGAAAACTTGGAAGGGTCAAACTTTTTCCTTGGAACAGAAAACTTTACAGAACATATTAATGAATGCTTGTTAAAGATGCCTTCGTATTTCCAAGTTGCCATAATATAAAGGGAAAGCCTTAAAAAAAAAATATAGATTTACTAATAGGAATCAGGTAGTTGGACATTTCAAGGCTTTTGTGCCAATGAATTTTTTCTAGAGACATGGATATATTTGGCTTAGATGCTGAATTCCACATCCCACATGGGGACTCCCAGGATAACAACTGCTCTGCACTATTTCTTGTAGAATATTATTTCCTGTTCTCCTTTCCCCAAGTTACCAGCTCTCGGAGGTTCTGCAGCTACTTTGGAGTGTTAAATATAGTTTTCAACTTCAGGTTTCAGCCTCATCTTCTGAGGTTTAGTATGATCAGCAGATATATTCTTAAAGAAAGAAGATGCAGAGATAGATGAAGACCCTGCAACAGCAAGGTCATACTAGCCCGGAATAATGTGCCATCCCCCTCAGACTCTGCTCAGCCTAACAACATAGTGATCGTCACTAAGCACATTGTAAAACATTCCATGCAACCAATAATATGGCCTGAAATTTCTTGGGACTGGATTGTTCAATCTGCCTCCAGGAGAAGTGACCTAGTTCTAGTAAACCTGGCTAGGATGGGTACAGGAGGAGTGTGAACATGTGTGGTGTTTGGGATACCAGCTTTATAGAATTTTCCTTGCCTTTCAGAACCCTTGGCCATAGGCACCAACTCCATGGGTGCTCCGGGGCTGGAGCATCCATGGGGAAAAATTGGTGGGTGTAGAGCACCCACCAGCAGCTCCCAACCTTGCTCCAGCTCCCCTCCGCCTCCTCCCCTGAGCACGCCGCCGGGTCCTGCTTCTCTTCCCTCCCTCCCAGTGCTTGCGCCGCGAAACAGCTGTTTTGTGCAGCAAGTCTGGCAGGGAGTGGGGAGGAAGGGGAACATGGCACGCTCAGGGGAGGAGGCAGGGCTGGGGCATGGGTTTGGGGAGGGGTCCAATAGGGGCAGGGAGGGGTGGAGTTTGGGCAGGGACTTTGGGGTGAGGGGGTGCGAGCACCCACCGGCACCAGGAGAAGTTGGCGCCTGTGCCCCTGGCACTTGGAAGGTTTGGGCAGTGGGTCCAGGTGTGGGAGGAGCTAGTTATGGAGCAGGGGGTTAGAAGCCTTGTGCAACTTCTCTGGCTGATCTCAAGTTTTCTGAGCACAAATCCAATCGAGTTAATGCAACCAGAGCAGCATTAATTATCACGGTGCCCCTCCACATCTTCTACTGTGCAGCCTTCAAATTCCCTGGCCCCTCTTATGGTTTTTCTCCCTGGGGGAAGAGGAGAGAGATCTGTAAACTAGTTGCTAAAGGTTAGCTTAGGGACTGAAATTGAAAACCAGGTGAAGGAGGTAAAAGAAATTATCTAAACTACAGAGAAAAACTGGATAAAGAACAAAGGTCTAGGAGACTGGATGACTCTGAAGACAAAAGATCATTAACTACTTTTCATTTTTTCAATTGCTTTTCAGAGCTTTAATTAACATGCATCATCCCAACCCCCAATGTACATAGGTAAAGAGCTCTCTCACAGGGAAGGAAGACTGAGGCAGAGAGGTTTCATGACTTACCCAAAGTCAAAGACACAAACAGTATCAGAGCAAAGAGCAGAACTTTTATTCCTAACTTCCATGTCTGTGTTTATACCACTAAAGTACATAGTTGTCTAAAGGTAAAGTGCTGTTTTATTTTAGAACATGTTCATCGTGAGGGATTCCACAATATTAGTTTCTCTAGCAATTTATAGGCCTGGAAACAATTAAAAGGAGACTTCCTGCTAAAATCAAATTTCAGTCAAATGCTAAGGTTATTTGTGGGGATATTAGATGCTACATAAAATGAAACAAAATATTTAAATGAATGATCTTTTAGACATATTACTACCTAGAAATTTATTATCCCTTTCACTGAATAGATTTTATTTCACTCTGTTTCACGTTCTTTAGTTCTGCCCAAGTCACTGCTGTGGAATTATGATTTTTCAGCTGTAGATGGGCTCTTTAATAAGGTACAAAACCTTAGAGTTTTCACTTTGTTTCCTTGTTTAGGTTAACACACTAAAAAATTTAGAGTAATAAAGTTACATGGTCTATGTTGCAGGTGCATTTAAACCCAGAAGACAGCCTGGAAAAAAAAAATAATCAAATGAATACGTTAGAAAGTTAAAAACATACAGCAGGTTCTGAATTAGAAACCTTATACTTGTTTCCCACTGAAACAATTAAAGAGGGAAATAATTACAGAGTTTGCAGAGCTGACATAAACCCAGTATACTAGGCAACAGCAAGGAGTTTTGCATTTCTAATGTACATAACAAACACCAAAGCTCACAACAGCTTGTCACTTTTTGATGGATGATGGAAGACTCCATTTCTGATGTAGAAAGTATCTTTTACAATTCCAGACCTGGCATGAATTGGAGCCTTGATATCAGTAATAACATCTCCTGAAAAATAAGTGCATTTGATTAGCTTTTATGTCTTAAGCAGTCTGACCATTACCCTATTGTATGTAGTGTTGGTCATGGGACAAGGCAGGTGAGGTAATATCTTTTTTTGGACCAACTTCTGTTGGTGAGAGAGACAAGCTTTCAAGCCACACAGAGCTCTTCTCCAGTCTGGGAAATGTACTTGGCATCTGAGCATTCAGACTACTTTCCCCAGACCTGAAGGAGAGCTTTGTGTAAGTTTGAAAGCTTGTCTCATCCGCTAGCAGAAGTTGGTCCAATAAAAGATATTGCCTCACCCACCTTGTTGCTCTGATAATTACACTGATATTATGAAAGGGCTGAGAAAAAGTGACTGCAGTTTGTTCAGCATATTGGGCCCAATCCTGCAAAGCATGGAGTACCCTCAACCGTAGGCACCAACTTCCCCCAGCACTGGTGGGTGCTTGTGCCCCCCCTGGCCCTCCCGGCCCCAGCCTTGCCCCCACTCCACTCCTTCCCCTTCCTCATTCCAACCCCTTCCCCAAAGTCCCTGCCCCCATTCCAACCCCTTTCCCAAAGTCCCCACCCCAACTCCACCCCCTCCCTGCCCCACTGGACCCCTTCCCGAAATCCCCACCCTGGTCCTGCCTCCTTCCCTGAATGCACTGTGTTCCCATTCTTCCCTCCTCCCTCCCAGACATGCGAAACACCTGTTTTGTGCCGCAGGCACTGGGAAGGAAGGGGGAAAAGCAGGACCCAGCGGTGCAGTCAGGGGAGGAGGCAGAACAGAGGTGAGCTGGGGTGGGAAGCTGCCAATAGGTGCTTAACACCCACCAATTTTTCCCCATGGGTGTTCCAGCCCCAGAGCACCTAAGGAGTCAGTGCCTATGCCCTCAACTCCAATTAAATCAACACTTCACAGGAGGTTTTCAGCCTAGCAAAACATTCCACCTATAGTGTACTGGTTGCATTGTGCCCTATTTGGATCCCCTGTAGGACTGCAACTTGGTATGTTAATAAGAGTGAGCTACTGGACTCTGAATGACCCAAGCTTTGGTAAACGTTCATCAGATACTTTTAGAATATAATGTACAAAATGCATGCATGCATTCCACCAGTGACAGAAAAAGACCAGACGATACTGGGGCCCTTGGCAGATTGCCTTCTGGGTTTGTGGGCTGGGATTTTATCCAAGGACAGAAAGGTCCACACTGAGTCCCCCCGCCCCGATAAGTTGCTCCCTTTTGTATCCTACTCTCGGCATGGAAGAATTGATGTTCTGTTACATTTTTCAGCACACCACACACTGAACAAACTGACTTCAAAAAATTAAACATACAAACCCCAGCTGGTTAGGCACTGGGCTCAAGTGAAGAGGAGGTGTAGAAAATTATGTCCTGGCAGTAGAAACATGCTTCACTTTACTCTCATGAGCAGGCCCATTGACATCCATTGGGAGACTCAGGTGAGCAAAGTTAAACACATGTGTAGGCACTTGCTGAATCAGGGCCAAAGAGATCAGCTGGTAACTAGAGGGAAACATTTTGGATTAATTTGTTAGGTAAAAATCAGCTTGTCCTACTCACCGTTCCTACACCTGGGTAGTGTGGAGTTGGGCTAGAGCTCGAAACTGTCAGAGACCATGTAAGAAACACACTGAGGCCAAGCAACTTTGATCAAAGGGCACACACCCCCCTCAGGCTAGTAGCTTCGGCAGCCTGTGGCAGCTTTATTAGACCAACATTTCAGTATTTATAGGTTTAAGACAGACAAAGGAAAGACACTGGGTATGTCTCCTGTATCATCTCAGGCTGACCTTGCGCAAACTGCTTTCTACAGTTACTCAATCAAGCAGAGAAAAAACAGGAAAGGGAACAAGGCAAACAATATTTGAACAAGATAAGGAAGTTAAGCAAGGCCAGGAGGAATGAGGAATTTATTGCAGGGGGCCCCTTTTATCAAACAATTCTATTTTTGTGGTTTGTGTTCCAGCTGGATCCAAGAAGCAGGAGACTGGGGTAGATGGAGAAGAAAGGGGATTGAAGAACATTAGCTAGTGTTAGATTTTCATCCCAAATAATCATTCTTTAGGCAGCTTTCCGCCTTACCTAAGCGCCAGCCGTACTCCCAGGATGACAGGACTGGATAGTGGAATTTGTCCTCAGGACTCTTCAGCTTTCTCTCCTGCAAGTACAGGTGCCTCCCTTGGCCCTCACGGGAGATGCCCTGGTACAGCAGATGCTTGGTCTTGGGGGTGGCAGGTCTCATTTCCTTGAGAAGGGACTCCTGATCCTTATCCTCCTGCTTCCTAGGGAGGTTTAACCCCTCTCCCTGCTCCTTAAAGCCAGCTCCCTCCTCCTGGCTCCTAGGGGGACTGAGCCTCTCCTTCTGCTCCTTGGGCGTGCAGATAGCAGGTAGAATACATTTCCTCCTGGGGCCACTGCAGGGCTCTAGCCTGGGGAACTTGTGCCCATACTTCACCTTCCAGCTGACCCTGCTGAAAGCCTCTTTCTCAATCAACTCCTTCCAGCAGTGCTGGTCCCTGGTGGTCAGCAGCTCCCGCATGGCCTGAGCAGGAGGCTAACGGCGAGCTGCTGTGTGTTTGGTACAAGTTAGTTCCTGCAGCCTCTGGTGTCCAAGGAGACCGGCAGGCAGGAGCCAGTGGAGCAGGGGCTCAAGTTACAGCCACCTCAGAGGAAGTGGAGAAAGGGCACTGCACTCTCCCTTATCTCAGCTGCTCCAGACATTGAACAGGGTATTTAAAGAGGGGTCAGTGAGCCCTTCAGTGCCCTCAGCTGCAGGCTGGGGCCAGCCAACAGGTGGAACTAGTTACCCTTCCACCAGCTCACTGTGGTTGCAGAGTTTGTGACTCTTGGCAACAGCAGCATTACAGTGCACATCCACTCCCAGGCATAAAATCCGCCCCCCCAACGACCCACCCTTTGGGGCGGTTGAAATCTTGTGCAGATCATATTAGCACCTTGCTGTGCTGCAGGGGAACACAAAGGGTTAGATCCTTGTTCTACTGACAGCAGCATCAACACTCCCTCTGACCTGGATGGGGCCAGCATTGCGCCCAGAGGGTGCACGTGCAACGGATTTGAGAGAAACTTTAGTCCCACGGGTTTTATTTGTGTTGGGTTTGAACCAAAGCAAAACTCAACAGAAACTACCAGTTTCACTGGGTTTAGGATCAGCTCCAAAGAGTTTCTGGGATTCCCCTAACTTCCTGGTGGAACTAGACATTGGCCCTGAGTGGAACCTGTTCTCGAAGCCAGGTTCACTGATCAGAATGCAAATCGGAACAGGACAAGCTTTGACTGATTCTGGGTTTGTTATAAAAGTTTCCAACAGCTGAAGGACCATATCTAGGATGCCAGTTATAACAATTGCCACAAGCATGGATCAGGTCCCTCTGGAAGACAGGTAAAGGAGATCTCTTGCCTTACTAACTGATATTTTCCTGCCAATGAGAGTACAATACACACACATACAGGTTATGTCTTCTATTTTTTAAAAAAAGTACTTCAAATGAAATATTACATGTGTGGTCAGCAGACTCCACTACAGCTGTCGATGGAAGCTCATGATCACAAAATTTGAGAATCCTTTTTACAGGGTGTATAAAAAGAAAAAGGAGGCTGTATGGAGAAATAAATCCATGAAATTTTTTTCTTTTACCCTTTAATCGGAGTGAGACAGCAACCACACCCATAACAAAGTGGAAATATTTAGGCCCTGGAATTTAGCCACTTATTAAATTCCAAATTCCAAATCTTCTCCTGAATTTCAAGAATTTCACACTAAACTATAATTAAAAAAGGAGTGAAATGTCTTAAATAACACTTTCATGAACCGTTGAATTGTCTCTTTTGAAATTGTTATGCCTAAGAGCACAGCACAGACTATAATACAGCTTTTGTATACAACACAAAAAAGACACCCACAACAAATAGGGAACATTTGCCATCTATAAAAAAACATTTGAGAGAGGTTTGCCATTTAATAAATTCCCGCCTACAACCAACATGAGACTTTGTTTTCACAATATCCATTATGCCACATACCAATGAAGGCAAACAAACAAATGCCCATTTGTTTTGGTCAGAAAGGGGCAGAGGCTGGTGGTGTTGTCAATGTCAAATATACTGCATGTGTGGATTACTCCAGGAGAAATTGCCTGGTCACTCACCCTTGCCCACTCCTGAAATCCCACTGATGAGGCCGGGTATTCCAGCAGTGATTACAGATGCACCATTGTTTTTAAAACTAGGCTTCTGGCATTTTTTCAAATTTTTTGTAAAAAGGGGTGTAACTGGAGCCAGGCTAAACACAAAAGGCACACGAATAACATGTGGAATGTCTTTTACTGGTATAAACAGACGCTTGATGTAGTAGGTGAGGGTGATTTAAAAAAAAAACAACCAAACACTTGTTTTAAACACTGCTACCGACTTCAATCCATATTAATTACAAAAAGCCCAGTGTTGGGTTTCAGTCACATTCCTTCATTTTAATCATTTAACCATGTGAGACAGCAAGTTTTATTTGTGTAATGGCATTATCACACAGCTCATAATTGTGCAAGTACCTATACCGCTGCTGGTCATTGTTTTTCTATTACTTTGAAATAACTATGTATTTTAGGCCCCCACATCTGCAACTGAGTCTGTGGATGCATGCAGTCCCATTGACTTCAGTGGGGCTTTGCTTGGGAACAGGGACACTCCCATAGAGTGAACTGTAAGATCAGTGATGTAGTGATATCTGTAGCTCCATTCATTAGAACAGGGGGTGGCCAACTTGTGACTCTGGAGCCACATGCAGCTCCTTGTATAGGCACTGATTCTGGGGTTGGAGCTACAGGTGCCAACTTTCCATGTGCCGGGGGGAGCGTGCTCACTGCTCAACCCCTGGCTCTGCCACAGGCCCCGCACCCACACCACACCTTCTCCTGAGCCTGCCATGCCCTCGCTACTCCCCCGCCCCATTATCTGATTAGAATATGACCATATGAATTATTGTTGCAGCCATTCATATGTTTGCAGCAAATACTGTACAAAGGTTGTCAAGTGTGGTGTCTCTGAAGAGGTTATGATTTACTAGTTATGATTATGCTATCTGTATGCTATCTGTATGTGGGCAGGCATATAGGAGACAGTTGTTCCATGGGATGAGGAACATGTCTCCTAGGGATGCAGTCTCGAATCCCGCTCTGGAGCAAAATAGGCGACATTTTCGATTCTGGGTTGTGGCAAAGAGGTCTATCGATGGGGTGCCCCAGAGGGAGATGAGCTGTTGAAGTATTGTGAGGTGCAGTTCCTAGTTGTGTTCTGTCGAGACGTGCCTGCTGAGTGCGTCGGCAGTAGTGTTGTGACAGATTGGTAGGTAGGAAGCAATGATGTGTATTTGATGTTGTACGCACCAATTCCATAGTCAGATGGCTTCCTTGCAAAGGGAGTGTGTTCAGGCTCCCCCTTGTCTGTTGCTGTAGTACATACATTCTATATTGTCTGTTAAGACCCAAATAGATTTGTTCCTTATGAGGGGAAGAAAGTGAAGGCATGGTCGCCTCACTGCTCTGAGCTCTAAGAGATTTATGTGTAGGTGTGTCTCTGATGCGGACCACCAGCCTTGTGTCCTGTGTCGTCCTAGATGTGCTCCCCAACCACTTAGGGAGGCGTCCGTGGTGAGCCTTAGCGTTAGGGAGTGTTGCTGGAAGGGAACAACTGTGCAGAGGTTCTCTGGTCTCGTCCACCAGTGTAGAAAAGCTAGAACATTGGGAGGAGGAGTTAGCAGTGGCCCTAAGGTGTGTCTATGGGGCTTGAAATTGGAATTAAGCCACCCGTCTCATGTGTAGCCTGGTGTACTGGACCACAAAGGTGGTGGCTGCCATGTGGCCAAGGAGCTGCAGGTAGATTCTTGCCTGTGTCCTGGGATGACTAGAGAGCATGTGTATGAGCTGCGTGATAGCGAGGCATCTGTGATATGGAAGCGAGGCTCTGCTTTGGATTGAGTCGAGATGAGCTCCGATGAACTCAAGCTGTTGTGTAGGTGTCAGGGGAGATTTTTGTATGTTTATCTGGAGGCCCAGGCTGTGAAAGAAGGAGCATCAAACAGAGCTGTTGCATTCTCTCATTACACTGCAGAGTGATCTGATTCGTGCCCACCCTCCATGGCAGCAAGTGCAACATTTCTTTCCCATGCTCTCCCCAAACTCCCACTGCACATGCTTGTAGGCTCACTGCAAATGTTCCCATGTCTCAGCACTCCACTCCCCCCACCCCAGATAGCTTGTCAGAGGACAGCTGGAGTTATACAATCCCTCACCCTGTTCACCACCATCACTGAGGATGGTTTGTAACGTTATCGGATTAGAATATGACCATATGGATTGTTGCAACCACTCATATATTTGCAGCAAATATTATACAAAGGTTGTTATGAAGAGGTTATCATTTGCTAGTTAGGATTATGCTATCTATATGCATGTATCATTTTGGTATTTAAAGCTTAAGCATTGGCTCTATACTTGGATTTCAAATGTTTGCTCCTGGGGTAATGCCCACGAAATAAGCCAGCGCATCCTGGAGGGACTATTCAAATTGAGAGGTCCATCAAAAGAATGTTTAACTGACAGTGGACCATGGGAGACGCCTCTCTACATGTGAAATTTCCTGCTGTGACTAGGGGAAATGCATGGACATGTGACTTGCCCATGTAACTCCAAACTCTATCTTATTGCTGTGATTTTCCACAGTAAGAACAATATCCTCCATATGGTAAAATCTATAAAAAGCCCAGGAACCACCTCCATTTTGTCTTCAGCCCTGCTTCTTATCCTGGAGGAACTTTGCTACAAACTGGAACTTTAAACAATGGACTGAATGACCCATCCAAGCTATGGATATACTCCAGAGACTTGACTTAAGCCAGCAGTTTATTCCATCACTGCTACAAGCCAGAACCAAGAACTTTGCTATTACTGTATGTAATTGATTCCTTTAATCACTTTTAACTCACGTCTCTTTTTCATATATATAAATGTTTAGATTTTACATACTAAAGGACTGGCCTCCGTGTGATGTTTGGGTAAGATCTAAGGTATATATTGACCTGTGTGTATTTCCATTTCAGGCAGCTCATCAGGCATCTCTGACTGCAGTTGTCTTTGCAACTTTAAGAACAGCTGCACTGCCACACATGATGTGCCAGTCACAACTATCAGAGTAGTGGACAGCAGTGCAGGATCTACTCCTGCTTGTAGATGTGGTGGGAAAAGCAGCCGGACAGCAAGAGTATTAAAAAATGCTGTGAAAGAAACAAGGAAGTAATGGGGCTCTAGGACATGAAGCAGTGCATCACGGGGCACTGAGCAGGGACCCAGAATGCTTTCCGCTCCCCTCCCCTCCCATGCCCTCCAAATAGGGAGTGAGCGAGCTGCACTGTGGAAGAGCTGCCCTAGAGCACTACTAAAGTGACCAGCTGTCCCAGTTTTATAGGGACATGCCAATTGGTGCAGGATTTTAACAGCATACCTGCAACAATTTGCAACGCTAAGGCCTTGGCATTTTAGATGAATGAGATGAACACAATACAACTGGCATGTGTTCCATGCACTTGATACATCTTCAGAACACTAGAAATGTCCATTCATGCTCTTACAGAACAAAACAGGAGAACTATTTCCCAGGAATTGTGGAAAGAGGGGCATATATTGAAAGAATGATTACCTATCCTGCAGTGACTGTGGTACTTTGAGACAGTGTGGTCACTTTAAGTGAGTATGCACCCCCATATACACACAAGACCAGATTTTTGAATAGCAGTGTCTTTGGGGGCAGCATGGGTATCATGCTCCTGCAAGAGGTAATAGAGGTTCCAGCAAGCTAGACCGCGGTACTCTTCAAGGCAAAGCCTGGGGATCTAAGGAAATCAAAACGTGAGACACTGGAAAAATGGAAGGGCGTTGAATGGGCCAGGAAAAACTGCCCAGTGTGTCAGTGAAAAACAGAGGCAGGTGCACACACAGAGCAAGGGCAGATGGCTTTTCTCCCACTCAGGGAGATGCCAAAGGTGTTATACTCAAGCATGTGTTGCTCTAAATTTGCTCTAAATGCTTTGCTTTGCTGGTTCTGTGTCACTGCAAATCTATGCTGTTAGAGGCTCCCAACAGGAAATTTGTGTAAGTGCCCAAGCAGAGTTGGACCTTTGTCATTAATACATTTAGGAAGCAGGGCGGATGCAGCCCAAAGATCTACTCTAAGAGTCGTTGGACTGCCTAATTCCACCCAAAGTGAGGTACAGATAGCCAGGACTGTCCCCTAAGGGGCACACTAGAGAGGGGCTCAAAAGAGAGGCTAAGATGTAGTTTGCCTGGTAAGCATGAAAGACCATAGAGATGAGCAAAAGGCAGGCCTGTTTTAAGCATCTCCAAGGTCTATCATGATGTAAGTAATCAAGGATTTCAGTACTGAGGTTTGGACTGGGTCCAGGCTGTTGGGCCACCCATATTGAGAACTTCATCCATTAGATAAGTACATCCATCTGGTAGATGTTTTTCTGCTCTGATTCAAGATTTCCTGGAGCTGTAGGAAGCAATCAATGATCTTGAAGATGCTAATGTAGCTGAGATCACCAGAATAGTATGATTATTGTATTTGGATTGCAGCAGCATGTGGAGGTCAGAGCCCCACAGGGCTAGGCACTGCACAAAGAAGCAGTACTGTCCCAAGAGGTATTTATTTCCCCTTGCACCAAAAACTTAATTCAATCAGCTCAATGAACGGAGGTTCCTGGTTACATTCTGTCTGGACACCAAAATGTCTCAGCAGCTAATGGAGAATCCCTGCTGAGCTACACCTCCCCACATAGCCCAGGCTGTTAACTGTATGTGTCCCAGGTCCACGAGTCAAGAGGTTTAATCTTTTCTGCACATGTAATGTGGTTTCCTTGGCTGCCAAACAAGCCCAAACCATCTTTTGGCAAAGAGAGGACTAGGAGGAAGATTTTACTTAAATAATACAGAAAGGGGAGAGCTGAACTGACTTCAAAGGCAGCAAGTTCCTCTCTGCCCAGGATGTCTTTTTCATTGCCATTGAGATTTGACCTCTAGTTACTCCCTGCTTTTGAAAGGCACAAACATTCAAGCCTCAATCATATGGCAATCCCTAAACAGAAAGATTATTTCTGCTGCAAGCACCATCATTGCCCTCAGTGGTTTCTTGTACCTTCTGAAGCATTTCGTACAGGCCACTATCCTAGACAGGATGATATGTGATGGGTTGGGTCACAAACCCTCATGGGACTGCCACCTGATGTGCTGAGACTACCCCTGAGCTACTGTTCCCTTTAAACTGTGCACATGTGCGCACACTCAGATCCTAAACCCCGCCCATGCAGCAAAACCCCACAAGCAGAAAAATTTGCACAGCACCACAAACATTTGCACAGAAGAAATTTTTTGTGCACAGAGTGTCAAAAATTAGAGGAACATTGCTCTGAGCCCATTTTCCCTGGCAGCTTGGGACTTCAGTACCCTGTCTTGTTGTGCCAGACATGCTAGACTGCTGCAAACAAACCCAGGTCATAACCATATCCCCCAAAAGCTGCAGGCTTAACTGAAAACAGCTTAAGTAGTGCTTCTGTCTCCAGCACTTGAATACCCAACTCCCAATGGGGTCCAAACCCCAAACAGATCAATTTTACTATGTATAAAGCTTATACAAGGTAAACTCAAATTGTTCACCCTCTAACACACATATGCACAGCTGTTTTCTCCCAAAGGATTAATACTTGCTTGAGTTGATAAGTAAAAAGTGATTTTATTAAATATAAAAAGATTTAAGTAGTTCTAAGTAACAAAGTAAATTACCTAGCAAAATAAAACACACACCCATGCAAGTCTGAGCCTAATACTAAACTAAATGCAGGTAAATCTCACCCTCAGATGTTCCCATAGCTTCTTTCACAGACTAGATTCCTTTCTAGTCTGGGCCCAATCCTTTCCCCTGGCACAAGTCTTTGTTGCAGCTCAGGTGGTAGCTAAGGGATTTCTCATGACTGCAGCCCCCTTTGTTCTGTTTCACCCCTTATACACCTTTGGCACAAGGTGGGAATCTTTTCTCTCTGGGTCCCCATCCTCATCCCTCCTTCTAAATGGAAAAGCCCCAGGTTTAAGATGGATTCCAGTACTGGGTGATATGGTCACATGGCCTGTGAGACCCAAGCCTTCATTCTTTCTGGCCTCACAGGAAGGCTTGCAAGTAAACAGTCCTCTACAGTTATGTCCTGGAGAATGGGAGCCATGTAGATTCCAAAGCACCTTTAATAGCCACACTTTGCATAATTACAATAGGACCTCAATTATATTTCACATTTCTGGTTTCAGATACAAGAATGATCATTTATACAAATAAGATAACCGCAGAGTATAAGCTTTGTAATACCATACAAGAGACCTTTTGCAGGAAGCAAATCCCAGTCACAGTATATTCATACACATTAGCATATTTTCATAAAATCATATGGAGTGTAATGTCGCAGGATACTTGACTTTCTGTATGGACCATTGGTTAGATCTCAAATGGCCATGCCTGGGGTGTGTGCTCCCAAACACCACTAAAAGCCATCAAACTAAATGGAACTTAGATTAAGACATTTGTCTTAAGTAGGTTCCCCGCCTTGTAATGCTTGTTTCCATAGTGAGTGTACAAGGGCCATGCATGAGACTGGGTTGGCTTTCAGCATGCTTGTATTCACCTGCTCTCATATGATTGAGAGCCACACCTAGTTGTCTTACATCAGATAAGTTCCATGTTTTTGTAGGTGCATTTTGAGAAAGCCACTGGGGATGAAGCCATTGTTTCCAATCTATACCAGAGCACAGAACCTGTCCAACATTCTAGGTGCTCACCACAAAATAGACAATAAGCCCTTTACCCTCAGAGCTAGAAGACTGCAGTTCACCCCTCACTCCCCAGTTCAATGAGAACTATTTGAGGAAACCATCATCAATTGTTTCCCTTAGGGACTGCTCAATTTAACAAGTTGCCCTCCAACACCACTCCCCTACACAATTTTGCCTCTCCCCTTAACACATGCACACACAATTTTGCTCCCTGAAGTCAGCAATATTGCAAGTGGTCATCTGCAAGTGAAGCCACAAACCTGTCTGGCTCACCAGATGACCACTAGTGGGCTCAAATGAGTATTCATTCAACTGTTACTTCTTTATACTCTTCCAGCCACTTGGAGTAAGGAAAAGGCACATGTGAGCATTATAGAAGTAGTCTTTCAAACTCCTGTTTTCACAGAAGTCTGAAAGGACAAGGCTCCCAGCAGATACAAGTTTGCATTTTGATACAAGCTTCAAAAGGAACAGCTAGCTTTTGGAGGGCTGGAGAACTTTCAAAAAAGCTGGTATTTCAAATGTGAATGGTCTCTGCTCCCGTGGTCCTCACCCTTCCCCCCCCCCGTCAGAAATAAATGAGGCACTATCCACACAAAGGATTTTTGGGAAGTTAGCAAGAGGCCAAATTTATGCATAATCTTTATTTTTAAAATTCTAGTGGTGACTATATTCCTAGGTATGGATTTAACCAGTTGAGAGGCTTGTGTGCAATCCCACTACTGTTACTGGAGCTATAGTGGGCAATGGATTTGTGTAGCAGAGGGGAAGCCTGAGTTAAGTTATTCTAACCTGTCTAAAATTGAAACTTTGTGGTTGATAGTGCTGAAGTTTTGATTCCAATAGCGCAAACTTTGCTCCTAGAAGTGAGACAAAAACCACAGCCAGAAGGACAAAGGTTACGTGAAACTTGTTATTTACACTAAGCTCAGCACCCGCTAGCAATACATTTCGCAAGTTCAATTTTGTGGATAAGTCACAAATTTTTATACTAAGTCACACCAGACCTTGTATACATGAGTAGAATTGCCTGCATTCTGTAGTATAAATAGCAATAGGGTACAGAATCAGTGTTTAGATTCTTGCATAAAAGGAACCTGGATGAAGGGCTGTGAGGAAAATTCTTAGGTTCAGCTACAGGATAAGCGAGAGAAGGGTTAAATGGTAGCAGGCAAAAAAACTTCTGCTGAGCACAGTATGCAACCCTTTGGTAGGGTGAGTTAGAGCACTAAAGGTACATCCATTTTCTCAACTCCTGTTTGCTGCAATGGGTTTCAGATTAATGAAGAGGTCACCCTTTACCCGACTTCATTAGCTTTGTGCTAGCTCAGCTGTAACTAGGAAAGAGAAATACAATACAGGAGCCTCCTTGGCAGCAGTAACCTGCACAGTTTCTGGTTTCAGAGCTATTATTCGGAGTGGGAGTGCTTGTTTAGAGAAACATTGCTAGTTTCTATGGCAACATATTGCTGAGTTAAAGTTAAGGAGATAAGGGTGTAATAAGCAGGTGGAAGCCACCTTTTCTGATTTGAGAAAGGCACATTCTGCCTTTCAGTTATCAAAGCCTTTAGCCTAGAAGGGGGTTTTGGACCATCAAAACAGATTGACTAGAAACTAGTCAATTTAATGACTGACCCAAAAAGTGTTGATGTATTAGCAATCCAAACTAAAGTACAGATTCAGTATGAACAGTAGCAGCTTTTGAAGACTGCTTCACTTGGAAGGGTGAGGACTGCTCAGTTCCCATGCACAGTCCTTGGCTGAGACTACCAGCAATGTGCCGGGTCAGGACTGGACACTACTCTATGGTAACAGGACTGAAGCCTTAAACTCCTTTAAACAAAACTCACTGAACATCAAATGTTCATTATTATAGCCCCAACATGGATAGCACCCACAGCCTCCATATTTTATTCGTCTGCAAGCCCTTCAGTCTACCTACTGCCTTTGGGAGTTGGGAAACCACTCCTTTATCAAATGCCTCATCTTTCGAGCCAAGCAGTCAGTGTTTACTACACATCCTCCACACAGTTTCAACTTAAACAGCTAATTTAAGTGAAGCGGGTGTGGTTGAGCATGAACTAAAAGTTAGCAATGCAAGTGATGAGCATGACAGACCATAATTAAGGAGTGGAGACAGTATACAGTCTGTGTGTATATCTATAGATAATATTTATAGATTATATTGATTTCTACTGTATACCCGTAAGTCACTATTTGTCTTTTAAAAATTGTTTCAACAAGGCAAACTGCATAGTGCTGCTAGTCCACTCTGAATCATGTTAACTGTGAAGCATCTTGCTGCAGTATGATGGTTTTGCCTAGGTTTAATACGTACAGCCCAGTCACTTTAGCAGCAAGATAGTCAGGAAAGTTTTAGATATGGCCAAATAGTTTCATTATAAGAACATGACTGGCTGAAGGGGTCTAGCGTCAGGGACAGTAACAGTACAAGTGGCTGGAAGTTAGACATGAGGCCACATAAGAGTGATGTTGTATTAAGCTAAAACTACTGTTTCTTCAAATAGCAGAAGACAATTGAGGTGGTTTTTAACATGCACATTTTAATGAAGCCAACATTGTTTTTAATAAGTTAAGATACAATTTTACAATCCTGCATTTTATTCCAGTTTTATTTGTTTTTACGTCCTAGTTTACAATGTAGTAAGCATTTCACATTAAGGCACAAAGCACAGTAAAAAAATTACTCAATTTCCTCAATAAACTGTGCTCAAAAGTAGTGCATCGACATACAACTCCTACAAAATAGCTCTATGTGGGAACCTCTCACTAGGAATAGGAGGTAAGCATCAACATTTCCAACAAATCCTTCCTAGTCATACAAAGTTAAAGCTATTTAGCCAAAAATGGTGCTCAGACCACAGCAGTTGGCAGTCAACTTCAGTTCAGCATTTGGAATGTATTTGTTATGGAGGAACACTTCACAATCATGAAAGTTAACTAAAATGTTCATTCCTTACTCATAAGGAGGATGGATGAGCCCTTGTGCATTTTAGAAAGTTTGCAGCATGAAAGCAATTTCAGGAGATCAAGGTGCTTTACTGAAGTCTTTGGACTGCAGTTCTCATAAGAGGATTAGGATGTCATTAAGTAGCTTGTGCCTACTATGATTACTTTGTGGATTCAGAGCATTATTAATTGATCATTTCAGACATGCTACTGCATAGAGCTAGTTTTCAAAGTTAAGTTTGGACCACGTGAATACCCCAAATGTGAGGCTGACCTTTTGATCTTTTCCTTTTATGAAAAGCTTGTAAACTGTATGAAGTCACACCTGGCTTGGATAACTTGATTTAAAAAGGATTTAAGCCAATTTGACTGGAGTTTGTGCTTAGAAGCAAAGACTTTTGGGAAGGTCTGACCAAACTAATGATTGATCTCACACTGGCAATCTGTGGAGCAAACTTCTATAATAAGTTTCACTAGAAGCCCAAGCTAATTAAAGCCACAACTACAAGCATCATGGGAAAAAGCTAACAATATAATTTTACAAGGCCTTAAATGCAGAAGGGCTAAAAGCAGACTGAAAAAGTTACTTCCTGGTAGCTTAAGGTTTCCTATAGCAAAATTAAGCAATTTCTTTTCTTAAGTGTAAACAATCAAAGCATTTTGTAAAATATTCTCGAGTTGAGTGGTAGTGCCACTTTAATAACTTTTCATAATGTTAAGTATTAAAATTGGTCAAGTATACAAAGGCACATTTAGTACCAGTTTTACCTCACTTCTTTACAGAAAAAGAATTTGAACTGGGGACAGCCCAAGTCATATTCCACAACTAAAACGTAGAAGTCTCCAGTCAAAAACACAAATCAGTAGTTTAAGATACCCAATTACAAAAGACAAATTCCAGTTTTCAATTAATACCTCAAGTCTAACATCCAAAAAAGAAATTAGTGTTAGTTATCCATGATTCTCAATGTTGATAGTTACCCCACTGACAATACTAAAGTTACAATTTAAAAAAGGATATTAAATAGATTTACATTACATAGTACTATATTTAGGTAAAAAGTTGGAACATTTCTAAACAGTTTTCTAGAATTTACTTTTGGATGTATTGAAATATGAGCTGCATGTATCTAGATATGTATTTTACAACAGAACTGCAAACAGTATTTTTATAAATCTGATTTGCAGATGCAAAGATTAGAGCTCTAGAAGAACTTAAGGAACAGTGACATGGAATGGACTTCCAGGAATGTGCGCTTCGCCCCACTTCACTGCCAGAATATAGTCACCCTTCTCTTTGACCACATATGTTACGTTATATTGGTGGTTCCCCAAGTGTTTCACAGAAACTTCTTCACATGGTGTTGTGGGCCCATGGACACCAACTAAAAGCATATTTGAACCTATGGTACAATATGAGAGAGAGAGAGAGAGAGAGTTAGCTTTTATAATTAAGGCTAGGTAATAACAGATGGCTTACAGACAGTCTTTGTTGCTGTGCCACCGCAAAAATGGTCTTCCAACCCAAAGTGCTGATCATCTTGTTGTGTGTTTTGGGTCATCACTGTATAATTTGTTCATCTAGCCATAGTCTGAGGCTTGGTTAAGCCATTTTAGAACCGAGAAGGATTTTGTATTTACATCTTTGGAAGTACCATCCTCATTAAGCTAACATTTCATCTACATGTATGGTGTCTGACCTGCATACAAGATGTTGCTACCATCATTGGCCTGGCTTGATGTGACTAATTGGACATGGGTGGGGCCTTATGCCTTGGGAGACAGGATTAGGGAGGTAAATTGATCAGCAGGCTGGAAACATGTGTACTAGCTAAAATGAGGAGGAATACCTAGCGATCCATTTCTAGAGGTCAAGTAATGGATAAGATTACCTCTTACACAATATTCCAGGATTAAGAGTAAATTGTGCATGGACAATACATACTGTACAGGTACTGGCTCCTATAAAGTGACCAAGACAATCCCAGAACATGTGATGTAATGTATAGTAAATGCAACAATATGTAAGGAAAAGTTTGCTGTATAATTTTGGATGCGTGGTACACTCTATATCCCACCCCACCCCCCTGCCCACTTCTGTCTGATCACCTAGTTCGGATTTGATGTATGCCAAATAAAGGACTCCAAGTGATAAGACTGGAGATGAATGGGTTTTGGGGGAATCCTAGCATAGTGGTGGCATGACTCAAATTCCATTCGCCTGGAGCAGGTAATGGTATAGCTTATTGGTCAAGGATCACAAGCAGTTTAGCAATGGCATTTGGAAGGGCTTAAATCTGAGGAAGTTAGTACCACATGCTTGGGAAAGCAAAGTGAAGGTCTGTTAAATGCCACTGAATTTTCCAAATAATAGGACCCTCAGGCAGCCATGGAAAAAGACAATACAGTTGACTCTCGATTATCCAGCATTGGGTTAACCAGAAAGTGGATTAACCAGGATGTCAAAACACACACCACATAACTCACAGGGCCAGTGCTGGCTTTGTTGCTGCCCCAAGCAAAAAACCCACCAGGGGACAGGGCAGCCAGTGAACCAACACCCTCTCCCCTTGTGCAGGGTGGCTGGTGACCCCGCCCCCCCCCCCCCCCATATTTCCTATGGATGGTGATTATCCAGGATTTTAATCAGAATTGATTTTTTCCCTATCATCCTGGATAAATCGAGATTCTACTTATCTAGTTATCCTTAAGGCAAAGGAAGCTCAAATCAAAGCAGCAGTTTCACAAGGACTATTTTTTGATGGTTAACACTAAATGTGACACCTTGAGAGAGGACTAATAGCCATAAAAGGCAAATTAAAATAGTAAAAAAGCAACTTAAACATGTCATCTGCTTGTGACTTGTAAATTACAAAAAGGAAAAACTTCAGGAGTGTAAAGCCATTAAGAAAAAAAGTTCAAAAGGGGTTTAGCCATGGCAAGCAAGTTTAAAATATTTACTGGTCTGTCACAATACTGTTTACAACTTAGCATGGGCTGCAAAATTAAAACACTACCTCTTAAAAAAAAGTGGAACATACATGTAAAATTGGCTTTTAAAAAATTCCATCCACCCAAGTCTAATTCAAGGTTGCAAAGCTGACACACTGAGCAATAGCCATCTGGCATTCTTAACTTTGACGCCTTGAGGGTTAACAATGCTTTTACAGAGTTCATTTTTAAAATTTGTTTATCAATGTTAACCATAAATCAGAACCAGAATTTACAGCATAAGAAAGAGGATCATGTACTGCAAATATCTGTACTGTTTTTGCTTTAAGATATTTGCAGGTTATAACAGTTTGAAATAGGGCTGTGCTAGCTTTTCCACTATAAAGCATCCTTTGGGACACCTATGAAAGTCAGCTCATTATTGTTGGGATTTACAGCATGTCATTAAATCAAGATGAATAGTGACATGTGCTTATCACCCTGAACACTTCACTTGCATCTGCTAACTCTGCTCCCTTAGTGTCTTTACAACAGACACTGTTGTAGAGTCCCAGGCTCAGAGTTCAGGCAGGGTCTGTTATCTACTCAATCATTAGTTTATCTAGTACCATGCATGTGAGGCCATGTGCTGTGCACAATCTCCCATTAGAGCTAAGGTAACAGTTGCAAGACAAAACCTCCCTCCCCCAACACTATGGATTTCAACCACTGATTATTCCCAGTCTTCCTGCCATTACGCTAGTTTAAGCCCGATGAACCAGTCAAGTGCACTCACATTCAGTTCTGATTAATGGCTAACAATAGGCAGTCAAAGCACAGTCATATTCCTATACTCTAGAGATGAATTCAGTTAGCTGGAAGCTTACCATCCTGGGATCTAAGAGCTTAAGTTTTCCATCCTAGTCTCCCACTGGACCCTTATGGCCATAAATTAAACAGCTGCAGATCTGTATGAGATCAAATTCTTAAACCCATACCTGCTTTGCTGCAGTCAACAGTAAAGCTGCTTTTTTGACCCACAAAAGCCTTTGAGAGTCCTGCACCTCTGGAGGTCACTCTGCTGGCATCAGATGTAGACTTAGGAATGGCACTGTAGCACGTTTCTGTTGATGACCTTGTCACTGATTCCACCATGATGGAGCTAGTTTCATTTGCACTGCCTGGGCTAACTAGTCGCTGACCTAGAAAAGGAAGACAGATTTGCAATAGGCAGGTTTCTCAGTACATTTAGAAGGAATTCTGGAAAAATCAGAAATTAGTTATGTCAATAGGCTGGACTAATATTTTGATCTTAATCACTTCTTCACAGTAGCACCTGAAGGTTCTAACAGGAACAAGGATTCACTATTGGCACTACACAAACATGGCACATCCATGCCCTAGAAAACACTTATTGCAATTCAGTTCTCTTCTGTTCACTGCTCACTTCAAGTTTGTGGTGAACCTGGTTTTAATCAGGAAGAAATGCACTCAGGACTGATAGGTATAAAGAGGTTGTCAGAGACCAGTATTAGCACTCTTCCACTCAAGCCTGATTTTTGCTTCAGCAGTACAGAGGCTAATACAAAGTATTAGTTTGCATCTAGCATGGTAATAGGCACACTGCAGACTTCACACAGCAAGTAATCAAGGTTTTTCTATTTCTTGAACGTTTTTATTTACAAAACCAGGTGCTAGTTATGCTTGCAAACTGTTTAAGAGTAGTACATTAAATGTTACCCAATATTTAATCACGGTTAAAGATGGACTTGTTCATTATGCTTTTGCAGATTGGCTCCTACTAGGATAGATGATTTAAATGAACATTTGTTATCGCTAGAAGCAATAGCACCTCGGTGTTGACTTAAAAGCACAGAGACAGCTGCAGTACTTGAAATCTGATGTCCCTGTTGGCTTTCATGACATGAAACAAACTGGCTAACAAAGGAGTATTGTGCTTGAGCTGCTAAAGGCCAGTGAAACTTCATACATATGAGTAGGCAGAACAGAGTGGGTGTAATTTTGTAGAAAAAACACTCTGAAAACAGTGCACCCAGGACTTTAAGTCAACAGGAAGCTACACTTTGCACGAGTGGTGGCATTTTACAGACAGGACAGCTGTGGTAAGCAGGGCTGGCTCTACCTTTTTGCTGCCTCAAGCAGCTCCGCTGAAGAGGGAATAGCACTGGAGTTGCCGTGAGCATGCCACTGAAGAGAGAAGAGCAGCGGAGCTGCCACAGGCGTCTGAACACGTTTGTGGCAGCTCCGCCGAAGAGGGAAGAGTGATGGAGCTGCCGCAGGAAGCTGCCTGAGTGCCACCCTGAGAGTGCCCACTCTTCCCCCTGCCGTTTGCCACCCCAGGCACCTGCTTGCTAAGCTGGTGCCTGGAGCTGGCCCTGACTAAGTTATGCAGTGTGATCTTTGACACATCACTACTAGTGGCAGCATTAGAAACTGAACTCTGTTCCATGCTTTGAGCACAGTATTAGCAGACAGTGAAAGTCCACTGAGTTCTCCTGCATTTTTAAGAAAGCTGTTCAGAGGTTACCATTATCTGTAGATACGCATGTCTGTGTCCCTAAAGGGAGGGGACCACTTTAAGGAAAAGTCAAAGACAAGATGGCATCCAGTAAATTTGCTTTTACATCAGGGCAAGAGAAGTTTGGTAGTAGTCACTGGGAAAAAGTGAGTGTGCTACACCCCAAATGCAGTATACTGGAGCTACTGCCTTTTCAGTATGTTCTAGGGAAGTTTTTGTTCAGCCATGGACAAGCCTTCAATAGTAAGCACCTAAGTGGTGCCTGTTTCAGTTTGCTCTGAAATAGGATCTCATTATCTAGGAAATCAGAGATGGGCAAATGCTCTGCCCTTGATAGTCTTCAACACTGCTGCCAATAAATCCCTTTGCAGTATTGCACTGAGATGCTACAGAGAACTCAATTTAGTAGTCTTCAGTTTATTCCAGGGGTTCTCAAACTGGGGCTTGGGACCCCTCAGGGGGTCATGAGGTTATTACATGGGGGTCACAAGCTGTCATCCTCCACCCCAAACCCCATTTTGCCTCCAGCATTTATAATGGTGTTAAATATATAAGAAGTGTTTAAGGGGGTGGGGGGTGTCGCACTCAGAGGCTTGCTTTGTGAAAGGGGTCACCAGTACAGAAGTTTGAGAACCACTGGTTTCTGCCATCACTGGTTAGTATTTTTACCTGTGACTTTTGCCTTGAAAGGGCTGCCCGCTATATGGTTAGGTCCACCGTATTTGATTCCAATTAGATAGTTTCCTGGAGCCATGGGTGTATACATGACATCGTAACCTTCAGGAGTTTCCTGGCAGTCCATTTTCACCTTTGAGGGCCCTTCAATCGTAACGGAGAGTGTTCCTGGACCAGCTTTGGTTGTGTTTATGTGAAACTCTGATTGCAATCCTGGAAAGAGGTTTAGCATAAAAACAAAACAAGGGTGAAGGAAGAGTGGTAATGCTTACCCATGTATGCAATCACCAGCATGTACTCTTACACAAGATTAACATGTAATTCAGCTAGTAAAGTAAGGCAAGATATGGTAGTGAAAAGCTTGGTCACCTTTACAGTGTATGGAATAGCAGGACAGCCATGGAGTAGTCTAAGTGATGTACTGTATTTAATCATCTATTTCAAAGCATCAACATCAAGCTCTTTGGCCAAGTTCTGTTCACTTATTCTGGCCTCACACCAAGGAAACTAGTGATTTCAGTGGGATTACCTCAGTTCTACACTTCTATAAAAGCAGAATTTTGCTTCTATTAAGCATATTTCCAGAAGTACTACTCTGTTTTACCTAGATGAAGTCACTGGCCACTCCGAATCAAATGCTTTTGCTCATTTCTTGGGCATCAGAAACATGCAGGAGAAAAGCTCTTCAAGAGTTTTACAGGAATTGGGGAGGATCTTTTATGATGTATGAGGGGTTAATTTGAAGAGAACAAAACTCTTAAGATAAACCTTTGTCTCCTTTGCAGCCCACACTGATGTAGTTCTGCTCCAATCCTAAACCCAGATAAGATCCCCATCTCCCTGTATGCTTATAGCCACCCATCACTGAAGGCCCCCTTAAGAACTGTCAATAGATCACACCAGCAACACTTGGCCAGGATAAATCTTTGGCTACAACTCTTGCAAAACAGGTCTTCAGCAGAATGCTTGGAGGGCTACCCAAGGTGATCTGGAGTAGAAACAAAGCTTTGGTTTACTTATAGCGTCGGCTCAATACTGCGAAGTATTGATTTGTATTAGCAGTAACAGCACAATGCTATCAATACACAGAAAGCTTTAAGCAAGGCTTTCAGTCTCTCAGACACTTGTAGCCTCAATAACTGCAATCTTGAAGCAGGTTAGCTGTGCACAGATGACCAAATACTACAATTACACTTAATTTAAGATTCCCTTTTTAAGGTTTATTATTCCTAGACTAGTTTAAGTCTTTAAAATGCGACATCAGATGGAAGAGATGTTGCTCATTCCTGTTTTCCCACCAGTGGAAAGCAGGACTTTTCAGCAGAATGCCTGCTGCCATTGGGACTGGAGAAATATAGATGCGCAATCCTGTATCAGGCTAAGGAGCCCACATAATACAGCATCTCCTCTGGCAATAGCCAATACTCCTTCCCAAGGACACTGATTCTCTTTTACTTCAACTCTATTTGTATATTGGAAGAGCATTCTTTCCTTGCCTCTGTACATGACCACCACCATGCAGCATGGGAATCTGTTCCCTCTCTGCTTGGGTAGCAGTAGGTTTGACTACATAGGGACAAGAGACCTGCGCCACATCCCTGGCCCGCCCAGGGAGCAGAGCTAAAAATCGCAGGGCAGACATTTGGGCTCTGAATGCAGCCTGAGCTCTGGGACCCTCCACTTCATGGGATCCCAGAGCTTGGGCTCCAACCTTAGTCCAAACATCTACACAGCAATTTTTCAGCCCCCAGAACTGGAGCCCAAGCCTGAGCTAGCTGACCTGGGTCAGCTGTGTTTTTTAATCTGAGTGTGTGTTAGTATTCAACTTGACCGCTCGGCCATGAATTCCACCAGTGTGTTTACAATTAACTGCCCTTTTCTGCAGATTTAAGGGACTAGGAAGAAAAGATGGTTCCAAGTGTTCCTAGCTATTTGCTACCAAGACCTAGAATCCTTTAGACTGGCCATGTTGCCTCCAGCAGTTCCCAGGTTAGACTGAGTAAGAGTTCATGTTAAGGTGCCACAGGACTCCTTGTCACTTCTGCAATTCCAGACTAACACAGCTACCCCTCTGATTCATGAGCTCTTAGTTCCATAAGGGACCATAGACCACATTCTTTGAATTAATACTGGTGTCTCAGTGAAAAGTTGAGTAACATTTATGGAGTTAAATTCTATCTGAAATGTGTCAGTGGGCATTGATAGTCAAGGATGACTAAACTCCCATAGGGTTAAAAAAACGGTGGGGATATTTTATATCCATTGCTGCTTTTCTGCACCAGGAACAGCTTTAAACAGGGACTGCCAGGGATCTACATTCTACCTTTCCAGAATGGAAGTATTGCAGAGAGTCCACAGCAGGGAGAAAGGAAATGAAGGGGGAACTATACTAGCTGTGGGCGACATCCCTACACAAAAAATGAAAGCTTAAGTTTCAGTTGGCTAGTGTTTGGGCCATAATACGAGCACAAGTAGTATTTGATTACAAAGGGTAAAATTAAGATACCTTCATTTGTTTGAATGTTTAAAGAAACTGGCAGACTATTTGCAGGCTGAAGAGCTGAAATAATGGAGATTCCAGACTGCCAACAAGAGCAATATTTAAGCAAGATCTTAAACAAATTCTCTAAACAGTTCCTAATGCCCAATTGAGAGGTAATTTCTCTTTAAACAGCTGCCAAAGCATAAAACATAAAGACCCCCTTAAACATCTAAAATTGCTAAGGAGACAGCTGACTAGATGCTTGTGAGTGTTCTACAGCAATATAATTTGAGCTGGAAATGTAGCATTCCATTATGTAGAGAAGATCTGCACCTTTACTTGCTGAGACCCCTGCCTAAGTCCCAGGTTTAAGCTCCACTGTGATCCACAGAATTCTGGTGAACCCTGTAGGTGCCTAACCTCACTCAGCACCTACATTCTGGCAGCGCTGGGGGGTGGGGGTGGAGAGAGACAGATAACATCTCCAGGCAGCTCCCAGCTTAATATCCTGGATTTTCTGGATTGCACTCCAAGGCACTTCTCTCCCCGACATTCATTGTATAGGAGCCTAGGCACCTCACTCAGCCTTTGCAGGCTGCAGTATTCTTCATCTCTTTGATATTCTAGGCACCTAAAAGGTTAGTCCCCCATTATGTTCAGCATTGCAACACTTAAGTCCCTTTGTGGATCTAGGCTTGAATAATGTTCATTCTGTACTATCAGTTCTCTTCCAAAGCTCTCTGGACAGCAACTTTAAAATGCCTTTATTTAAAAACAAAAAACCAAAAAACCTCACACACACCTCCACCCACCCCACCAAAAAAATACAACCCTCCATCTTCTTCTGCATACCTCCATGTGTTAGAGCTTCCCAGGCAGACAAAGCCAAAAGTATTTCCTGAGCACCAAGGGACCACCTAAGTTGAGTTGAGCTAACCGGAAGCTTTGCTTAGTCAAGTTGCTCACCAATACAAATGAAATCTTTGCTTCAGCCACCAAAATTTGCCATCTTTAATCCTGCAAGTTACTGGTTTTACAATCCTAGTAAGCTTTATGACAAGGCAGAATAAGAATGTGTATGAGAAAATAAAGGCGTAAGAACAAGTGCTTGTTAGTTTAGCTGCCTTGGCAAAGAGAAAAGTAAACATTCATGGTTGTATAAAATCAAACAGTTTTGGAAATTCCCCTTTCTAATGCTACCATTGGGCTAAACAGTATTTTCAGTCTGATCTCAGACTTTTAGGAGGGAAGTTACCTGTGATACCACTCTCTAGCCCAGGTCCATAGGCAGTAACAAGTGCTGGGTTGCCGGCCTGTCCTGGTTCCCCGACTCTGACTTTAAATGGGCTGCCTACCACATGGCTTCCATTAAACTTCACATCAATGGAGTGAATGCCATTTTCATGTGGGATGAAACGAACAGCATATTTATCTGCAAGACAAGCACAGTAAAATATTTCAGGAATATTGGCAGTGAAGATGTAAAAATGCCAACTCCCTAACATTCAGCAAAATTGGAGGACCCAGTATAGGCAAGTTGGATTGCACCAGTTGTCCTGCTTTCAATGTGAAGTAGGATTTTGGTCAGTAATATGGCACCATTACTAGTTGGACAAAAATTCTTCCCTTCCCCATCTTGTTTAGTAGCAAGTGATCTTAACTGTACTGAAAAACCACTATAGCTTTAGATAGATCGGCTAGTAGAGCCATTTGCCTCATGCATCAGTGAGGATCGCCAGCTAATTTACTTTTGTGATTTAGAGTAAGCCCAAGGACAGCAGAGCTTTCCTATTTAGCTTAAAGCAGAACCTGTGGTCCATTTAGTATATGGATCAAGTCAAATCCCCTCTGAAATAGAAAGGGGAATATGCAACTCTGGGAGGATTGCTAAGTCACTTGACCATACAGTAGCATTTAGCATTTCTGGCTTCACCTATTAACCCAAGGAAAAAGGCTATTAGTCTTCAAGCAACTCCCACTGACATCTGTAGGAAAGTCCATTGACTTCAATCTGAATTTCACTTATGTTCTGTTTCCAGGCATCGGAAACACTGTGCCAGAGGCAAACAGCATAACCAACATTAATGACAAATGTGCTAACTGCTTTTGAAGTCCAACAGGAAGTCCTTCCCAGTCATTTAGACTTTGAAATGAACTGCTGTACTTAAGGGTAAGGCTACACTACCCATGCTCAGTGTATCGGGGATTGATTTGAGTCTTGCCTAGATGCAGTAAATCAATCCCCGAAAGCACTCCCATCGACTTTGGAACGCAGGAATAAGCGGAGTTGATGGGGGAGCCACCATAGTCGAGCTGCCGCCATGGAGATGGCTAGATAAGTTGAACTAAGGTATTTCGACTTCTGCTATGTGAATAGCGTAGCTGAAGTTGCGTACCTTTGTTTGAACCCCCCTGCTAGTGTAGCCCAGGCCTAAGTGTGTAAAAGGAAAACAGTAATTGAAATGGGCAATCATTGGCTATTCTTTACACAAGAATAATTAAAGATTTATTGTTTCTATTTCTGTAGTAATCTAACAATCCATGTCAGCCAATGATTACCAATTGAAAATGTAGTTTTGAATAAAGCTTACTGACCTTTTGGAAGAATCAGGTTCTGTACTGTTACAGAACAGATACTTCGCAGCACCCAGAATGAAAAGTTTCAGTAACAGCACAATGTGCACATTTCACTACACTACCAGTGAATAGGGAGTACTTGGAACTCAGGAATGTACAGAGGGCAAGACAGGTAGCTAAGTAATTCTACCCTCCTGAAGTAAGGTATTATTCAAATGAAACATTTTCCCTCTAATTTTTACAAAAAGTTTACACTGAGTTGATTTGAGATCCTGGGCAAGAAAATGCACCACAATCTGATCGGACAATTCTAGTTGGAATAGTTGCAAAGGTAGGTTTCCAGACTAGTTGCTTACTTTTCTGGTTTGTTACAAGCAAATCAGAATGTCTTGAGTTGCCAGCTACATTGGTGGTACAAGCATAATGGTCAGCTGGTGTGAACATGATATTCAACCACTGTACTTAGGAAGTTATCAACTATTAATCTTTAAGATATGGAAATCTGTGCTGTGGTTTAAAATACAGTAGGCTTTCATTCACACACGTTCTTACCAGGCTCCAGTTCAGAAACATGACATTCTTCTACAGCTCCAGAGGGGCTATGAACTTTAGCATCTATCTTGCCCTTAGCTCCATTAAGCCTTATAGCAAAAGATGCTGGCTGGTTAACTTTTAATCCAGATTCCTAAGAAAGCAATATATTTAGATAACCAAATTTAGTTTCAGTGGTTTGAGAGAGACATTGTTAACAGAATACTTACAAGGACACTACATTTAGTTACCAAAAAAATAGTGCTAGGAAACCGTTTTCAAATACTCAACTATGCCTTTAAGCTATCCTGACCATAAGTACTCTGCATTACTTCACTGTTTGGTGTTTTAAAAACAGCAGACTTGCATCCAGGAGACATTAACAGTGGATTTGTCAGTCAGTTAACTGGAAAGCCATATTACACTTTCTACAGCTACTCAACATGTCTTATCTACTTATGGCTAGGAATTTAACATTCCATCAATAGTTTCATACTCCTACTCTGTCATGATGCAATTACCAATAATGTTCAATATTAGTCACCCTCTATCAGTTGAGGTGGAGTTACTTTTCAACTGTTTGAGATTTTAGTTACATATTAGCTATAGTTCCACTTCCAGTCTGCTGATTCATTCTACCATTAATTCAGAAGACAGACAAGTCTGTCAAGGCAGCTGTCAGAGGCTCTAAATACATTATAAATGTCCTGCAATATGCTATAGTGTCAGCACAAAATGACAAACTAAAGATTAACTAACAGAAAGCCAGGTGTTGCTATGCTAAATAAAAAGATCAATATTTTGAGTCTGACTTCAAGTAATCAGTCCCAACAAGTGTATTTCATAGTTATTCATGCAGTTGATAGGGTCCTTATCAAGGAGGAATGGTTGCATTTGGTTATGTTTTAGCCATGTTGACTATAATAATTTGCAACAAGAACATACTTTACCTGATCCCATTTGCAGCTATATCCTGAAGAGGGAAATAAATGTAACTGAGCAGAATTTAAGTTAGGTTAAAATGCACCCATGAAATATTTAACTGATGGTGCAAGTTTTTGAACAGGTTGTACAAAATATTCAGCTTTATTTCCCTCTGCAGAGAAATTAGTTCAGAGCAATCCTGTCAAAAGTCTTTAAATGAAACACAAGAAAGCATCAATACCACAGTGACTAATTAAGGTCCATGCAACTCCTTGTTTAGGCTCTTGGAAGAATTACTAGCCCATGTTAAAGGTCAGCTTAAATTTTGAACTATGAAAAGACAATTAAAATTCTATATAGGTTTAATCAAGTTGTGTTAAAGACAAAAGAGTGATCTCATCAACCTAGAACAAGAACTCTAGCAAGAGCCACTTGAATAGTTCAAGTGCAGCAAGATCTAGGCACAACATACTAACTTACACTGGGTCCTTAGTCTCACTTCCAACTGTCTTGTTTTTAGATTTAAACCACACTTTAATGTCACTTGTATTAAAATATAAGACGTAATTTAGGATTTTTTGGTTAACAGATGAGCCCACAGTGAGTACAAAGCTGGGATTCACTTACATTTGCTGTTTATGTGACTCAAAAGGGGTCAAGTCTGTAGTTTTAAGACATTGGCACATACATGAATTACTGCCTTATATTCATCTGTTCTGAGAATCCATGTGGGCAAACAAGTCTAAAGTAAATGCTTGATTAAGTTACTTTTTACAGTTTTGTTTGGGTTTAAAGCTGCAGCTAAAAAGGTGTTCCCTGACAAGTCAACTCAGCAGTACTTCAATAAACAGTGAGTGTTCACATAATAAGAGATGTTTCATGGATAAAGGACTCTAGGCTATATTTAGAAGCTATAAGGTTCATTCAACTCAGGCAATTCTGCCAGCTAGTCAGAGGAGCAATCCCAAGTTCTACAGGACCACTGTTCCCTCTCTTACTTGAATTCCCAAATCTCCTAGTGTTAGCAATTGAAGCATGGCTAACAGATTTTAAATACTGGTGAAGAGGCTGACCTTTAACAATCTCCCTTGATTGCCAAAGGGCTTTCAGTTGCTTTAAGCTTTTTCTAGCTACAAGTAGGCAGTTATTTAAACTGATCACTTAAAATTATTACAGCCTCTTGAGAACAAGGACAAAAATCAGTCAGCATGTGGTAAATTATGAAGATGTTTCCTTATGTCTCACCTGAAGGCTAGTAACAGTGAGTCTACGAGCATCATCTGAAGGTTCGATGACAGGAACTAGGTAGGGGCTTTCTGGAATATGCTCATCGTTGAACTTTATGGACACCTCATAGTTACCTGCAAGAAAAGGAAGTAGTGCATAAGAAAGCCCCCAAATTACTGCTCTGGAAATTTCTATAGTTATTTCAGTAGTATTTGGTCTCACTACATACCAGGTTCTTGAGCAATGTAGGATACACCACAAGAACCATCTTTATGGTCTTCAAAGGCAATTTCTGCTTTACTTGGGCCTTCTACTGCAATAGAAAGCCCTCCAGCTCCAGCTTCTCTTGTCCATATACTGAATTCAGCTGTTGATAAAGCAAAGTATACAAGCAGAGTTCTCACTGGAGATAACTGAGTGAAAATTTGAGTCCTTCTCATCAAGTATAATATTCCCTATGCAATGGTTTGAATACTGATACCATGGTGAGGACTTCTGCCATGTGTAAGCAACAGACAAAGACTAACAGTTTTACCATTTAGATTTAGAAAAAAAGTTAATTCATTCTCAGGTAGCGTCACTGACCACTGACAGGTTGAAGGTACGTGCACCTTAAACATCCAATGAATAGAGGCAGAATTGTATCAGTCAAGTATACTACAGTTGTCCGAGTCTTAAATGCTCAACCTAGTGAGAGTTCTCTTTTAAGTTAGAATAAGTGTTAAGTACATTTTAGGCCCCATCTAATCCCTAGCGTAGATGTCCTGCACTAGCATTAGGCTAACGTGGACCCAGGCAACTTGCACCAGTGTTTTGCAGTGCTTACTGGGGTTTGTGGCGTTTAGCTAAAATGCAAGACAGGTGTCAGTTCCTAGTCAAGGCAACCTAGGGTTACCACAGTCCTATCAAATATGGCATGTTGGACACTTGAATTTAAAAAACTGAAGATTCCTATACAAGACTCTCACCCATGCAATGCTGCTGTATGTGTTATTTTCTTTGGCCTATATTTCAGGGGCACACTATGCAGCTTAAGTGATGCACCAATATTACAACTAAGCTCTAGTTGAGCCATCAAGTTGTACAGAGTCCTGTTTACAGCAGTTGACTATAGTATACTGACTTGGAATACAATACTACATGTTTGGCTTTATAGCACCAAGCTACAGGGGTCTGGTAATGAAATCAAGGAGTTCTCACCTGGGATGCCAGCTTCTGCTCTCTCAAGTCCTGGACCTCCAGCTCTTACTTTATTAGCTCCCCCTTCACCAAGTGGCCCAACAGTGAATTGGAAAGGACTGCCTGGGACATGCTGACCTCTGTATTTGACATCCACAGTATGGACCCCCATTTCTTGGGGCACAAAGCGGACACAGTAGGTGTTTTTTCCAACTTCATTTATTTCTGCATCAGCCATTCTTCCAGAAGGGCTAGTTACCTGGGCTGTCATATCACCACTATCAATTTCTAGACAGAAAGTGAGAAGTTAACAGTCACTAACAGAACAAAATGATTAAGGTTGAGATTTGAATCAAAGGGCGTTGTAGAGCCAACTCCCTTAGGTACTTGTAAAAAATATCCCACCTAAACAGATGCAAGCAAATCTGTTATAGACTAGATTAATGAATAATGAATTTAGCTTTCGCTTAATTTTTAAAATGAATCTGTGCATCCATGCCTGATCCTGCCAAGGCTATCCCAGACCCAGCTGTGAAGAACCCACTCCTTTATCTGGCATGGTAACTTTTAGTCTATCAGAACTACTTCCAAGTCCAACAGGTGCCAACTGGGCAATCCAGAGCTCCCTACCACAAGGGCAGAATACCCCATTTCTGTAGTTCTACCCTCTAGTATGGAAGACACTAAGCTTGAGACCATACACCTGTACTACCTGGCATAATGGAGCAAGACCCATAAACGGTCTATTCCTTGTTTAGTTGGTCTAATCCTTCTTGTTCTAAGTGAAAGTGTTACGGATTTATGATCACGCTTGCAGAGCGCCCTGGACTTGGTTAATAGAAGGTGGTCAAGAGAGCTAATATGCATGGATTTCCACTGTCTTCACAGTGAAAGTCATTTACCCTAGCCAGCATTATCCAGGTAGTTTCCTAGGAAAAGGTGAAATATCAGCCAGCCATTAAAGCATGGAAAAGCCTGCACAATTAAAGATAAAGGAGTGTATTGATGGTGACATTTATAAAAATGTCACCAATACCATGAAATTCCAGAATGCTGTGGTTTAAATTTAGGAGCACTCTTGAAAATAAGGTATTTGTTCACTATAATAAGGTCATTTACCTAATCCAGAAAGTAGTAAATATGATTACAGATTGGGTACATCACCACTACTGTGATGGTACATCTATATAGTACAGATTGGGTACGTTACTGTTATCGTTAAACTACATCTATAAAGTTATTCCACTAGAAACACTAATTACACAAGTGGCTCAGGTAGTATAGCTGTGGTTTACACAAGTTCTCACTTCAGCTGTTCATAATACAAACTAGTTATCTATATAGTCTAAATACCATTTGCTGAATGAAACACTTCACTGAAAGTATTTCATAAGCCTTTTGAAATATTTACCACACTAAGGAAGTGATAGTGGATTAGAGAAGGTTACACTGTTTAAAAGCCAACCTTTTCCTCAAGTTTGCAAAGTAGTAATACAAACAAGAGTTACCCAGAAGTTCTCTAGGCTAAGTTAGTACAGTAGTTGTATAGCTCTACCTTCCACTTCACTGTATGTGGTTTGATTGTGTATTCAATAAGTTACTCCATTTGTTAAACACTGTTACAACCTTATTAGTTTAATGCATCTGGGAATTAAAAATATAAATGCACTCTAAACAAGTTTCAGGTCTCATGAAGACATTAGCATGCTGTTAGCTAAAATAAGCTATGATTTGCAGGTTTAATGTTCCCAGTATATTTTCAGCGGGAAGTGAGGCATGGATGTGAAACATGAAGTTAAACCTTGTGCAGTGCAATAGCCAGTCAAGAAGCATTACCTGGAATTTTCAAGTTAAGGTCACATATGCTTCCAACTGTTGCAACAGAGGGAGCTCCTCTTGCACGTGTGATACTCTCCTTCACTCTTCCTTCACCACTTATTTTCACAGTAAATGGACTACCTGAAAGTAGCACAACATTTCAGCTTGGAAATACGAAAATAACGAAAAATCTTACACTTACATTCATTAAGGATTGAAACAGTTGAGATTTTTCTAATTAGCATAACAGATGAGAAATAAAAGCTATTTAGTCAATACATAGCCAAAGTTGGTAAATAGATATGATATAACATGCATGGCTAAGAAATTTTGGACATTTTCTCTTTGTGATGAGTAGTGAAAAACTGAAAGGCTCAAGATTCTGATATTGGTACCATTTGCTAACTAAGCCTATGCAGCAACTAAAGAACTAGAAAGACTAATGGACCAGTTACTCTATTTAAGTACCTTTTTGATGCTTCTCCGATAAAGGTCACCACTACTACACATTTCTTCAGAGGCAAGTTTTTGTGTGCAGACCCTTAAAGGAGAAATCCATTCTCCTCCCACACCCAAGTTATGGTACTGGGCTCTCCCCCTGCTCTGAACATGCTTGCAGAAGACAATGACTAACCTGGCATCTGCACCTGCAGAAAATATCACTTTAGGTCAGAATTTTAGATTCTTCTCCACTTCTGCATTGGTATGCAGTGTAAATTCAGCAGTGGAGGGGACTCTGTTCAGAAAGTAGGGCCTTCTAAGATCTTTTCCTTTCACCCTACTCAATTTGTTTGAGTGGTGGTCCCACCAATATTCTTGGTCTTTTCTATCCCTAAAGCAGTTACTCTGGAAGAGGTAAACCAGAGCATGTAACCCACTAAACATCTCCCTGCATCCATACTACCGTTCATCTTTTGAGCATCACTTAATTCCATAATAGACTGGTACTAGAGATGCAGTACACATCTTCCCTTGATGTTACCTCAGTGCTCCCCTAAGGCCTGGCTGATTCAAGACAAGCACATCCTAACATCAGCATCAAATAGGTCACAGCCAGGGCAACCAATATAAAACAATGGATCCAGAACAGCAGCTAGTAGGTATTAAGTCCCTGACTCAGGTACAGCAAGCTGTAAGTCATTCCTCCTTACCTGGAACATGCTCATCTGCAAATTTAGTGGACACTATGTACACACCAGGTACAGTTGGAAAATAGGATACTAGACAGGTTCCATCTTCTAGATCTTCTGTTTGAATATCTACCTTGCTAGGTCCTTCAACTGCCAGTGAGATCCCACCATAACCTACAAGTTGCAACATGTTAGTTTAGCCCCTCATACAGTCCAAAAAAAAAAAAATCATCAAGTTTCAATGATTTGAAGTTAAACATGGTTCAAATCCAAGCTTGGCAACTGATTTTGAAGTAAGCCAGTCATTTCAGTGTATGGATGAACTAATCACATGAAGCCTTGAATAAAGATAGCATTAGACTATTTTTATTGCAGTATGTTTGGCTACCATTGTAGAACCTGAAAGTCAATGTAGGTGAGGCAATCTCTTATTGGACCAACTTCTGTAGGTGAGACATGCCTTTGAGGTTACACAACTCTCTAGGTTTTTTGTTTAAAAAACCACCACCCACCCAGTCAGGTATAACTGGTTTTTTATTTTAGATTGTTATGTTGGCAATACAACATCAATTAGTTTCAGACAAGGGAAGAAGTTTCAGGTACTATACTTGGATCCCATGTCAGAAACTGGTAGTTTTATAGCCACATTTTCCTGATTTTGTAAGTGCACCTTCCCCTGTTGCAAGGGAGGCCCATAAAGAAAACAGGTATCCTACTAAATGGAAAAACACAAACTCAGAGAAACTACTATATGGAAAATATCAAATATAAAATTGGCTTCTTAAATCTGTTAGGAGTAACACCCAAGATTAAGCTAACCAGCAGAGATGGTAGTCTCTTTGAAAGGCTTTACACTTGTTAGCAACTTGAATAGTATTAAAATTTAGCAGCAGAAATACTTAGTGTTAGAAGAATGTTTGGGGCCAGCAAAAGAGTCACACTTTGCATTAGACAACTTTGGGATTGTGCTTTAGGACTGAAGGTCAGACTACATGGATCTGGGGAAGAAAGGAGAAGCAGCATTTCTTTGAGTAGGTTCGAATGGATAATCCAAACATCAGAAAGGCACCGTCCTGAAGAGTCCATAATTCAGGCCCCGCTCAGAAGAAAAAAAAAAAAAAAAAAAGTGTGCTGAAGCACTTTTCCAAAATAGACATTTCCCATAGCACTAACCTGCATCTCTTGTATCTACAATGAAATCACACATCTCAAATGTGCGTCCTTCTATCAAGCCACGGCCTGAAACTTTTGCTCTACTGGCATCTCCAATCTCTGATTGAACCACCATGATAGACACAGGGCTGTTTGGCACGTGACTTCCATTTTTCTTAATGCTGACAAGGTGTTCGCCTACTTCTCGTGGAATGAATGAGATACCTACAAGGCAGACAATTACAGCAGGAATAAGGCAGGCTGGTTTATAGGTCTGCATACATGCCACCCTGATTAAAACCCGTGTCACATCAAAAGCACTGTACTGAGAAAGCGATTAAGCCTTTTAATTTTGCTGTGTAGATGCAGTTCTCATTTAAGGGGCCAACAGGGAACACCAGGCTCTAGAAGATTGTTAATCCAAACTAATTCATCCTGGGTAGCATCAGTGTGCCTAGACATGTGCTTCAACCCCAGCATGGAGCATTACATAAAGGGCGAGCCAGGCATTCAGTCTCCATACCCATTCTGTTCCTGGCCACCACACTTGCTAGGTGAGAATTGGAGGACACTGGAAAGATCAACCGATTCCACAAGCTAGTGAATGACCAGCTAGTAACAACTGCAAGACAGCATTTTAGTTTCCTTTCTTGGGAAGGAGTGGAGCTTACCAATGTGGTTATTGGGTAATCTTTTCAGAAGACAAGGCTCATCGCGACCAGATGGGGCTCTAATACTGGCTGTTAAGAGGCTGAGATCAGACTCGTTAATGTCCAGCAAGAAGTCAGCAGCAGAACCAAGCTTAACTTGGGATCTTCTTCTGCCATCATCTACAAAAATATGAGCAGATTCCAGTTAGAATTATGTACTAGCTTTATAAGGCAGGCTGATCTGGGAGGCCCATATCTTGTTTCTGGCTTTGGTCAGTCTGAGCCAACAGCAGTCTACCTTGTTTGCTTTATCTGATAAAACACACTTGTGCTTTTAAATCAGTTTGTGTTATCTATTTATATGGGTCTAGTTAAGTAACTGGTCCAGAAGAGCTTCAGTTCTATTGGCTCCTATATTTAGTATCTCTATCATGTCTTACTATGATGGTCTTGAATAAGAACATCTGGAATTCTATCCCAGGGAAGGATAAGTATGAACAAGATTACATTAGGAAGACACTTCAGCACTGTCATCTGCATAACTTGTAAGTGAGCTGGTCAGTGTCACAAGGATGCTGTGTCTTGAGGCACAGAACTCTGTTTCCACTTGTAACACCTGCAGACCTCACCCAAAAAGCATTGAGCCAGTGTGAGGCTAGGTGGATGATCTCCAGGCCCTCCTCTCATCCCATGCACTTGCCATTATAGCAGTTTAGTTAGCACAAGAATGGCAGTTTTGCTATATTTAGTAAAATTGAGATGAAGTAACCTGTAAGGCAAGTAAATTCACAAGGCGAATGTGTAGACTTCGCTGACTAAACAAAGTTGGCTGCCTCATCCAGACTACAGGCCAAAAAGTAACTTCCCAGTTTTACAGTTATCCAACTGCCTCTTCAGTGTATTACTTTGGAATCCAACCATCTGTTATTAGAAGTTAACTACTGGGTCAAAACAGTCCATGTTCTTCATACCTGTGATCTTGGCAGTGAATGGGCTGCCTGGGATGTGTTTGTCATTGTACTTCACTAGTATGCTGTAATCTCCAGGTAGGGTTGGCAAGTAAGTGACCGTACAAGTGCCATCTTTGTTATCAATGCAGCTAATTTCGGCTTTTGAAGGTCCTTCAATAGCCAAGTCCAGTCCACCTGTTATAGAAAGTAGCAGTATTCTAACTGAGTAACCTTTAAATTAAATTTAAAGAGGCAAGGTAGCTGTAAAGAAGGCATCAGTTAATAGATTTATCTAGTATTTCAGTTTGATGTTTACTGTTCTGCTAAAATTTTTCTGAAAGGATAGAACTGAAGAGCCATTTGCTTCAGCCAGCTAGAAGTGTGCCAAGAAAGCCTTGGAAGAGCATGATTCAATCTACTACATTTAATTCATGGAACACTGACTTTTCAGAGTTAAATTTACTGACTAATGAATTCCCTCCCAATTAAGCCAAGTACATTTCCTGGAATAATCAAGTCTGAAATACTACGTACAGGAAATGTTAGCATTGTTACTCTGTGCAAGTTAGAATTCAGAAAAAGGAGTCTGAGAACAAAGTTTACTCATGTCACCATTTAACTTTAGAATCCCAGCTAACAAGTTAAAGAAAGTAGTTATTCAAAGGTTATTTCCAGTAAGTTAGACAACACTATTAGTTTATGACTTAAGTTCAAGTATGCATACATATTACATCTGATGTGTTTGAAATTGCTTTAGGCCTGTTTGTATAGAATTAAAGTTTGGTTAAAACAGTATTTACTATCCCCCTTAAAGAACTCACCCTCTCCAGCATCTTCTGTGACAATGGTAAAAGTCGCTGGTTTGTTTGCTATCCCATAAATGAGACCAGGTCCATGGGCAGACACATTTCCACTGTTTGGATAGTTTACATAGAACTGTAATGGGCTCTCTACAGAGGATTTAAAAGAAACCAGACAATGAAAATATATACCCAAAAATCACATTTTGGGGGTTTAGAAGAATTGATGTTTATTCAATGGTTTACAAGATCTTAGCCTTTATAGTGTTATGTTTGGCATACATAATTCCTTGGAACACTTTTTACTATTACATAAACATTGGAGATTCTTCTGAAAACCAAGGAATTGCAACAAACATGCCCATCTTCTTCCCAGCTCCTAAAGATATTGCTCAGCTCATTCTGGGCCCAGATAGACTTGTTAGCAAGTCAAATGCCACAAAATCTGGTTCCCAAAAACCAAATCCATTAAGTCTGTCTTGTGCTGCTAAACTGCACTGGAAGCTCCCCTGCCTCCACTTGCTCTTTCACTCTAGTTTCCCAGTCTATTGACACAAGCAAAGGCATTTGATTAGTAAATGCCTTCCAGAGAACTTCTACCCTGATAGTGAATACGTCAAACTGAGCTAGGCAATCTGCCAGTTACAACTAAATTGCCAAAGATATTTGAGAGCAAACAGAACATTCCCAATTTTACACTGGGAATGTGTGTCCCAATGCAAAAGAGACTCTGCTAGATACTCACCTGGAATATGGTTTCCAATGTATTTTATGTGCATTTCATGCAGCCCAACCTCAGTAGGGCAATATCCAACTGTTACTGTACCATCTTTGTTATCCACAATATCTGGTGTAGCAGTTTTTCCTGAAGGCATATGAACTTCACCTATAGAAGGCAATTTAAGAGTTAACAGAAATTGGACTAGAGGATGCATTTCCCACTCTTTCCTCCCCACCCCACCCCCACCTTTTTTAACCAAGCAGTTTAGATGGTTTAGTCTTGTATTTGTACTTGTGGACAAATAACTTATGAGAATACCAAATATTTCTACTTGTGCTTCTATATTGTAACTGTACAGGAAACATATGGTGAACAGCCTAGTGATGTAGCACAAGCTTTAACTGGCCAAATGTAAGTTTAGTAGGATGCATGATCATTGAGTAAGTTACATTTCACTTCTGTAAGGAGCTCCTCCACAATCCTTTAAAAGCAATTATAAGCACCTTAAAAGAACCCACTTGGGCAACAGCCCACTACTGAGCTGAAGGACAAGGGAGCCATGTTCTTGAATTCTAATAAATGCTTACACTGCATTTAGGGTGGAAATAGAGGATATGGGGCATGTCATATGACTAGACACCATCCCAGTAGAAAATCCTTCTAATTTGTGGCATCCCCCTTAAGGGCTGTGTTTGAGGACTTAGCTTGGTGTCACTTCTAGCAGACAATAGGAAGTCAGCTACTGAGGCTGTACAGGCAGCTTGGAAGAGTCAGCAGCTGTGGATTATGACCTCCAGTATCTACGCTGGAGAAGTTTACTTGATAAATTGCACTACAGTTTCAGGAGTGACATACAGGTGCTCTAAAAAGAAACATCCAGAGCCCCTGAATGTGACAGGTAACATCTCAGTTTAGGATGAAGGGGACTGATGGCAGTGCCAGGAGTTGCCTTGTTGAACTTAATAAAATATGCATGTGTGAAATATGTTCTAAGTATGTTGCGTATGTCTCCTGTATGCAAGTAAACTTAAATGACATAGTACTTAATATGTCAAGATAGTTGATGCTGTTTTCCACACCACATTTACAGTTATAATTGCTTAAGTGTGCTGTCAAAAGCAAGGCTGCTCCATGCAGCTTGTCATACTATGAAGTAGTTACCTGTTATTTCGCCCTTCCTTACAGCCCAAGGAATAACTAGATCAAAAGGCTTAAATCCCACGCCATTCATGTCACCAACAGGAACATACGGTTCTTCTGTGACCTAAAGAGAACAAGGAGCTGTCATTTTATGGGGACAGAGCAAGTAAGAGAACAAATGGTGTTTGCTTAAAGTACGAGAGAATTTGATCTCTGTGCAGTTTTGTGCAGTGCACAAAATTTGCACTAAGTACTGTAGAGATGAATCAATTACAGAATTGTGTGACTATACACCTGCCCAGTTAACCATCCCTTGATGTCCATTAGCTTAATATTGACCCAACTGCAAAACAGTCAAAAAAGACTTTCAGCAAGTTTAAGATAAAAATTGCACACAAGAGAAGAAAATGAAAGAAAATTCAGCACAAACAAGGTGCAAAATGGTTCCATCAGAGAGAAGAGTTTTAGTTACTCAAGGCCTGGAACAAAGTTTTTTTTTTTTTAGAAGGGTAGAATGATTGCAATGTAAGCAGCAGCAAATTTTTGCCTGAAGAAATACAAGTTTCACAATGCAGTTTTAGACAAGACACTGTTTGCCATTTTACTGGGAAAACGTTGCTTGAAGTTATACTGCAAAGTTCAATTTGTTAAGTTACACAGACATAGAAGCAAAAAATGGACACTATTCCTCCTCATGTTTGAGAGTCCCTTTAAGCAGCAAAGAGAACAGATCTGCATGGAGTCTGAATCCCAATACACATTTGATCAGCTGGAAAGCGGTGAACAGATGACCAGAAAGACCAAGCAGTCCCAAGCAGCAGGCTGTCATTTCTGAAATGGAAGGTGAAGGAAGAGTAAAAAATTGTGTACCCAGGGATGGAATCCAGGGGGACATGCGCTTACTGGCTCCTGCGACATTACTGCAACTTCGTCTGCATCTGTAGCCTGGTTAGTGGCAAATGTAGGTTAATTGGATATCGAGTGCAGAAGAATTAAACACTTTTAGAGAATACATAACACTTAAGGGGTTTCACTTTATACACCTTTCTCCACCCCTAAAGTTTTCTCTAGTAGTACCTCACCAGTAGGGAGGCATTCAACTGTAGGATCTGACCGAGTATCCTTGAATAAGGCTAGCTGCTTAATGGATTCTCCTGCTGCACGTTCTGGGATGGTGACTTCAGTGGAAAAGAGAACCAGATTGGGTGTCATGAAGTTTCCCTTCCCACTTGTGCAGACAGGACAACTGGCAGACTCAAGTCATTCCTACTTAAAGCAACAACAGAAATCCAGTGTCACATTAGGCCACAACACTTCAGTTGGTGTTATGCCACTGCTCTCGCTTTGCCCATTTACTCCACTGCACAATCCTTTAATGAAGCAACGCACTGGGAATTTATACTGAAACAAAAAGGTCTGTTTAAAGAGACAGCTATTGCTCTTTGGTACTGAGAGCATCAAAACCCTCAGACTCAAATGCCTCAGTACATTAGGAAGTAGCAAATCTGACTGCATCTGGAACAGGCCTATTGACCTCAAGAGATGCTTCTGGTGGAAAGCTGAGTGGCTGAAGGGAGTCACTTTTCTCAAGGAAGTATCTTCAGGGACTATGGTAGCTATCTGCTGAGAGTTAGCTGGTATAAATCACCAAAGTGTAGGGCTTTGAAGGGCAACACCGGTAACCCATGCTTTGGGGTCAAGACATGCAGTGATGCAACTGGATTAAAAATGGCTGGCTATCACTACTGACTGATTTAAGCCTTTCAGCCCAATACCACACAGTGGTTTAGTGATGAGGGGAGTCTAACACAACCTGTGCTGCTGCAACAAGCCTTGTTTTTCATAATACTGAGAAGTGTTGAGACATGTTCTGCTCTACAGTATGGGCACACCACACCACCAGTATTTAGGCACTGAAAAAAAAAAAACAGTGTAGTTGGGCATCTGAAGTGGGTTTTACACCATGAAAGCTTATGCCCAAAACAATCTGTTAGTCTTTATGGTGCCATCGGACTCCTTGTTCTTGTGGATACAAAACATGGCTACCACTCTGATAACTGCATGTAGTCAAAAGCCTCCTTCACCTCACCTTGTCTTTAGATTTGTTATGCTGACATAAGATCATGCTGTACATAGAGCTGTTTCCAAGCCAAGCTTTGTAATTACAACTCAAGGCCTGTCTCAAATGTGTCTGAGATCTCCTTATGGAACAGGCAGTCTAGGCCTCATTTTCCCTATGTATAAATGGGAACTGCTAGAAAAAAAAAGTGGGATCTGACTTTCAATTAGAGAAGTCATTTAGCAGGCAGTTGTGCAAAAAAGCACAGTATATTCTACTACAGCTTATTTAAAAGATCATTCTTATTTGGGATGAAGTTAGACTACTAACTGACAAGTCAGACATGATGCAGATGTAGCAAAGTGTACAGCTAAGGTAATGGGACTTAACACAGATGCTATGGCCACTGACATGAATTCTTAAAAACCATCTAAAAGTAAGATGAAAGCTCTGAAAGTGAAGATAAAATTCTGTCCAAAATACCATCCTTGTACCATGTCCATCACCATGGTATCATGGACCCAACTGTACAATATAAATATTTGTATATACACAAATAATGAATGTCCAAATATTTACTGCTGGACTATTAGAGAATTACAAAATAAAATTTGAAGATGGCAGAGGGAAGTTGTTACAAAAAACTTACCATTACAGTGAAGGGGCTGTTTGGAATATCCACTCCACCAAAGCGGACATAAATCACATAGGTTCCTGGTTTAGCAGCAGTGTAGAAGATGTCATAAGTCCCATCCTCATTTTCAATAACATCTGCCTCAGTTTCTGTACCATCTGGTGTCAGGACTGTGCATGTCACTTTACCTTTCCCTGCAGATTTAGCATCTACTACAAACCCAACTTCCTCACCAGTCTTCACAGTGGATGCAATTCCAGGACCTAGAAAGCAATTTTGGTTACAGAAAGTGTTAATTTTACCAGTCAGGTTTTTCTAGGAAATAGGATGATTTGCTTTAATCACAACAGCAAACTAAACAAACAGACATGCCCACCTGTGAAACAGGCTACAAGAGAAACTTGTGGAACTCCTTGCCTGAGGAGACTGTGAAGGCTAGGACTACAGGGTTTAAGAGAACTGGATAAATTCATGGAGGTTAAGTCCATTAATGGAGTTTAGCCAGGATGGTAAGGAATGGTGTCCCTAGCCTCTGCCAGGGGGTGATGGCTGGCAGGAGAGAGATCACTTGATCATTACCTGTTAGGTTCACTCACTCTGGGGTACCTGGCATTGGACACTGTCGGTAGACAGGATACTGAGCTGGATGGACCTTGGGCCTGACCCAGCATGGCCATTCTAACATTAACAGTAACATGGTCACAGGAACAGTTTTATGTGTGGTACACCTATTTTTTGCTTACATATTCATGTTTCAGAAATTATTTTTCAGCTGCAAGAGCCAGTTTTTAATCTTATTCTTCCTCAGCTCAGTCAGGAGGGTTGGGTGAGGATAAAATAAAATAAAGTTGAGGGAGAAAGCTGATGGACCCTCACATTTAAGAAAAGCAACCCACCACTTTTAGTCAGGAAACTGCTTCACATATGGAGCCAGCTGGCACTTTGCCTCTGCACTACCTGACCTAGTCACTTAACTAGATGCCTTAAGTGAAATAAGACTCAGTTCCTTGGTATGGGCTAGGGCAAGATATTCTAGCAATGGACAACCGACCATGTTTCCCCCTCCCACTTCTGACTCTGCCAAGAAGTGCCTCTTAAAAGGTGTCATATTGAAACCTTTTCTGTATTAGTTCCATTTGTTTGAGACACTCCCATGAACACACAGCAATCAAGCACAACTGAGTTTTAAAGATATGATTTTTTAAGTCAGTGATGAGAAACATGAAGTGTAAGATTTACAGTACATTTGCTTTGAAATGCAAACAATTGCTTTCTTCAGTAATGAATGCTATTTGTTCACATTTAAGTACCAAAAGGCTCACAGCATTGGTCGTTTAACAAATCAGCAACATTTGAGTGTTTCTATGGATGCCACATAGATAACATTTATTTTAAGGGAAGTGATTTAAGCAGATGTCTGAGAAACTTAATTCAAGGCTTTAGCAGTTAGCACTGCTCTCAGCAACACTAAATAATTTTCACTGGATCAGAAAGTGGCATGAGGACATTAAGCCAAATGTTCTCCCACCCCAATGTTGATTTAGGATCACTGTAGAGCTATTTCTTCATCTGGGATGGGAATCTATAGTTACTTTAGAAGCCTGAGAACATCAACTGTCAAAAATATTAACTTTAGAAAGTGACAGTTAGTCTGGCACTAACTGAAAGTTTTTATGAAGTTTTAGTCAAAATATCTAAAAATCCTTTGGGGTGTGCAGATGTAGATTAGATTCACATTAAAAACCTGACTTCTGAATTTACTTACCAGACAACTTCCAAGTTCAAGATTCTGTGCTTTTCCTGCAACTGTCAACAAAACCTGGAGTAGAGCTTTGCTGTGTGTGTTCAATACAGGAACTTTAAGTCCTATACACTGGTAGTTCGGATGCTGCCTATCATTACATTCAGTTCTACAGACTGAATTCAGGGCAAGAACTACTACTCTGTCCAGGACCTAACACAAGTGGCTTTGGGTGCTACTGTAATTTTTTTTTTGGTGGGGGGGGGGGGGGGGAGAAGAAGAGGTGGTGTCACAGTTGTTACCTAGTAGCACAAGTTCTCTTCTCTCTGACTGAAGCTGGTTTCATGTACATTTGGCTCTGCTAGAACTTGCATGCTGAGTTAGCATGTGCAGAAGTGAGGCTCTAAATCACACCTTCTTACCCTGCAGAGATGTTTAGGTTTCAGTCAGACTCATCTATGGCAATGCAAGTTTCAAACTCCAACTGTCAATTTTCTACAGTCAAAGGGCTGCATTTGAAGAGATCTGGCTTACCCCCGGCAAGAGGTTCATCCTAACCCACAAGAAAGATAATCTTTTAGGGATGATTTCAAGAGAAGTCCTTTGTTACAATGCTACTCTATGAGATGCTATTTTGGGACCTGCAGGTAACTACACTTACTTACTATGAAGGCAGTTTCTTCATTTTTACTTTTGCAGTCTTTTCAAGCAAGGTCATAGAAAAACCCTTTTGTAGCTTGGCTAGAAATATTCATGTGGGAAAAAAAAGATAATACACCAAGTACTTCAGAACATAGCAGACTGGCCACGTACCTGTGGCCAAACACTTGCTTGCATCCCCTGCTGGCGATGCACGGATTCGGTAAGGGGAAGATGGGATGTCATCCCCACCATATTTGACACCAATCATATAACGGCCTGTCTTGTCTGGGACATACATTACTGCATAAGTGCCATCCTTATTGTCATGAACATCAGCTCTCTTTGGTTTGCCTTCTTGGTCCTGAGGGGCACAAATGAAATATTAAAGTGTCCTCTCATGAGTTACACATTTAATGCAAGGTTTTCTTAGGAAAATGGATAGGAAGCATTCAGGCCACAAATTTTACAAGACTAATCACACATCTAACAGGATAGTAAATCTTGGCCACTATGTTTAGAAATATGGCTGCATGTTCTTAAACTCTGGAAGAGTTATACCTAAACTGGTTTAGTATACAGATCAAACGAGGACTAGCATTAAAAACATACCTGTTTAATTTTCCACTTAAAATGGCATCAGAAGCTACACCACACAACTTTCATTGTCTTTATTTGCAGATAAGTTTTTGACAACACCTGTTAGTAGTATCCAGCACTCCAACTCCTAATCTAGTCCCACCCAAAGCAAAGCAGTTTCCAATACATCCCATTGGGTCCTTCTCTACAGATTTGTTCAGCATACCATAATTGTAGCACATTATACCCTACATATAAAAGTCTATTCAAATGTTGTGAAAACCATTTACACAAAATTTTCAAAATGCTTATACATTAAGCATATTACTTTTTGGTTACAAGACAAAAGGATATTACTGCCAATTGCCACAACTCAGATACTTCAGGAAGCATTTCCAGCATCTGTCCAATGGTTAACGTATTCTGACTTCTAAATATCCATTTCAGTAGGTCTGAAGATGGGCAGGGTTCAAATAATTTTTACACTTCGTGTTAGATGAACTTGCTTATCTTTCAGTAGGCAACTGGCAGCAAGTGTCAGGCAAAAGCATTGAGCCTAATTAAGCTTTTATGTGAAGAGATTTGTCTTGTAATGCTTTTGAGCTGGGCATGGGACAAAACAGCAAAGTTTACATTAGTCTAGTTCACAGGTGGGCAAACTATGGCCATGAACCCCATCTGGCCCATGGGACCATTCTGCCTGGCCCTTGAGCTCCCGGCCAGGGAGGCAAGCCCCCGGCTTCTCCACTGCTGTCCTCTCCCACGTAGCCATGCCAGGCAGGGAGCAGTTGGATGGGGTGGAGGTTTTGGGGGACAGTTGGAGATGGGGAACAGAGCAGGTTGGATAGGGCGTGGGAGTTCTGGAGGGCCGGTCAGGGAGTGGGGTGTGGATAGGGTTGGGCAGTCCAGGGACAGGGGGAATAGGATGGGTCAAAGGTTCTGAAGGGGACAGTCAGGAGGTAGGAAGTGGGACGGGGTGGGGCCAGGCTTTTTGGGGAGGCACAGCCTTCCCTATCCAGCCCTCCATACAGTTTCGCACCCAGATGTGGCTCTTGGGCCAAAATTTGCCCAACCCGATCTAGTCCAACTCCCATTACAGTGGATATTCAAAATTTGTTACAAGAACTGAGGAGCTGCTTGGACTTGCTGGTTGGAATAGTATTGAAGCGGAGGCACGCACAAGTTTCACATCTAAAACCAAGGTAAACACTGCACAAGATTGCTTCTAACAAAGCTGTTCTGTAACAATTCCCAGTACAGCTACAGAGCATGAAGTGAGCTTCCAGAAAACCCAACCTGGACCCCTTCATACTAAAGTTGTAGATCTCATCCAAGTTTGTGACCTAAATGGTTCATATTATAAACACCATAAACCACTTGGATATCTTATAAGCACAAGGAGTTATGCCTTGCTCCTTTAGTCTATATCAGATGAGTGAAAGGAAGTAGAATCCCCAAAAGTCAACTGGGAGTGCTCAAACATCCTTTAAGAGTAACTGAGTACACAGCCACCTTCTACAAGACTAGCCTATGCAATGCCAGCAACGCTCAACTGTTAGAGAATTTTTATCTGGCAAGCTACTGCAAATTGGGAGGTTATGTATTTGCTACGTTACTTATACTGTTAACAGCAGAATTACAAGCCAAGCAACTTCGTTATGTAGCATGACTTTCGAATGCATGAACCCTGCAAAGGCCATGAAATGGAGGATAGGGATAGAGAATGCAAAAAAGGGAGAAAAACTGTCAAAAAATCAACTCCAGCCCCAGTCAGCTAGCTTTATTAGCTCACTGCACAAAGGGCAATTTTGCCCAAGCCACAGTAGTCTTGCCACAACCCCTCCCCTACCTTATCAGATGGGAATAGACTTCTTTAAAGCAACAGCAAAACTTGTCAGACACGCAAGTTCCAGTTGTATCAGTTTAAAGAGCTTGTAAATTTAGCAACCTGGAGAGAATCGTTTAGTTTATCATCCAATGCACTGGCAGAAGCACAAGACTGTGGCCTTATTGGATCAAGTAGAGAGGCATTTCCTTTTAAATTTAAAGTGATTATAGTCTAACAGGAAGCTTGATTCCCCACCCCACTTTTAGTATCAGCATGTTTGATCTTTGGAGAAAGATTAAAAACTAGAAATTTCGACTATAGCACAACTGGTCATTTAATGCTTGACAAACTTTAATTTTCAGGGTGTGGCAACTGATAAGATTTAAGGAGTAGACTTTAAACCAGTCTACTCCCACTCAAGAACAGAGTGTGTTTGGATAAATAAGATTAACAATGATTTACCGTTATATGTACGGACAGAAGCCCCTCTCCTGCATCTTTAGCATCAACAGCAAACTCCACAGGTAAACTGGCTGGAACTCCATATGAGCTGAGACCTGGTCCACTTGCAGTCACTTTACTGGCGTCATACGTAGGAAGCACTTTTACCTTGAAAGGACTGTTACAGGGGAACAGAAGTCATCTGTTAGGCTTTATAGTAGGTACTATCAATATTCAAGACAACACAATCATGTGCTTAACTCCCACTAACTGATATACTTTCCTGAAGAGACCCAAGACTAATCAGATACTAGTTTGAAGGCAACCATTACATGGAAATGCTGTAGTCTAAATTCACTTTTATCCTGGCATGCACATGGCACTATGTAATCTCTTCCTTTCCATTTCTCCCAAGTACAACAACACAAGATTAACCTCAGACCCTTGCTGTATTACAGTCTGGGAAGTAGACATTACTTCTCAGGTCTAACACTGAAGTTTAAAAATGAAGCCTTGTTCTTGGGACCAACATTCTGAAAAAAACCTCTTTAAACTACACTGACTTAGGAGGAAGCATAGGCATTGAAAGCAGTCAAAGTTATAAAGGCTATGACTACATGAACATGAACTCTGAGTGAAGTGCTATTTAGGTAAGTGGCTTGTTCTGGAAAAATGGATGCTTTGTTAGCTTACCTGCGAGGAATCTCTTCATCTCCATATTTGACAGAGATTGCATATGGGCCCTCCTGCATAGGTGTGTATGTTACTGTGTGAGTGCCATCTTCATTGTTAACCACATTAACAGGTTCCACTGTTCCTAGAACGGAAACATGCCACTTGTTCAACAGCACTAGTCAAATCCATCCTATTCAAACAGCAGAATTGCATTAGCAGTTCTATCACTTCAAGCTGTGCTTTTGATTTAAAGCCTTACAATAGATCTCACATATAAGCCTCTGAGAATGAGTGCACTGCGTAGACAATTAAGAGATAGTTTCCACCACTTTGTTTATGAAACCTGGATCAGAGATAACCCTCAGCCTAAAGTCTGGTGACGGATTTTTGCTGACTAAACTGGCGATAGCCATCAGCAAAAGCCCATAGAACACTTCTAAAGAAATCCAGAATGATCTTGAAAGGCAGGCTTAGCAATTAGACCACTCCATTACTCAAGTGTATCTGAAGAGCTTTGCAAAAAGGGAAAGGTGATAGCTGTCTCAACTATCAGTCATAAGATTACACACTATTACCAGAATACACTGCAAGATGAGTTCAGTTTTAAGCATGTTAGTACAAGACAGCGATTTTAGTCTCATGCTCCCTCAATGCATCTGGAAAAAGTTTTCCTGCCCAACAGAGATCATTTACACTAAAACAAAGGAAAGCAGGTGATCCAAAGCAGCTTTATTTTAAGATACAGGAAATTAAGAAAACTGGAAACAATTGTTTCAAGTTTTCTACTACAGTTGCAGCAAATTTCTTAGCATGCAGTTAATCAGTTCAAATCACATTTCAAGACAAGCTATATCTATAATTGCAGTAATGCTTTAATACAAGTTTAGTAATTCAGCAGCAATTAGAGACGTTTATAGGCTTTGCATGGCAACTAAAGTTATTTTTACAACTGATTTTTGCTCTTGGCAGATGGATTTGTGGGTATAGGCTGTCAGCAGTTAGTGAAAAATGCAAACCTGTCTCATTAGCTTCCCTCTTCGGGTCACCTTTAAAGAACTCTGAAATCGCTTTCAATGGACTGCGCCATGACTGGGAATCCATTTCATCAGCTAGAATTAGATAATGGTTACTTGAAGGGCACTCATGTTTACAGAGTTATGGCTCATCTTTCCTTATGAAAGGGGAGATTAGAGGCTTGTGGTGTCAGCAAGGAGATCAAGCCAGAGGTCACACAACGAGACATCCCCTCATAGTTAAATTCTTCTAGCACTTAGTTTGTTGCCTGTCTTAGCACCATGAATCCTGTATATGGATTCATTTGACTTAAGCGCAATGAGTTACTGAAAAGCAGACCCTGCTATTACTAACATGTGGGTCATATCTGTGCAGGCCTTCCAAATGTCCTCAGCAGACTTCTCATTTTAAAAAGGGGAGCGGTCCTAATGTTACCCAGATCAGGGCATGGACTTAGGCTTAAAAAAGTTTGCCCACCCTTGCCCTGAGGGCCACATCGGGGTTGGAAAAAAAAAAAAAAAAAAAAAAAAAAACAAACTGTATGGAGGACTGGGTCAGGGAAGGCTGTGCCTCCCTCAACAGCCTGGCCTGCCCCCTATTCAGCCCCTCCCACTTCCCACTCCCTGACTGCCCTCCTCAGAATTCCAGACCCATCCAACCTCTGACCATCCCCTCCAACCTCTGACCATCCCCTCCTGAGACCCTGTCCCAGACTCCTTCCTTACCAAACCCTCCCCTCTGCTCCCTGTCCCCTGACCCCTATCCAAACCCCCAGCCCCTGACAGACCTCTAGGACTCCCTGCCCCTTATCCATGCTGCTGGCAGCCTGGCCAGAGCCAGACACGCAGCATTGCTCTCCTGGAGCAGCATGTAGCCTCGATCCCCCCTCCCTCCCCAAGCACTGCCTGGACAGCAGCAAGGGAGTTGGGAAGGCAGAGGGGCTGGGAGCAGCCTCCCTTGTCAGGAGCTTAGGGGCTGGACAGGATGAGCCTGTGGGCCGCCTGTGACCCCCAGGCTGTAGCTTGCCCATCCCTGATTTAGGGTCTTTGCCTCAGAGAGTTTCAACATTTGTTAAAAGCCACCTCACCGTGTGGCACATGCCCCCCACACCTCAAACCCTGCTCCCTGGCTGGAGGGCTGGAGCAGGGTAAGCCTCAGACCCCTCTGTCCAGCAGGAGCTCAAGGGCTGGATTAAAACGGCTGGCAGGCCAGATGTGGCCTGCAGGCTGTAGGTTACCCACCCCCATCTCAAGTAACAACTGTATACAAATGTTAAACTGACTAGAAGATCTAGAACCAGCATCTCAAATTCAAAACCACCACAAGGGCCACATGGGGGCTAGTACATTGCTGCATCACTGACACCTTTTCAGTGTTCTGCTCCCAGCCCCACTCCTTCCATGAGGCCCCACCCCCACTTTAACCCCTTCCCCAAAGTCCCCACCCCAACTCCAGACACCCTCTGCCCCTATTCCAACTCCTTCCCCAAATCCTCCCCTCTTCTCTGAGCATGCAGCTCCCTGCTCCTCCCCACTCCCTTATGGAGGGCACTAAATGCTGCCCAACAGCTGTCGGGCAGCAGAAAATGCCTGGAGGTATGCAAGGGGGGGAGGGAGGGCAGCAGGTGAGGACATCTGGGCAGGCCACAGCAAATAACTCCATTGTAGCCCCTCAGTTTTTCAAGTTTAAGACTCAAGATCTATTTAAAGCTAACATACTGCTAAAGTTACCCAGGACAGCACAATTTACCATTTATGGAAGTCTGACAATGGGGCCAGTCATTAGGTTAATCTGGGCCTGTGAGTACCTATGTGCACTCTGCACTTCCATAGCACCCCCATCACAAGGTTCCCTTCCCCCAGATTTGGGGGAGTGCTGTTGCAGAGGGCCAAATGTGTAGCAGAGGTGCAAAGCCACTCACTCAAATTTGGCCCATGCCATATGAGAGCAGGTCGAGTTATAGGAGTGGTGAATGGGGACATTGGCAATTAGCTAGGAAGGTCCTGGGAGAGCAGGATGTCTGCCCCACCCCCACATGCACATCCCAGAAGCGCTGTCAGGATAAATGGGGGTGGTTGAAGGGTAAGGAAGGGTGTGTGTGTGCACGCGCATGCATAGGGCTGGCAGCAGCAGCTGGGACAGAGCTAGATCAGGTCACAGCACTGCTCAGGTTTGGCTTGACTGTCCCTCTAACAGCAGCCTGGCCAAATTTGAGTGAAGACACCATCTACTCCCCCCATAATGAACAAGGCTCCATGGTTCTTTAATCCAGCACTGCTTGCAAGATACAAAAAGGAGGCATATCAAAGTAGGATAATGCTAAGGTCCTTACCTCTGGGTCCTGCCACCATAACTTCAAGAGGTGCTATTCCAGCCTTACTGGTGTCCACTGTAAAGGACTGCGGGATTTTGGCTCGAACTGCTGTCCCTAGACCTGGACCTGCAACCTTTACCTTGCATGGGTCAACAACATCTTTCACAGGAACTTTAAATGGACTGCCTGTAAAAACAGAAGTAGTATAGGCAATTGGCAGTTTTAAGGGCTTTAGTAAATGCAAACTCAGTGTATCCTCTTGCCACCATCTTTTGCACCCCATGTATCCTACAGTACTTCCTTTCAACGTTAAGGGTAAAGAATTTAGTTTTGCTACAGCTGAAAATAAAAAGCAATATACACTTTGTTTGATAAAGGCTTCCAAGGGCAGTTTTGAAATCCCCATCATTGGATGTTAATGGGTTGGACAAACCTGTCAAGGATTACTTGATTCTGACTAAGCACAGGGGCTAATCGAGGCACTTACTAGTTTTCAGTCTGTGAAAGTTAGTCATATCACCATTTCATTTTACCCTGCTAATATCCTGCTCATGTATGGCAGCTGAAAGTGACACCTTGTTTATTTGCTCATAAATTAAGGGCTTCACACAGATCCAAATTTTGTAGGCTATTATATTCTAGGCCTATGTGCAATATAAAACATGCAGTATCCAGACAGAACAATTACATGTCAGTATTCCCTTTGAATTTCAATGTTGTGTTTTCACAAGTTTCACCATGTGTTAGCAAAATGTTATCAAGCTGTGCAGAAGTAGTGAGTGTTCCTAAAGCAGAGGTGTATTAGGCAGTAAATCAAGAGAGAAGGCTACACTATGTAGAGTTAACTGCAGAAAATGTCGTTACTTTAAGGGGGGGAGGGATAAAGAACCAAACATTTGAAGAGCCTACAAACAGCGACTGGAAATATCTGGGCTACATGCCATAACTGGCTGGACCCAGAGTGCTAGCTAAACACCACAAGTTTCACTGTTGAAAGTGACCTGCTGGCACCCTGCTCCTGTAAGCTAGATGTTTAGCTGTGAACTATTTGCTTGTCACATTGAGGAAGGAACAATACATATAGGCAGAGGACAAGCTAGAAGCCCAAATGAAGGCACATACAAGAACCCAGTTCCCTAGCAATTTACCAGGTTACAGTACATTGATAAATGGGATTGGAAGATGTAGAGTCAGTTTCAAAATCCTAGAAGATACCTTGTTCTACACACAGGAGTCAAGGCCAAGTGCTCAGAACTATTTCAGCAGAAATTAAGTCATTTAATCTTTGGTACAACGCAAAACCACCTTAGCCAAAATGTAAGTTAGTTGCTGCCAAATACATGGAACACTTCATGTGTATATATAAGCTGGAGATCTAGTGCCCCTTTGAGATGAACAGGCACCTCTTCATTTTCATGGAAATGGTAGCACTAAAATGCTTTTTGTAGTGACAAAAATTTGCAGTGCATGCTACAATCCCAGAAGACTGCATCATCATTGCATCATTTTACTGCAAGCCATGGTCTTAACATTCACACCCTAGGAGGTCTGTCAAACATTCTGAAACAGATTGCACAATTTGTTTCCTAAATTGGCAGGCTGCACTTTAAAAAAAAAAGCAAGTTCCCACACTAGTCTATTCGGCTTCTGTCCCAATATTCCACTGGGCTAGATTTAGATATGATGCTAATATCACCTCATGATGCAAGAGCAGACTGTACCAAGATGGATTGCTATGTATATTACTCAGGAAAGACTAAAAACCACTCAGATTCTCAGAAGTGCCCAGTGAAAGTACAAAAAAGTCTGTACTGAGTTTTATTGGGCACCTATCCATCGCTCCATTCTAGCTTCCAACAGCAGCTAAGGCTAAGAGTTGTCTGGATTCAGTGTTGTGGATGTTTTGGCAAGTTGACATTTTAATTGAGTTCACTTCTAAAAATCCTATGAGTGATTTCAAAAGCCTGCCTAATGCTCCCAAATATTAGCTCAAGCAGCAGCAATGTATCTACAAGTAGGGAACTGCAAGATTGTCTGTCAGCTCTTTGAGGAAGCTCTCTACAAGTTTTTAAACCAGGTTGATTGCATTCTTCGTGTCACCTCGGCCACTATTGAGCTACAATACACAACTTTAATATCTGAAGACATGCTACTGGATGCGAAAACTGATTTACAATCTTCCTTTCAATCCATTGTTACTTTTAGGGCATCTTCTAACGGAAGAATTCTTACCAGGTATGTGTTCACCCCCATATGTGATGTTGACATCATAATCTCCTGGAGCATAAGGGATATATTCAGCACTGCAGCTACCATCTTTGTTATCTTTACAGCTTATCTTTGATTCAGAAGGTCCTTCAACTGTTATTCCAAGTCCACCAATTCCTGCCCCTCTGCAAAAAAAATAAAAAAATATGCAGCACATTATTCACAAAAAGTAGGAAAACATACTAATGTGAAGCAAACATCTGATCTTCCACTTGCATTTCAGAGTTTGTGTAGTAATATAACAGACAGTGTAGCTTTACTTCATTTTACCCCAGAGGTGACCATTTCAGTTGTGAATCAAACCATTCCAGAGTAGTTTGTGAAAGTGCTTTGAGATGCCAGATATGGTTGGTGTGAACTCTTTTGGTTGCCCAAGGGATCTGATACAAGACCACCAAAACAGGTTAGTGATAGCTACTCCTGGAGGAACATTACCAAAGGCACATTGAATTCGATGGAAGCAAATGACCTGCGTGACTCAAGATAGGTTAGGCTACTGAAGTTCAAACCTTGTAGTATTATTGGATTTAGTGTTTTATGTCAAGTTGCCCTGAATTACTTGCTATCACATCTTCCATGGATTGTGTGACTTACCTTGTGACAACAGTAAATTCATTTGGTTTATTGGTGAATGCTTCTTTGAGTCCAGCTCCTAGGGCTTTTACACGTGATGGATGGCAGCCTTCAGTGACATCCACTTTAAAAGGACTGTTTGGAACAGGTACATCATCATAAGTCACTTCAATTGTGTGTGGACCTGTTATGGTGAAAGCCCATCATTAGATTACACGATTGACCACCACCTTCAAGGAGCCATTCATTCAAGATACTGGAGACTGACTGAAACAGGCTGTGCTCCTCATCTACTCAAAAATGGTGTTTAGCGTGGCTTCAGAAAATTACACTAAGTATAGCTTCAGCAGAACATACTATTTTAAAGAACCTAGAATTAAAAAGAGATGAAAATATAGTACATAGCATCCATGTACAAAAAGCTCTTCAGTCAAAGACTTTCTGCAGGAGATAAATAGTATAGAATTCTAACAGTTTAAGTACTAGCATTACTATTGAAAGCCATTAACAAGGTATTTTTAGTTGTCAACTACCCTGCGTGGGAAGGGGAAGACAACAGGTTACCTTTTTCAAATGGTGTAAACTCTACTGCGTATGTTCCATCAGCATTGTCTTTGATGAGGCAATCTGTGGATGCTCCTGAGGGATTTGTGATTTGTGCTTGGATATGGTCTCCTCCAGTCTTTGTTAGGGGCTGGGCATTTACAGTAAAATCTGTTGTAGCTTCACGGAATACATCTGCAGAACACAATTTGAGAATCCATTCTATTTAGATGGGCTTAATATTTTAGTCTATGAAAAATCCTTTAGTATTCTTAGACATTTGACAACTACGAATGACTGAAAGGTGTAGAAGTATATTCTCTTCCAGTATTACTAGTGATTTTGCACATGGACATATCCATCATAGTCTTTCTACTCCTTGAAAATATTGTGCAGGGACAGACACAGCTTATATGCTTAAATGTTCTTACCTTCCCCTTCTATTCCTGGTCCAAACACTTTAATTTTGCTTGTGTCCACAGCTGGATCTACTTTGACAGTGGCAGGAAATTTTGGCACTTGCTCTCCTCCATATCTTAACATAAGTGTATACATTCCCGCAGAGAGTGGCATATATGTAACTGCATAAGTTCCATCTTTGTTATTATGAACTTTGACTTCAGCTTTAGAGCCAGAATCTGAAACAGCTTCTACACCCAGTTCCCCAGGTCCAGCTTCTGAACAGTCAACATGGAGCAATCCTGCTTCACCCACTTTACCATGTTCAAGACCTGGGCCTGTGGCAATCACTTTAGATACATCAAATGGCATTTCAATATCAGCTTTAAATGGAGAACCAGGAATGTGAACCTCTTCAAACAGAATATTTACAAAGTACTCTCCGGGTTTAGTAGGCAGGTAAGAGACTGAGCACGTCCCATCACCATTGTCTGAGCATTCAATTTTAGCTTCACATGGGCCCTCCACTGTCAAACCTAAACCTCCAGTTCCTGCTCCTTTGGTATCTATTGTAAATTCTGCTGGTCGTCCAACAAGACCTCCCTGAAGGCCTGGACCATGGGCTTTTACCTAGGATAAAAATATTCAGTTAGATGCCATTACATTTACACAAATTCTCATCTGGAAGTTGCCTGGAAAAATAAAATAAAGCAGTTCTAAAGAACTGCAGACTAATTCATTTGGTAAGTCTTGTTGTAATGACTATGTAATTTGAGACTTTAGCAGACTAACAAGGAATAGGCTTCTTTCCTTTGATGGAAGAAAATCAATGTCAAGTTACATTAGAAACAATATGAAGTCTACTAACGTTCCCATCCTTAGACCTAAGCTTGGCTGTCTTTGTACAATCACTTAACAAAAAGATAGTACATTGTGGTGTTTATACAGAGTTATTAGCCAACTGTATTACAGCATACATTCTTTGAGTGAAACCTCAAATGAGTCTCAGTAACAGGGAGTCGTACTTCATTTCATATTACTTAAAATACCTAGAGTTTGTTTTTAATATTGAGCTTTTCAAAGCTGTTTGAAGAATAAAGTCATTAGTTAGGACTGTGAAGCCAATTAAATTGAAGATTAAATTGTTAAGAGCTCCTTAATGTACTTGCACTACCATAACAGGTCAAACAATACATGAAAGTTTTGCTCTATCACAAAAGAGCATAAATTCAGTTTGTGGCAAGCAAGTAACATTTCCTGTACATCAACAGCTGAAGCATTTCCTATGCATTTACCTTGGTAGGATCTGGAGGTAGAATGGCTTCCACAGTATAAGGGCTTCCTGGAATAGGATTGCCATCGTAACTTACATCAACCATGTAAAGTCCTTCTTCTCTTGGGATATATTTTGCAGTGCTGCACTCTTTGCCAATAGCCGGCTCCACCACACACGGCACAGCTTTCCTTGTAGGGCTAGAAATACTAACGTCCAGTTTTCCCTGTCCACCAGCTCCTTTTGTGTCAATGACGAATTCCTGATCCGTCCCTACTTGCACTCCTTAAAGAGAAGGCCCATTTTAGTATTTCAGGATTAATGGTTGGTTAGATTTCTTAAATCCTATAGTTTGACATACTCAAATGCCTCAGCCACAGACCATTAAGAGAATGTTTTACAAGGATTTTTATCAACTGAAAAATATTTCTTTAGCTGCAGAAGCTTGCCATGACAAGCAGAAGCAAAGAAAATGTGTTGCATTAGAAATTGCAAAGGGTTAATGGCAAGCAAGATCATTTTTAGACTTCGTTTACACAGCCTCTCAACACATCTGAAATACATAGATGTGCATTCAGGAGTTTACCACCATGTTGCAGCCTTCTGTTTCCCACCTTCCTGCCAATTTACAGGTAGCAGACAGTAACGTGCAATTTAAGCCCTTTCAATAAATTTGACGTATTTGTTCAAGTTTTTCTATTGGTAAATGAGACTTGCAGAACAGTACTCCTGGTTACTGCAGCTGATCCTTGTGAAGAACCAGCAGCTCAGAGGTAGTGGGATGGAGGAGTGCCACCATCCTTCGCTTTCACTAGAAGCGAGTGTCCAGCAAAACACTTCATAGAGAAGAGATCCTCTGAGAGCTAGTTTATGGTATGTGTATCAAAGGCAGGCTTTTGGAGCTAAGAAAGTGTCCAGGGATCTTTCCTCTAGGACCTTTTAACATGAAGGGTTTTCTAGACCCCACATAACACCAGCATCTTTGCAACAAAGTATACTTAGTTTAAACTTTGAGTGCACCACGGAACTGTTGTGTGTTGGACATTACTGTTCAGATTATTCTAATGATTTTTTAACTCCAGAAGCAGAGTTTTAAAGATATTTAATGCAGCTAGGAGTTTAACTTCCACTGAATTAAGAGGGAGTAAGCACTTCAATCCCATTGAACACCTTACTAAGTGCTTACCTGCTCCTTGAATTGCCCAGCCTATAAAAAAGGGAGAGTCAGGCACTGCTCAGTCATTGTCTTAACCCAGTTTGTAGAAGTTGGCTAATAAATAGTGTCCACAGCTCTGAGACCAGTCTCAAAAAGGTCTGAATGAGCACTAAATAAGGCTACTTTCCTATTGTGTTTCCACAGGAAAAAGACTAAGCCAACTGTAGAGGGAAGCTTTTATTGTCATAACTATAGGAGACTAATCCATGGGATTTAAGTAGAACACACAGGAGGTTTAGAGGACAAAAACCTAGTTAATCCTTGCTACTGGAAACTTGGACACCCAGCTCAGGTTTAAAGCTGGGCGTACTGATTCAGTAATTAACGGGGTCTTATTCTCACTGGGATTAATGTCCACTGACAAATGGCATTTGAGTCTGAAATGGCAGATTCAAGTCCATTTCCAGTAATTTGTGGTGCAGTGTAGTCTTAAAACGATTCTTTCACTGCAAAGTCTCTGAAGTGTTACCTCCTAGCAATAAAATGTTATCAAACCTTCAACAGGTAGACACCCCAAAATATTTACTACAAGATCACAAAAACTTGGAAGTTGTATAAACTATGGATTCAGAACCAACTATAATCTAACTGGAGCAGAGAATTTAAAGCGTCTGTACCTATGACCAAGAAAATTTTAAATTAAGGAAAACCAAATTTAAGTTTATCCTTCAGTATACTGTACAAACTACGCCATAATCCTGTTGGTAGTATTAGATGTTCAGATGGCTATGCACCGCCTTAAAAAAAAATCAAATTGAAATAAACTTGTAAGAGGAGGAGTAGCTTATATTGAAGTGGTGTTATGGTTCCAGAATTACACTGTTTGGGCTAGAATACTAAGTTATTGTAAAAATCAGCAGAACAGGAGTTTATATTTGTTTTCTCCTACCAACATTCTAGCCAAGTTACTCTTTTTTAAAAAAAATTGATACTAGACTATGCACAGCATAGCTCATTTGCAAGTGTACTTACTGTTTTCAAGTCCATTGACTTTAATTTTGCTGAGATCCAGTGGAGCAGCAACCCCCACAGTGAAAGGGCTTTTGGGGACAGGATCACCACCATAGGTTACAGAAACCCTCATGGGACCCTGCCAAAAAGATCAATATTGTAGGTTAGGTCTGCAGCCATTTCATGCTTGTGCTTTACTAGTTAGGTACTATATACTACTTTATGACTCAAGATGTAATGGTGGACAGTGACCAGGTTCCAAGTGTCATGAGAGCTCCTTGTCCCAACTTCCCACGCTAGCCTTTGAGCTTTGAACCTTTTCATTTGACAGAGGGAGAAAGTGCTCTAATGTTGGCAGGAGAATGAGCTATTTTGATTGCCTGGAAGAAACCTGGTCCCAGGTTGATTCCCACCCTCCCAGAGTTCAAGCACGACAGCTGAATGAATGACCCAACTTGAGACCACGTATCCTATTCCACCATATAGACAGCATGCCAAGTCCAGGCCCACAAAAGGGTTATATTTTTTAATAGCATTTGAAATACCAAAGTTCAGATGCATAAAGCAGAAACAGATTAATGCTCCTGTGTGCTTTGGCCTGAATGCCATAGTCATGGCCAGAGTCAGCGCAAGATGTGTGCTCCTTTTATGCTCTCCTACCACAGTCCATATTTCAGCTATACTCACTGTTTGCTTACTTTTCATTCTTGGCTGGCTCAGCTCCCAAGTGAAATATCCATGAATGTTTCACACAAGCCAGCAAATAGCTATGACAGTTTTGGGTGAAATCAGGAGGCTAACTGTTTGCATGTTATTCAGTTGAAAATTACTCCACCTTATCTATCTCTGGTTAACACTATTATACTAATATTTTTTTCTGTTGATGCTGTCCCTTAGGAATTTAAGTCCCTATTTTATGTAGTCTACACCAGGGGTAGGCAACCCGTGGCACACGAGCTGATTTTCAGTGGCACTTGTACTGCCCAGGTCTTGGCCACCAATCTGAGGTTCTGCATTTTAATTTAATTTTAAATGCTTCGTAAACATTAAAAACCTTATTTACTTTACATACAACAGTAGTGTAGTTCTATATTATAGACTTACAGCAAGACCTTCTAAAAACATTAAAATGTATTACTGGCACACGAAACCTTAAATAGACTGAATAAATGAAGACTCGGCACACCGCTTCTGAAAGGTTGCCGATGCCTGGTCTACACACCAATGAGTTCTGTATGGAGACAAGCTACTGCACAGACCAAAATATGGACACACTTAAGAAAAACCACACACAAATCAATGCCCAATAGCCACAATGTTTTCCTTTTTCCATCAGGCTGGCAATTTTCTTCACTCCTCCCATACACAGTTTGGCTCCTGTTGAGCAGGTCCTGTTACTTCACAGCTGCCCCTGTGTCATTTTCCCAGATGCAGCTTGTAACCTCATGATCACCACTTTTTGTGCACCTATAAATTTCCCCTGGCTTTTGTACAACAGCTTACTTGGGTGCCAAGAGCTGAACATTTATTGCCCAGAAGCCACCGTGCAGCTCTACAGCAGTGGTCTTCAAAATGGGGTGCGTGCACCCCTGGAGATGTGTGCACCAACCCCAGGGGGCATGCGCGAGACCCTGGTGGCACCGCTGAACTCCTGTGCAGGCTATTTTAGTACTGCCGAAATGCCGCCACGGAAAGCGGAAGCTTCCGCTTTCTGCGGCAGCATTTCAGCTGACATGGCAGCCCCTGGGGCTGCCATACTTTTCCCTCCACGGAAAGGGGCCATGGGGGGAAGTTTGAAGACCCCTGCTCTACAGTGCTGAAGAATGGGTACAAGATTAATATTGCCAGCCTCTCTTGTATTTCCTCTATAGAGCTTTTAGAAGCCTCTGAAGCAGTAAAAGGATAGCATGGGACTGGACACTTCCCCCAGTTACATAATTAAAGACTAAATACTAGAGGCTCAGCTGATCAGAGAGAATCCAGTTGATTTAATCCTTTGAGTAGGTTTGAGAATGAAGTTGCATTTTTAGAGAGCTGGGAAAGGTTTGATAAATGGCATTAGTCATTGCTGTAGATACAGATTTGTCACAATTTCTACTGCAATGTTTGCTTACTCCTCTTTTCCTGTGCAAGCTTTTAGCTGGTCTTTTTCATTTCCCTCCTAGTCTTTGCTATGTTCCTCGGTTTTTCACAGGCTAACATATGCTGCACTGGTCAAACAGGATATTTAAGAGTTACACCACCCACTGTATTTTTTTGTCTGACAGCTGGCATGGTGCCATCTTTACCCATACTGAAGTATTCAGCTTTCTTTATGTAGCTGAAAGTCTTCAGGGCAAGGTATATTGAGAGTCTTTAAACAGTGCTTAGACATCCCACTACCTTTAGCAACCACCATATTATACATACCTCAAAGGTTTGAAGCCTGGCCAGGTCTGCTTATAGTTGCTAAAATCCAAAACCCATTTATAGGGTGGAGAGAAGTTACCCAAATGACAATACTGGCTGCCAAGAAGGTTATGGGTTTGGCAGTAGCAGCGATTCTGAGGAAACCCATCTTGTATAGGGTGTGCTAAGTTTGGCAGACTCAGTTAAGACAGACTGGATAACATCACATCTGCTTTCGGAGAAGCCAAGAATCAGCGTTTGCTATTTGGAAGCAGTAAATTTTAGTTGCTTTTGCTGCCACTTTTACATGCAACAGCAAAGCCAGATAAGGAACCTTGGAGGTATGCTTTTAACAGTGCTAGAAAGAGGATGTACAACTATCAGAAATGGTGTTCCTTACTGCTTAATACACACTCCAGGAAAACAGATTAGCTAGAACTAAAATCCAGTCCCCTTGACATATGAAGCAGCCAAGCTCTGAGATGAGTAACAGCACTCCAAATATATTAGTTGAAGCTACTCATGTTTTTCGGTCATGAACTTGCCATATCCCAAGTGCACAACAATTTTATGGTAGATCAAAGAGTCACACGTTAAACTTCAGTTCTCACTTAAGTGTCAGACCATTACAGTTTAATCCTGTTAAGGAATTTAGTACCACCAGTCATTCCTAACTATGGCAATATAAGCAACCTTACTGGAAAAGTAAAAAAAAAAATGACTTGCTTTCACTTCTATTACTGTTCCTGTCCTGTTACTCTATATAGTCTAGGCAACTTGGTACCCAAGAAGCTACTACAGTTCTTAAGATATATTGTCCTGGCAAAGTAATATTCATAGAAATCTGGAGTATAATCAGGGGTGAAAGTAACATTGACTTACTGGTATGCAGGGGGATGAAGCTTCCCCAAAGGGGTGGGGCCTCAAACAGAAGGGGGTGGGGCTAGGGAATCTGAAGCTGCCCCCCTGCTGCCTGGCACTGGCTAGCTGTTCTTCTCGCCCCTCTCCCTCATCAGTAGCTGTGGGCGGGGGGAAGCAAAAGGACAGGGACCTTAAGCACTGCTGCGGCAGCGCTTTAAAAGGACCCAGCTTAAAGCGCTGTCACAGCAGCGCATTAACGTTGCTGCTCTTTTTGTGCCCCCCCATCTGCAGCCCTGCCACGTCCCTACTGGCAGGGCTGCCAGTGGGGAGCGCAAGAGGGGCAGGGAGGCTAATGCGCCGCTCCCGCAGTGCTTTAAGCAGGGTCTTTTAAAGCAGAAAAAGGACCCTGCTTAAAGCACTGCCGCGGCAGCGCTTTAACCTCCCTGCCCCTTCTGCACACACACACACCCCGCCGCCACTGATGGCGGAGGCAAAAGGAGCAGCTACCCAGCCCTGTGGGGGCAGGCCAGTGTGCAGAAGGGGCAGAGAGGTTAAAGCGCTGTTGCGGCAGTGCTTTAAGCAGGGTCCTTTTTCTGCTTTAAAAGACCCTGCAAAAGCGCTGCGGGAGCGGCGCATTAGTGTCCCTGCCCCTTTTGCGCTCCCCGTTGGCAGCCCTGCCAGTAGGGACGTGGCAGGGCTGCAGATGGGGGGGCACAAAAAGAGCAGCAACGTTAATGCACTGCTGTGACAGCGCTTTAAGCTGGGTCCTTTTAAAGCGCTGCCGCAGCAGCACTTTAAAGTAAGGCATCAGGGACCAACAGACTTTTTACCAGTACGGCGTACCGACCCGTACTGCTGCACTTTCACCTCTGGGTATAATGCACATTTAGAAGTGCGCACAAAGACGCAGACAAAAGGAAAAATATGCTTCCTCTGTAAGTTGTAAACAAGGAACGCTGCATCCACTATCAGCATGAAAGTTCCCTATCTGGGTTCCTTCCTCGTAGAGGCAAATGTTAACACCTATGCCATTGTGCGAAACTGATTGTAACTGAAAACACTGTTCTATATTCTGCATAAATTGTGTGTCGAGTCCTAAATGCAAGCTAGCTGAACAGTTAGTCTTGAAATGCATTTCACTGTAAAATTGGAGTTGTGTGCTATTGCTCAAATGCTGCAAATAGTGTTTGCAGATACAAATTCTGTATCCACATAGGGCTCTAGCCATGGTCTACATTCCTGTTAATTCTAAAGCTCATATTTGATTAATGACCATTCAGTTTCATTACCTGCAGCCCAGCCATACAAGACAACAGCTTGCAAAAATCTGGGGTGATTTGGAAGTCCTAAACATATGGACTAGATCCATTCAGATTAGCTAATAAACCATCTGCTAGTTTTACTTAGTGAGGGGTAACAGAACAAGGTGGGGGATGGGGAGCAGGGGGCCATGACCCCATTGCTTTTAAAGCAGGAAGGCTATGCCCTCTACTTTTTACCCACCTTAAGGGTGGGCAATGCAGGCAGGGGGAGGAGACAGGAGTGAGCAGGAGCTTGAACCAAGGGAGGGTGGGGTAGGGGGAAGGAGGGTGAAAGAAAGAGAATGCAGCACAGGGATGGGGCCTCTGTTTGGGCACTTGTGGGATGCGCTTGCTTCTGCCTGCCTTGGTCAGTTGATAGACTGACTAAAGTTACACTGTTAGTGCAGCAGGATCAGTGTGTTACTGTTTCAGCGACAAGTTCTCATGCCACCACTAAAATCTGCACTCATTCTCCAGTCACATCCTAATTCATGTTGTTCTCTGGACGGGCCATTCCAAACACATACCCTACAGTTTTATTTATCCTAACTAGATATTCATGACCCCTTACTGTGGGTTTTTTTGGGAGCTCTTGGGAACGTAAAGCATTCTATTGCTACGGTTTCTTTTTATCAGAAAAGTTCCATTAGACACAAGACTTCATGTTAATTCACTTGCATTACACATTTTCAGTTTTATTTTTGTTGTGAATTGTGATTTCCAGGAGGATAGCACTCCCCACTTCTTCAGAAGTATCAGACCTACCTGCTGTACTGGAGTGTATTTAACAGTGTGGGAATAGTCATAGTTGTCAATAACATCCAAATCTTTCACTGCATCTCCTGGCACAGATCCACTGAACTGCACATCCAGTGGTGCTTTCCCAGCTCCCTTAGTGAACACAGTGAAGTGCGTTGGTTTGCCATTTTCCACACCTTCACAGAAAGTAAATTTCAAAGTTAGAATATGCTTGTGTGATCTCTGCCGTATGTTTAAGTTTAGTCCATATGAAAGTTGAGCAATTTCAACTTGGTGAAGTTCAAAGAGAGATTCTGTATTTTTCATCTTGAGCCCCCAGATTTGATGTTTGGCATAGAGTAATCCCATTCCAAATCCCTAGTGGGGAAGCTGAGACATGGTTGTTTACCTACGTCATGGAGTTTATGCTATCGAACTACCCCATACTCATGTCAATAGATTACTTGACATAAACAAAAGAAATCTCACCAGTTTTGCTTAGTCCAGGTCCTTCAGTTTTAACCTTGGTGGCATCATGTGATGGGTCCACTTTAACTCTGAAAGGGCTGGCAGGAATTTCCTTAGACATAAACATGCTACTTTAATATGACAGAGTTATAACTAGTTGTAAGCTTTATCTGCATGAGCTAGCATCTGCCTTTTAGTGAAAGGACTACTGTTTAAGTGTGAAATGAGGCACTGTTTCAGATAAGATAGGCACAGCTTTCCTGAAAATTTTAGCCTGCCAAACACATTTATTCTAATGCATCCCATATGATTACTTCAGTTCTGCTCAGGATCAGCCAGCAAATTTTCTATGTATTTTTGGCCTTCCCCCTGAATTTCACTACAATCCACCACAACTATTAAAAGGCATAGTCACATTAAAGCCTCTTCTTCTCCCCCACCCCCCATTACTATTCTAGAACTTCACATTTTGCAGCTTGGACAAAATGTGAAGCCAACTACACCCTTTGTGTTCTCAAGTACCAGACTAGCATTTGCCGCACAAGTACTTTCGGTGTTACAATGGAGAGTCTGAAGAAACTAAGATTATAGAAACTTTTTTGAAGTTTGTAAAAGTTTCATAGTTTGGCCTCAAACTTAACAATGACTCATTTTGAGTAATGCACATCGAATAGTAATTTACTTTAGGATTCAAAGCCTTCTGCATAGCTAATATTTCTAGTTGCAAATAAGATACAAACCTCCCCTGCAAAAAGCACTTTGATAGTGTAACGCCCAGCAGCAGGTGGTGCATACTTCACTGTAAACGTATCATTTGCATTGTGTATGATGTCAAAAGGTATGTCTTCCTCTTCCTCACTTATAACATCAGCATCACATTTAATGCCAACACTGACATCACCTAGGAGGAAACAGAGCAGTGTGCCACAATATCAGGAATTTGTTTAGTATTCAGTAGCTCTAGTACTGAGCAACAGAAATCAAGATGTGACTTGTTGACAGGCTATCATACCTGTCCAAGGACTTTAAAGTACTTGTATTGATCACTCCATGTAATCTGCATAATGGACTTTAGCTTCATATTTCCCTTATGAAGCAAAAAGTTTGAATCAAAAGTTTACAAATTGAGGCAGATTCCTGCTCAAACAGGGAGTCTTTATAGAATTAGTTTTGATACAAGATAGCAATCCATTATCTATAATCTGCTTTTACCTTCTCCTGCTTCTGTGCAGTCAACTGTGAAGTGAGTAGGCTCATTAGCTTTCAGACCAGTTCTCTCCACCCCAGGTCCAACCACTTTCACTTTCTGAGGATGACTGCCTTGTCCTATGAGAACCTAGATAGGATCACAAATATTCAGTTATCCCATGTTTGGGACAGAATGATTAAGTTTAGCACCTGACAAAATGCCCTGACTTAACTAAGCAAGAACAATAGTTACTGAAGAACAGAAAATGAAGTTCCTGACTTCCCTATGTTTATGCTGTGCTTATTAGTTTCAGAGCCCTTTGACATGCTAGCCTGCAGAATTGAACAGACAACTTTCAGCTAGACTGATGCAGCAAGAGTTTACTCTTGAGTAGCTCTATTGACTTGTACTCACCCCCACTGGCAAGGACAAACACAAATAGCTTAATGTTTGCTTGCTTTAGAACATATACCACAGTCCCTGCAAAAGTAATTTTGTAGGTGTTTGTACTCACCCTATATGGGCTATTGGGTACATTAACTCCTCCCCAAACAACAGCAATAGTATGTTTGATTGGTTTAACTGGCATGTAAGAACAAGCACAGATTCCATCAGGATTGCGCTTCACTTGGATATCAATAGGACTTCCTTCCGCATCCTGAAAGCAAGTGTTTAACTAAGAGTTAGAGGACTGACTATATATAAATGTGTGCAGAGAGAAGGTACAAGTAGTTTTAAAATGCTGTGCTATCAAAAACAGTTGTGATCAAGAGCAGCAGAGCTACCTGGAATTAAGGATTATTAATAATTGTACCACAAGTTTTAAAATTAATCCTCTCTCCTTGCCCGCCCATACCAAAACTGTAGAAGTCTAGTAGACTGAACAGGACAATTTATGGGAGACCACTTCAAGAAGTCTCAATAGGCTCAAGACAGGGACTAGTCACAGGCCTTAATAAAGGGACTTTAAATCTGTACTGAAGTTAGACTTGCATAATCCCAAACAGCTTTTAGATTAAAGGATTACTATGCAGAAATGCAAATAAGGACCAAAAGGCAGATAACAGCTGCAGACAGACTTAGAAGATGCTCAGAAACTACACAGATCTACTTAGGAGTGGCAAACTACCTAGCCAGACTACGTTAGGTACCTGTTTCAAAGAGAAAAAAAGAGACCTGTGACTATTGATAGGAGTTCCAGATAATTAAAGTGGGTTTTTACCTGTGCATATATCTTCAAAGGTGCATTCCCAGCTTCCTTGGTCTCAACTGTAAACTCAGCAGGGTTATTTACAATGCAGCCAGTTTTTTCCAACCCTGGACCATAAGCCTTTACCTAGAAGGGTAAGTGCACAAGTTTCACACTGATTCTACAGCAAAAGAAAGCAAAGCTCAGCTAAAAGCAAGTGTTGCTAAAAAATTACCCGAAACCCTGTGTTTGTGGATTGAGGCTATCATGTGCTAGACAAATTCATGAAGACCAAGCCTAAAGAGGTGTGAGACTAGAATTTTGGCCTCCAAGTGCCCTGCCATATTACCTGAAAGACTACTACTATTAGTCACATTCTTGCAACAGCTCTTATGTGCCATTTAGTAGGGACCAAGCAATAGCCTAATTTAGAGCATTTATGAAAAGGACCAGCATTGTGGTCTCCAACCAATCCATGGCTACAGATAGAACATGCATGAAATTGAGAGATAAATTACAAGTTAGTAAGAGTTCTACAACAATCTTTCAGAACATAACAGCCATATCAAAGGCTATTGATAGCTGAATTCTTCTGTATCTTGCCTTATTTGGATTGAAGTCTCCAGAAGCTGGTTGGATGAAAGCCATGTATGGACTATCTTTTATGTCTTCATCATCACACATAATGTGAACAGCATATTCGCCAGGTTCTTTGGGCCAATACTTCACATCACACGAGCCATCGTTCTGATCATCACATTCTATTTTTGCTTGAGATGGGCCTTCAATAGCAAAGCCTAAAGGAAACAAACATCCTGTCTCCCAAAGAAGTGGGCATGAGGTGGGTTTTAAAGGCTTGCTCAAGCCTGCCTCCTAGTTGCCAGACATTCTTTGTTCACAGCTCTACTATAACCTTTCCTATGTATGGAGTAGGTGTGATCTTTTTTCAGGTAAGGCTGACCCACTAACCCACAGAGTTATTCAATGGTGTTGTCTCCCCTTCAGACCCAGTATCTGGCTCTGTCCCAAAGTATCCCACAGTGTAGATAGATTTACATAATGTGACGGAGTCAGACCAGAAGGATATAGGAGAGTGCTGGAAGGCAGCTATATTAGTCTCAGGATGTGCAGGTCCTTGCTCCCTGGATAGCCAAACAAAGGCTACTCCAGGCCAATCAAGACACCTGGGGCCAATTAAGAACTTTCTAGAAAGGAGTAGAAACAGCTAGCCTAATTGGGACACCTAAAGCCAATTAGGGACTGGCTGAATCCAGATCAAGACCTCCCAGTTAGTCAGGTGGGCTGTGGGTGTCAGGAGCTGTGGAAGGAGGTTGTGCTGTTGGTGAGACTGAGTGGTGGACAACATATCATACAGAAAGAAGGAGGCCCTGAGGTAAGGGTGAAGTGGAGTCTGAAGAAGCAGGGACTGCTGTGGGGAAGTAGCCCAGGGAATTGAATTGTGTTTTGTGGATAAAAAGGTCAGCCATCTTAGCTGATATTAGGGTCCCTGGGCTGGAGCCCGGAGTAGAGGGTGGGCCCGGGCTCTGCCCCCTTTTTCTACCTTCCATACTGGCCTGTGATGAAGGTAACTCACTAGGTGGTGACTCTTGCCAATTATACTGAGAAAGGGAGGTCACTCTGGGGCCTAGATGAGTTTGAGGCCCCTAAATCTGCCAGGAAGTGCAGGACCCACAAGTACAAACTTGGAGCTTTGTCACAACAAGCTTAATGTTTAGTGAATTGGTTAAGTAATGAGATTGCCATAATGGTCAGAAAGACTACAGCCATCAAGCAGCTCAACATTAAAGCACCCGAAAATCTTAACCAGGACTTACTTACCAAGAGAGCCAACTTCTGTGCCAATGGATTCTACAACGAAATCAGCAGATTTACCAGCAATCCCTTCATGAAGTCCTGGTCCCCAAGCTCTCACTTTCTGAGGACCTGCTTCAGGACCTACTTGAACTTCAAAGGGGCTATTAAATGGGGGGAGGGGGGGGGGAAGTAAAAATTCAGGATTAGGAGTGGCAAAAATAGCATCCACTCATTTCTGTCACTTTATTAATGTAGCTACTTTGTGCATCAAAGTGCCCAGCCCACCAGCCTATGGAGCAATATTTCGGATTAAGTTATGTCATCTGGAGCCAGTGTTCTAGATCTGTCATGCCACTGAAACGAGGACTAAGTCAAGTAACTAGACTTAGTGTCTGCTGGAGTCCTCCACACTGAGATTTCATGGACCCTATTGAAAGCCCAATGAAATAGGCCAAGGGGTAGGGGGGACTATGTGGATTAATACAAGCTGAGGATCACAAAAGACAGATTGGAGAGACTGGAAAGAGACCTATGGTGAGCCTCCTTTTACAAACTGTCCAAGGCAAGCTATGCTGGCCCTAGAGCAGGAATGATACAAGTTAACACAGCTAAAACAATTCATGCCAGAGCTGCTTGGAACGCAAGTTCAGCCCAGTGGATTCTTGTGGGTAGGAACTAATGCTAACATGATCTACTGAATGACGCAACTCACCTCTTGGGGATATTGTGTCCGCCCCATAAAATAGTGACAATGTATTTCCCTGGGCTAACTGGGTAGTATTCAAATGCATATACGCCATCCACACAGTCCTTTTGTTTCACAAGCTCATCCAAGCCCTCTGTTGAAAGATCAGGTTGGTATTACTCAACAGCTTCCAGCCAACACCTTAAGTTTTTCAGGCAAATTCATGTTTTCTATTATTTACTTAGCTTCTTGAGAATAAAGTTTTCCACCAGAAAGGGTTAGAAAACCAAGATTATCTTAGATGGCAACTAGAACTAAGATGGCATAAATGAGAGAATGTTTGAAGTCAGTCCCAACAGGTTCCCTTATTTTGTCCTAAGCCTTTTTGTTTTAAGAGGACATGGATCACTGATTAACATTTGTCAGATTGACTATAAATATTTAAGGAATGCCTACTTTTTTTTAAAATCTTGCAGAAAAATTAAAGTCTGAGGAACAGCTTAGTATACCGAAATTTACACTGACAAGCGTCACTTCTCTCCACACCACATCAAGCCACAGCCAGCTGGAATACCACTATCTCCCTAAACATTAATGGTGTGCATGATACTTGGATATTTCCTTGAAGGCTTACTTCAAACTAGGAACAGTTGAACAAGACAGCTGGCACCACTGGTCAGCCCTGCCAAATTAGGGCAGGAGAAGACAAAACTTGTGTGGTTTAATAGACTAGTTGCTTATTCAAGTCTTCACACAAACTGAAGTTAAAGTTGGTGATGGGAGAAGCAAGCTTTGGTTTCAGCTGAAAAATGCCTTCCTTTACATAGTTCTTATTCAAGCCACGCCCAGAACCTCCACAAGCTAGGATGCTCTACAGTGTTTACGTCCTTTGAGTCGCATTACAGCATTTCTAATTTCTTACCTGTAGAGATTAGACATGAATTCTCCAATTTTGAATTTGATTAAATTGGAAAGACTCCAATCTCTAGCATTACGTGTTCAACTGGTAAAATTGAGCGTACACTCAATTTTAAGTTAATCATGCAGAAATTTGTTTCAGTATCTAGCCCAGTAGTTTCAGACAATGGAAGTTCATGGTGGACACCAGGTATCGAACACCTGGAATCTTACGGCTGGAAGCTCAGTAACCCAGACTATGATTAAAGTACTCTTATCTAACATTTCTCAGTAGCTATGACAATCCTGTGCATCACTAAGACAAATACTGTTGCATCTGGCTATAAAGCATATGTGGACTGGCGTTTATGAAGTTTTCCAGCCCACTACAGAAGAGGCAGAGTGGAATTCATTTAAAAAGACAGGCTTTTTTTTTTTTTTTTTTTTTAAAGAAAAGACACCAAGCCATGATATGAAGCAACTGAAGAGTGATTGGCTTCATCACTACATACATGAATATATGTTCATTTTACATATGAAAAAAGCCATCTTAACTATTTTTCCTCTCCCTGTCAAAATACTGAAGCTGCTGTGTATATCACTCAAAGCTGCAATTCCTTGACTGGTCCACATTTGAGGCTTTTCTTTCCCCAACAATACAGTACTGCAGATCACTTCAAAGCACTTACTTGGTCCTTTTATGGACACATTGATATCACCACTCCCTGCTGCTTTAGTATCAACCTTGAAGTCTGCAGTTTCTCTGATCCGGACTCCTTTAGGTTGCAGGCCTCTACCACTGGCACGACAAGCACTTGGACTGCATGCTGCAAATTAAATTTCAGATATCAGTACAGCCTTTGAGTCAAGAGATGTAACCTAAGCAAGGCAGCTTACAGCTATCTTTTATTTCACCATGTTGACTCAGGGGAATATTTTAGCTTTTGAATATGAAAAATCTGAACCACACACTAGTCTCAAGGGGATCAGTATGGAATCTCGCCATTCTACATATGGCCTTTAAGTTTGTTTTTTTTCCCAGTCTGCTGTATTTCCCAATATTCTGAGTCATGTACATTTACACAGCAAAGACCAATTGCTATGTAGAACTTTAATACCAACCATTAACTGGAGCATGTTACTATAGTTAATAATAGAAGTCCATCATTAGCAGTATACTTTGTTTTTCCTCAATGCCATTTTTACATTTGAGCCAAACCGCATGCAGTGTATAAAGTTTCACTTTAGGAGTGTGCCTTAGTAGTCTACCGGGCTGTTCCTTCAGGAGTAGGGCAGAGGTAATAATATCTACAGTTATCAGAACTGGCTTCACTAGACAACCAGTACCTTGGTAGACATGAAATGGAAACTCTTGCTTTGCTGCAGGTTCATACGAATAATGCAAGATCCCTCAGCACCAACGCATGCAGAGACTGAACAACGCCACATTGTACACTTTCAGTCAGATCAGAGTAATAGGCTACAGAAGCAGAGTAGGTGGCAGATTCTTAAACATGAGAGTTTGCGTAAGTGTAGCTGTCCAGAGCAAAGTATTTTCCCAGCCATAAGGCAAACTTTAAGTAGAAACTATTTCTACAAAATAAGAAAACTGGGCAGTTATGAAAACTGGTCTTACATAAACATAATTCCAGCTATCAGGTAGTCCAGTAACATTCTAGTGACATAGATCACTCAGGTTCTCTGTTTAGTTCCAGAATGCGTTTTTATATTATGCACATGCCGTGTTCATAGTAGAAGTGTAGTGTACAGCATCTGTGGAAAGTCTGACAAGCAGTTCATTCTGCTTGTCATATGACTAGCTTGGAGACAGTAGTTTCGATTGTCATCTAGTAAAGCCAACTCCTAATCCAGACTGTATAAACAAGATCAAAGCTTTAATCACATGCTACCTGCTAGCTCTGGAGAGTGCACAGCAGCAAACCCAAGTTCAAATACGGAAAATCCACTTGCCCTTATGCAATTCAGTTAGGCAGTTAATTTGTGGTTAAGTAGTTGCAATAAGTCAAGATGGTGTAAGACAAATCTTGTTGCCCTAATTCATTAATGTTTCGTAGTCTCCTTGTACCTTTTGTTCTGCCAAGGAAACAAGGGGAAAAGGTGCTGATAGTCAAACAAGCTGCAGGCTAGAAGCCAAAAGGCAGCAAACCATGAAGAAAGTGTCACCCTGCACCTCTTACCGACATAGCTTGCTCAACTAGGAAGTCATTAGCAGTGAAGTCCAAAATTCCAGAAGTGGAGGGTAGCTCAGGAGAGGAGAGCAGAGGTTGAGCGCGCAGGGGCAGATGAGTATGGAACAGAAAGCCAAGCGTCAGTTAAGGAAAAACTGAGAATATAGTAGATTGAGTCAGAGCTGGAGAATAGAACACTGAAATGGAATTTAAGACAGCCTCTTCAAGAGAAAGGGCAGGCTCAAGTTGTAGCCCATTTGTAAGAGATTAGCACCTAGAGCCATTTTACAATATTGAATTAAGTGGATATGCAGATCAAATATTAAAGCAAATGATTATCTTGTGTGACAAGGATGTGCATATCCTATAATCAAATCCACCAATATGGATTAAAGCAGTCCATATTTACAGAAATATGTTGGTGCAATCTTCCCAGTACATACCTTCTCCAACAGGAACAACGTAAGGACTTTTTGGAATAGTCTCTCCAGCAAATGTCACTCTGACAGTATGAGGACCAGCTTGAGTAGGTTTGTAGGTGCAACGGTAGACTTGGCTCCCTTTGTCTTCTATCATAAGCTCTGCTATATTCTTTCCTTGAGGATCCTCCACTTCCACATTAACATCACCCACACCGGCACCTACCCAAATGAAAACAAGTTTAGCTCAGCCTTTGAACTCAGACATTTCAAGTGTTCACTTCTCTGAAGGAAAGAACCTTCCAAGTCTGACTAAGATCCAAGATAAAGGCACTGTTTTGGATTGGCAGCCTGTGTGTGAAGGGATCAGCCCATGAAGAAGCCAGCTTTGGAATGTTTTGCTATGGCCTAGCCACAGTACTGTAAGGGTATAAGTGCACATGAAGGTCGTCTGGTATATGGATCGCAGCCTCTACTCAAAGCATTAGACATGGTGTAATGTCAATGGGTCTGTTCAGAAGGCACCCAAGTAGCAGAATTCAATCCTACCTCAGTGTTTATCTTACCTTCTTGCCTCGCCTCCCCTCCCTGGTTAGCAGTCTTATGGCAAAAATGGTCAGATCCTGTCTGCTAGTAAGTGAAAGCTGGCAGCTCCTTAAGATGGAGCAGCAATTGCATGGACTCTGTCACCACCTCCAGAATGGTTTTACAGGATTATTCATTACTCTTGGCACTACATAGGCAGCTCTTTAGACAAACACTACTATTTGGTTTTTTGTCCTCACACAACCCTTTCACAATTCGGTCTGTTTGCATGCAACTGCAGAAGCGATAGGCTGTGGACTTTGGGGGGCACCCAACCCAATTACTTTTTGGCCACACCAAGCTTGAGGTGGCCACAACCCCATGTGGTAGGTTGCAATGCCACCATCTTCTGACAGAGGGACAACTGGGTCAAATCTGAGTGACAGTCATTGTGACCTGACTTGCAGGGTTGCTACAACATTTTAGTTTGGTCCAGCTACCCTTTGATCATGCAGGGGAAGGTGGGCCAAATTTAAGTGAGTGTTCCAACCTGATACACAAGTTGAAATGCCATTCAAATTTTCAGGGAGTTGGTAGAGAACAAGCCTGTGTTCTGCCCCTACCCTTCCCCTACACACTTTAATAGCACTCCACAGCCCTCAGCAGAAGATAATCCAGTTCTCTGAAACTTTCAAGCAGGGCAAGTTGCCAATACAAAGGAAGGCGTTCCCCGGATATTAATCGGGACCTAAGTGATTCCAAAATGGTAAACTGGAATAACTCAGGGGGAAAATTTATTCTATTCTTTAGAACTAGTTAAGATTAGAGCCTCTAAGCCAGAGGTTCTCAAACTTTTATACTGGTGACCTCTTTAGTCACATTCAGGTTTGCTATGTGAGTTTTATAACTTGAAAACTGGTATTTAACACCATCATTAATGCTGGAGGTGAAACGGTTTGGGGTAGAGGCTGACAGCTCACAAACCCCCACGTAATAACCTCATGACCCCCTGATGGATCTGACACCCAGTTTGAGAACCTCTGTTCTAAACCAAAATCCTACTCTAGACAAAGATGTCTAAGTTTGTTCCTTTTCCTTCACTACCATTGAAGACACTGTTGTTCAGCAATACAAGATGTTTGAACAAGCAACCAAGGTGCTTTTTCAACATCCATGACTTAGTCCAGACATGTCTTTACATGAAGCAGATTACTACCTCTCCCAATAAGAAACAATGTTTTTTGACAGAGTAGTGTGGCATTTCCCCTAGATCAGACAGCTGCAGCCAAGATTTTAGGAGCCTCAGGCAGAAAGCAGTTTAATATATTTAAACACTGGGTTAAATACTTAATTGCCCCTTTTTGTTTTACAGTAACACTCTGTATTAGCATTTGCAATACCTTTATTCCACAGGAATGTGTGTTTTAGTATTATGGGTACAAAATGCTGTAAAGAAAATGGTCTATGATGAAATGCTAACTTACAAACTCACTAGTCATTTTATTAGACTGACTGGTTCTCTTAGGACAGAACTCGAACAAATAGTAACTGGATGGATTCTTTTGCTGAAGTTGGACGCAGAATATGGTAAGCATTTGGAGTGTTAATATTTACAGCTACTCTAGGAGACAGATATACCACCATTTGAGCAAGTAGTGGAGGGAAGACTGATTTTTGGGCAAGACTAACCTGTCAAGCCACAAGAGCTACTGTAAGGTATACAATTGTGTAACGGCTATACTAGGGATCTGTAGCACTCATTTAAGCATGCTTACCTGCTGTGTAAATTTCAAAGTAGGTAGGTTTATTGGCAATGTTTCCAGTTGCCTCCAAGCCTGGTCCTTTTGCTGTTACTTTGCTAGCATCGCCCTGGGCTTTGTCAACATTTACGTCAAACGGACTCTTGGAAATGTGCTGTCCAGCAAATAACACTGTAACCTAGAAATCAGACATCAGAACTGAGTATTGGATAAGAATTAAGAGACCACCTTGCAATTCTGCTAGGGGCCTGGCAGAACTTACTACTTGAGTCACAAGATCAAGGGCTTGAACTCTTAAGATTCAAGACTAGGTTAAAAGGTCCTGTGGAGAAACTAATGTTAACTCCCTCACTTTGTGCCAACTGGAAGTACTGTAGCCACTTACTGGCCCTCAGTTACTTAGGTTTAAGTCTTAATGTCTCCATAAGATACCAGTATTCCACTGCTGGAGGCCCAACTGCTCCTTCAACCACCATGTTTATTATGCTAGTGCACAAGGACAGAGGATGGGGCCCCATTGTACTTGGCACTGTACAGATGTTGTAAACTCTACAGGACAGACCATCTAAAAAGGCAAGACTGAGGGTGGGGCAATGGGAGGGTATAAGAGTGAACAAAGTCATTTCCAAGATTCGGAGGGGGATGGTCAGCTAAATTGAAAGCCTGTCCCTTGGGAAGTTGTGCTTCATCATACTTCTGTCATTTAGTCTCATTAGGCCAGTATGTGGCACCCATTGGAGAACCCATTTATTTTGAGAGTGAGCATGCACCATTATTTTCCTAGTTTCTGCTTATTTCTTGCACCACAGAAATGCATCTTGGTCTTCCCTGGATCAGAACTAATGGACTCACAATAGCAGTCAGTTCATGTACCAAGGACAATAGCTAATTATGAGGATTAAGTACGCATCGAACCACTGAGCTGAATATAGATCTAAAAAGAAAATCCGAAGGGCCACTTCCTATAGTGTGCCTGGAAAACACACACATTAGTCAGCCAGATATGGCACACTAAGCTACACAAAGTCCCTTACTGCTTTGGCCATGGATACATTAAATTGAAGCAACATGACTCAAGGCAGCTAAGGTAGAGATGTTTGCTTCTCACTGCCCCTCCTACACACTTCACTCTCAGTAGATCTAGAGACAAGTGACAGTTTGAGGACTGAACTCTTATCACTAGCTCTGGAACAGGCCCTAGGTGGTTGCCAGTGACAATGGTGGTAAGAAGAACAAGATTGGAAACAGGACAAGGTTAGAGGGTCTGGAACAAAGTTTAGAGCGAGCAGAGAGATACCAGGACTAGACCCTCCTGTGGAATTTGCAGGCACAGGATAGGTACTTGCTGGAGGTCAAAAGGAGAGCCAGCTGAGGGGGCAGACTGCAGAGGTGGAGCAACTGAAGCTTTCATACCTTACCTGGTGGAACCATTAAGCTAGCAATTGAGAATATAGGAAGCTAGGGGAGAGTATTGAAAGGAAGTTCTCCAGGCATGGGGCAGGTGTGAAGATGATCAGAACCATCCAGGGGGTTGGCTTCATCATTGTTTCCCCAATGGATTTAACTGGGCCAGAGCAAATGACTGGTCCGAGAACTCTGCTGCATTTACTTTGCCACCCCCCAAAGTTGTCTGCATAAAGAAAGATTCCAGGAGCCCAAGAGCAGCACTTTAGAACTACAACTTTGGAAGGCTGCTAGTTTTTCTAATGCTTGAGCTTGGGAAGTAGAGGGTACTGGAGAATGTTATGGATTGTAGTGAAGCCATTTCAACCACTTCAGACAAACCGCAGCACTGAGAAGGGAAAGGAGCTGAATGGAGCCCATCCTGCCAATCATTCTTGCAAGCCTCTTCCTGAGTGTAGTTGATGCTCCCACTGCAGTTACCATCCTGGTTGGCCCCAAGTCAGACCCTACTCCTGGTACTAAAAGTTCATGGAGACCAAAAGGCTCTGCTTGTGCTCTGAAGAAGTCTTTGCTGACACCAGTGTGGAGAAAACAGCAGAGATGAGGAGCGCAGTGGCACAGAGTGAGGACTTTCCCCATCCCCTTTTTGGAGAGGATGGGCTATCCTTCTGATTAGCAGCAGCAGGTCCTGTTATCCTTGTACATCACATTAAGTAGGACTATTAACCACAAGGCCATATTCTCTCACATAAGCTGAAGAAAAGAATGAACCCACTCACCTCTTAGGGGAAGGGAGAGAATAGGTCAATTAGCCCCAGACTGTGGAGATGAACAGAAAATGGAAATGCCAGGGTTTACACCAGGGTTTCTGGGTAGTTATGTCACCAGTAAATATGAAAGCTTAAAATGCCTATTTATAGTGCAACATTAACTAAGCAAACTGAGCATTCTGAACACTCAAATCTTCTCACCTTGTGAGGTCCAGTAACTTTTGGCACATACTGTACAGAGTAGGTTTTGTTCTTGTCATTGTCAGGTGTCACTTTTGCCTAGAAAGGAAGAAAGCATTTGTCCCAGAAACACTGAGTCTACACTTGACTATCTGCTAAATTATGACTTTTCACAAGTGACAATCTTTAGTTGGTAGAATTTGATGCTGAAACTACTCATAAGAATGATCTTTTTAGGACCCAGAGGAATGCTTTAGATAGCTAGCCAATGTATTTGCTGCCATGGCAACTGGTATCTCTTCCCCAATAGTTGTGCAAAAGCCAGACATTTCTAGGAACACATGAACCAGGTTAGTACCATTATACTCTGCAATTGATATTAGTTAACAATGTTGGTCAGCTTCCAGTTTAGTTGCTGGTAGCAAAGGAACAGAATAGGTCACCAGGTTAATGTAAACCTGTCACATTAGTATAAACCTGGTGACCTATTCTGTTCCTTTGCTACCAGCAACTAAACTGGAAGCTGACCAACATTGTTAACCAATATCAATTGCAGAGTATAATGGTACTAAGCTGCAATGCTTTAATTCAAATGTTCACTTGAAAGTAACCAACCTTCACTACATTATAGGAGTTTCCTATAACTGAACCAGAATTTGTACTCCCAAGATTGTTCTAACATACAAAGTAATTAGCAGTAAATATTTACAACTTTAGCCATTGATCTTGCTGAATGAGCAGGGCTACCATGATTTAGTTTTATTTGGTAACCGAATACACTGATTTGGTTTTTTCCTTCAATGGAAAAATACAGATCACTGCAAGAATTTACTTTATGATTCAACATTTGAGCTGTGTCAGTCAAATCAATGGATTTTTACTCAGTTGGAAGAACATGGATTTATAATCAGGAGGAGAGCCTGAAGACAGTAAGGCTTTGAGTCTGGTAGTACAATGATGGGGAGACATTTTAAAATACAGAAACTCCTCACTTAAAGTTATCCTGGTTAATGTTTTGTTGCTGATCAATTAGGGAACATGTTCATTTAAAGTTGAGCAATGCTCCCTTCTGAAGGTGTTTGGTTGCCTGCTTTCTCCACAGCAGGCAGCCTCCCTATGCTCCCTCCCTCCCCACAGCATCCCCCATCCTGGCAGATGATGCAGAACAGGGCTTTTCCCCTCCTTCCCCCTGCCTACAGCAATCAGCTGGCTTGTGGTGTTTAGGAGGCAGGGGGTAGGAGCAGGACTCTATACACAGGCTCCCTCTCCCTCCCCTGCCTCCTGAACACTACAAACCAGCTGACTGCCGTGGGTGGGAGCCAGGGAAGGGAAAGTGAGCCTGCATGCTGAGTCCTCACTCCTACCCCACTCCCTCCTCCTGGGGCAATCAGCTGGCTTGTGGGGCTTAGGAGCCATGAGGGAGGGGGTAGGAGCAAGGACTCAGCTGCAGGCTCCCCCTCCCTCCCAGGAGGCAGAAGGAGAGAGTAGGAGCAAGGACTTAGTGAGCAGGCTCCCCCTCCCTCCCTCTGCCGCCTGCCCATGGCAATCAGCTGGCTTGCAGAGTTCAGGAGGGAGGGGAGGAAGCAGCCTGCAAAGTAAGGGGGATGGGTGAAGAGGTGGGTCAAAGCAGGGTGGAGTGGGCCAGCTGAGGGTTAAGCCCCCACCCCTGGTGCTTGCAGAGTAGGGGAAGCTGCTGCTGTACAATGTGCTTCTCCTAGCCTACAGCACCTTCAGCCTCCTTGCCTGCCTCATGGTCATAGTGCCAATGGGCTGTGCTTGCGTGGGGTAAGGCAGGGGAGCCTCCCAACTACAGTACTGAGAAAAAAAATCCCTGGAACCTAATCCTCCCTTCTCCCCCCCATTTACATTAATTCTTATGGGGAAATTGGATTCGCTTAATGTCCTTTAACTTAGTCCAATTTTTCAGGAGCAGAACTACAACATTAAGTGAGGAGTTCCTGTAGTTTTCTTCACTACTAAAGACATTGCTTAGAGAAAACAGGCTACGGAAAGATTTCAGAATTGCTTCCAGTCACATTGCATGTAGTAATTTTGCCATTGGATCCTAGCTAATGAACACATTTTGCTAGCTGGCTTGTTTATTATGTGTGAAAACCTAGCAAAGACATTCAGGAACACTATCTCCCTGGTACTGTCAGGGTCTTGAATACCACTTCAGATTTAAGTCCAGCATATGAATTTAGTTTTCAATATTCATGCTAAAAAGCAAAACTGTTTAACAGAAAGAGGAAGTGAAGGTCAACTTAAATATAAAACAGGTTCATGTCCCACTTGATCAGTTGTAATTGAGAAGAGTATTACTTTTAAGAACCATGTACACTAGTTCTTAGTGAACTCTAGTCAGTTGTCATTTTTGGAATTTTATTCATATATTCTATTTGAGATCAGAGAACTACTACTAAGTATTGTATATTAAATACTATTTACTACACTGAGATACAATAATCATTTAAGCTAGAGATTTTCCCTAGCTATGTTCGTGTACAACAACATGTTTAGGATACAGACCTCTTCTCTGTTTCCCTCTGGATCGTCTATGAAGACCATTAGATCTCCTTGCCCAGCACTGATTGTATCTACTGTAAAGATGGCAGGTTGCTTCACCATGTTTCCATTAGGCTCAACTCCTATTAAGGGGGATAAGACAAAATGGCACATTTAGGTGGTTGTTTCAAAACTAAAGAGGTATGATTGGCAGAAACAACAAGCCACCTAATGCAAGTTCTGATAGGGCCCTAGTAGTGAGACATTAAGTTCCCCAACCATTTCCCAGGCCTGCTTGTTTACCAAAAGACCAGTGGCATTAGAGAACTGGCATCACAGCTCAGGGTAGCTACACCTGTCTTTCCCCTTATTGGTCCAGCAAGTGCACCCCCAGACTTCCAGCTCCTCAGCTTTGCCTCTTGAATGAAGGCCTGGATCTCTCCCCCTTCTAACTGGATATTCCCAGACTGTACAGTTCCCAGCCTTAACTCCAGCACAGACAGGGTGCCCAAGAGACCTGCTTGTGCTCTCTTCACAGACTAACAGTAATTGTCAGATAATTATCATGGTCTAGGCAAGCCTGTCTTAAAAAGATACAAAGCATCAGAGAAACATTTAACAATGAAAATCTGCATCTCATACATGCCAATAAACTTATCAGGAAGACCCAACATGGTTTCCAGCAGGATAAGTCATTCAATCACCCCCAGCCCGCAAAGGGGATTCCTTGTGGTTACCCGCTCATCACCATTTCAGCTCAGAACAAGCATTCTGTCTTATGGGACTTCAGTAGGCCAAATCCCCTTGATCCTGCTGTAAGGATTTGGGCCCTCCACATACTAAGGGTCCCATCCATTTGCTGGATTGGGAAGAAAGTCTCAAGTCAGTTTAAAACTCAGGCTTTTATCCTGCAGTCTTCTTCGTCTCTGGGGAAAAAATCCAACTTGAACTAGTCTATGAATTTCTCTCCTGAGGGGTGGCTTCAAAGGTTGACGATGGAAGTTCATTAGCATCCCCCTTCCTACTAGGAAAGGGGCATACAATGTACCCAAAAGGTATCAAATTTGGGTTATAATGTTGAACTTTATTGAATCAATCTTAATTCCATAAGTTTTGTTCAGGATATTATTTGTGTCACAACCTGCACTTCCTACAATACAGATACCTTTAGGAGTTTTAAAGGCTAACACAAGGCCACAGCAGGCTTAGCCCAGAATGAAGTCAGGAATTCTGAGTGCCACTGGGCTCAAGTCTCATGATAGGCTGCAATATTCTCAGAGATGAAGTTTAGGACTGTTCAGAAGAGCCACCAAAAAGTTAGAAGCTGTATCCCATGGCCCAGCTTCCATAGGGTAGCAAGGATTGTTTCATTCTAGTGACAAGAACCATGTTGTTGGGGTTACTCACTGAGTTCATGAGCTGGGAATATTCAAAGTATTAGAGAATCCACAAGCAAGGCTAATGTTTTAGGAGTTGGGAAAAGTGGTTGCAGACAAGCTCTGAGCAGCAATTTGATAAGATGTTTGTAAAAAGATTAACCTAGTCAATTTGTTATTGTGGCCAAAAGTCTAGTTGGTAATTTTAATAGACATTCTACTTTCACTATGTAATGACACTGTTGTGGGTTATTTGCTTGTGAACATCCACATCCCTTCCTAATTTCCTTCATGCAAGTCATTCAACACATCTTGCCAAAACTAAGCTTATATAGCTGATACACACCAGCAACAGCTTAAACAAAGGTCTGTGCCCTACAAGACTCAGTGGACTTTTAGGTAAATTAGGCTAAGTTTTCCCCCAAATGAAAAGGCTCTATATTTATCTTAGCACAAAACTTGTCACAGCATGCAATTACTGCAACTTAGTTACTTGATCTTTTACATTTAGCCTGAGCTATTACACCTGTCATGCTGTTGACTGAGTGGGTGAAGGAGTTTCCCAGAGTTCCTAGTTCTATGCTAGTCCAAGCAGATACATCATATGTTCAAGAAACTGCTTCTCACGAGACAGGGCCTCTAGTTTTATTAAGAAGCTTGTTTCTCCACAGCCATTTGTAGTTAGTAAAATGAAGAGTCCCATCACTTATCTAAAAGTGGTTGTAAACAGCAAAATTTCTAAACCCGTTTATCTCCAGAGAAATGGAACAGCAACACGAGGGCTTAGTCCTACTCACACATTAGGTGTTAAGAAATGCATCAAAGTAATCTAGACTGAAATGCATGTTTTGCACATAAGCCACTAATGTTCAGGCACCGTACAAGCCTTGAGAACACTTCAGAAGGTGGTTTCTCCTTCCTGTGGGCAGGAAAAGCAAGGCAACAAGATAAAGCTACTCTGCTGAAGGCAAAGCTGAAGTCAGAACATACCAATTCTCAATCCTGTTAGCCCTCTAGATCACAAGGCCCCCTAAAGGGCTTTTTTTGGCCTTGACAAATAAACACTTTAGGGAGGAGTTAATGCAGTTTTATACAAAACCAACCATGTCCCCTCATGGCAATTGAGAACACAGTTGTCCTTGCAGTAACAAAAGGTTTATTAGCTTGGAATACAATAAGGTAACATCTTATAGCAAAGCATGCATGGAAAGCTGGAACATACATATACACCCCTCACCACACCCCCCTACTTGCCCTGAATTGACGTGGCAGCAAGAGATTTTTCTAACATTAAGTTACCAGTCAACTTCCTGTTGGACTGTTTTCAAATCCACACCTCCCAGGATGAAGTTTAAGATTGGACTAAAATGGTTACCAGCCAGTAATCCTCACTTAAGAGGATGGATCTTCTGCCAGGAAACCCACATGGCTTGTCTCACCACTAAGCACTGTCCATGTCTGCACTGAACTAAAGACAGTGCAAGGTTTCTATTCCAGCCCATGCATTGTAGATTCCCGATGAGTAGTTTGGCCATTGTGCAGGGCAATTGTGAACCTAGTGTTACTGAGATGCCAAGTTATTCATCTACAGTAACTTTCACTAGGACTGTTTAGTGCCATATCTATTGACACCCACTGAAGGCAGTTAGTCTTTAGGGCAGGAAGCTGTGAATACATTCATTAATCTTTTACTTCTTGATTGCACTTTGGTTTCAGGCTTTTTAAAAAGAATGCATGCTATATAGTAATATCCAAATGGGGTGGTACACACTTAACTCAGTATTGAGACATTGACCCTGTAAGTTTGGTTTAAAAGTTTCCTTGTTGTTCGTATCACTTTATCCAGTGGTGGCTTGTTACAAGTGCAGGGCAGGCTGGCCAAACATGCTCAGATAGTTGTGGTTTCTTTTGGTTTGCTTGTTTTGTTGGGGGGGAAGAGAAAAAAGAGAAGAGATCTCAATTTTAGAAATAGGAGTGCTTTTGGGGCTGTCTCCATATATTTCTAAGCCTAAGCACCACATAAGTACACAAATCCAGCTTGGACTCCAGGCCTACTGTGGACAACAAAAACAGCAACTTTTTTTCAGGAAAAACGTCAACTTAAGTCAAGTAAAAGTACATAACACTTGCCAATGCAGGGATTCCTTACCTCTGCCATAGGCTCTTGCTTTCTTTGGATTCAGTTTGGGTTTTAGAGGAGCTCCTGGTTTAAGCTTGGCTTTGGGAAACTGTGACAGGTAAGTCATTACGGAGTGTTCATCCACACTAGGGTGAATAATTTCTTCAGGAGTAATCACCTGGAAGATATGCAGGTTAGAGTGTTTGATATATGTACTTAATCAACATTAGACTAAGAGCAGTACAGTTCAGGTACATGGGAATTGTATGCAGTCCAATAGCTCCCCTTACATAGAAGTTTCCTAGAGTTAACTAGAAGGATTTGCAATACAAAATTCTATTTAAAAAGTATTTAATGCAGTATCATGGGTTGAGTTAGTAGCAAAGAAAAAAGTGTGTAAAGCTAGTGTCTACTTATGTAGTTTTAGGGAAACTAAGATGGAGACCACCACCGTCTGTTAGGTTCAGTAACTAAAGCACTCAAAAGAAGTGCAAGTGAGATCACTGCAAAAGAAAGCTACTTTCTTACAAAAGTACTTAAGACTTCAGGTGGCAGATTGAACAAACAGGTTAACCCCAAGATTGCATAGAAGAGTTCTGGGTATGTGCTGCTGCTGAAGTCAAATCTACTTTAAGAGTTGATCAAACTGCCTCTGATTACATTAGAGCAATTGATTGCTTTGAGCAGTTTTAAGGGCCCGAGCCATTTCAAGTGTTCTCATTCAACAGAAAGAAGCTGAAAGTGGGCAAATAACCAGAAACAAAAATAAGTCTCAAGGTTAGAACAGAAAGTCATCCTGGCCTTGTTGAAGCATTCATTTCCCCTTAACACCATTAGTTGGTGCCACCACTAGTTTCCTCTCCTCCCTAGAGGCTGAGTTTGTAGTGTAAACCAAAGCTTACATGCCATTTAACACACACCTGTTGCTGCAGTTATACTCAAGCAAACCCCCAGCATAGATGCATGTTGTTAACAGGAGTACATATGCCAATGAAAGCAGCACTCCTCTCAGCATAGGTAGCTTTTGCACTAAGCACTACAATGGTGCTGCTGTACTATGCAGCTGCTCTAAGTGTAGACAAGAGCTCAGAGTCAAATCAGGGATTCAAGTCACTGAAGGCAGACTGGATTTCTAGTGCCACTAAAAACTTTGAAGGGCTACTACTGAAGAGAAACTCACATTAAATTTACCAGGACTTGGCTGTCAGAACTGAGTTAGTGATGACACTGACTCAGTTCATGCTTAGTATTCTGTGTCCTCCGTGCTCCAGGCATTTTTGCTTTCAGTCTGCCTTACCTGTGGCACACCCAGCCAGTCATCAGCTTGCTGCATGGCTTCACGAGCATTGTCAACTGGTTTCTTAGGGTCCCAGGTCTCCCAGTCAGGGCAAAGACCTAAGAATAAGCAAGTTACACATTCAGAACTTTCACATTTACAATTTACTAGAGAAGATTTTTTTTAAAATGGATACTTTCACAGGTAACACTGCTTATTATGGGTAATTTTCCAAAAAAGTGTGCATACAACTACTTTTTATAGTCCAGAAAGCAACTGGCTCTCAGGGAAGGATATCTAAAAAGGAAGTTTCACCATAGCAAGTGTTTTGCTTTCAGATTAGAAGGCTGGCTTCCTCAATTCTACAACTACACTTATCAGTTGCAGCCACCATAGCTCCAAGGAAGGTGGCGTGAACTTGGATGTGTCACTTTTACTTACTGACTCACTGCAGTGTGTGCACCACAGGATATAGTGTAGTTTTCAGTGACACCAAGTACTCCTAAGCTAGCCTATGAGCCAAGAGGCCAGTCAGGAAAGACTCTTCCACTCAGCTCAGCAAGATGCAAGTTTATCTCTAATCAATCTAGCCATCTGATTGGGAGGTTTTAGATTTAGCCTGAGGAATGAGGCATCTTACTGGGCTTTAAGTCCAAAAGAGACTTAATGACAGAGTCCTGATGCAGTGTGGAATCCTGTGCAAAGCTGACAATCTCCTAATGGTGCACAGCCAAAGTTGTACTAGATTAGCTCTAGTAATTATGTTTACACCACATTTCACAACAAGATACTTGTGCTGCTCCCCTCCCCCATCATGTTATTCTTGCTAGAGAAACACAAGGGTGAAGATTTAGAGTTTTGGAGGTACACAGCTTCCTGCACCTCCTGAATTCTGCTCCTAGTACAAATGTTTTGAAAGCCTTCATGCAGAACCACCTGCTATGATTGGAAGCTGAAAAGGTGTTCCTTGTTTTGGCCCAAACAAGTAGTTTTCAGTTTGGGAGCCAATGTTTGTTCCTTTTTAGCTTGTGTTGATCCAGTAGGTTAGAACAGACTACTGTAGTGGTGGCTGTAGTAAGCCAAGCTATAGTTTTGTCTTTAGACTGATACTACTATATGCGCCCTTGATCTTTACCCATTAGTCATTTAAAGCTTGCCTCCACAGTTGTTTTGTAGCACTTGTATCAAAACACCTGTAGCTTCATCTAGAGGGGCATTAGATGTCTAGTATTACTAAATTTAGACTGTTGCTCAATGCTGCCACAAGGAACAAGAGGGAGGAAAGACCCAGATGTACAAAGAGAACCCTTACCTGGAGCACAGCTATCAACTAGGGCACCCAATGCTTTGCCATCCTGCCAGTTTTGATTGAAGTTTGTGATTGGCAAGTAAGGAATTTTATTCTGAATCCATCCCAGCAGTCTCTGCTTAGGGGTCTGTTTCTTGGCATCATCATCTCCTTCGTCCTCCCATACTGGCATGGAGATGGAATAATGGAGGATCAGGGTCCACACTAAGCCAAGGATCAGTTTTAAGTTTCCATCAACAATTGCTTTGCTATCTGCAATACAAGAGAAATCTGGTTAAGCTTTATTAAACTGACAAATGAAGCTCACCACACACACTATTTTAATCAAGTAATCATAGGAATTACCAGACTCCAGCCATCCAGAGTCCCCATCTGATCTTCTGCTCACTATCTACTGCATTAGTAAAGCAAGCAGCTGTCCTGAAGGCAGTTCTGCAACAGCCTGCTCAAAATGGGTGAACAATCAAGCCCTATAAGTAAAAGAGTTCTTATGACCTGGAGCACATTTGGAAACAGATGTTGTTCTCATGATCCCTAAGAGTGGATAATCCTTTGACCTCAGGCTAAACTTTTGGCCTCAGTTCTCTTTGGGCAGCAAGTTCCACAAGATAGTTATTGCTTCAGAGGCTCCCTTTTCCTTAAAGTGTGCTGCCTTTAAGTTTTGTTTAAAGGTCCCCTTTTACAGTGGTCTGAGCTGCTGATTTGGGGCCCTGCCATTTTAGAACGCCACTTGTCCTGCAAAGTAGGGAATTCCCTGCAGAACACATGTGTTGACTAAAGTTTCAATAGGGGAGACACTCCCAGTCTCCAGGACAGAGCATTTAAAAGCCTTAGGGTGTGTCATAAGACACTCCTAGTTGAGCTGCAGTTGCTCAAGTTAGGCTCAGAGGGGCTCAGGCCATGAGGCTATAAAACAGCCACAGATGCCTGTGCTCATGCTTGAGTCCAGGTTCTGGACCACAAATTCCTTCCTGACCCCAAATATGGTGATCAGCTACACCCTGAGCATGTGGGTAAGACTCAGCAGCCAGACACCCAGGAAAGAATTCTCTGTAGTGACTCAGATACCATCCCAGCTAACATCCTGTCACAGGCCATTGGGCATATTTAACCAAAACAGTAGTGGCCTCGGTAACAGTAATCTAGTTCAATGGTTCTCAACCTTTCCAGGATACTGGTAGCACCCCTTTCAGGTGTTTCAATTTGTCTTGCATACCCCAAGTTGCACCTCACTTAAACTTGTTTACAAAAAAATCAGACTATATACAAAGTGTCACAGCACACTATTATGAGAGATTGCTTACTTTCTCATTTTTCCCATATAACAAATTGACTGGAATATAAATATTGTACTTCCAATTCAGTGTATAGTATATAGTGCATTATAAACAAGTCATTGTCTGTGATACTTCATAGTGTGCATTGACTTTGCCAGTGTTTTTTATATAGCCTGTTGTAAAACCAGGCAAAATATCTAGATGACTTGATGTACCTCCCCCGCAAAGACCTCTGCATACATGCCCAGGGGTATGTGTACTCCAGTTCAGGACAACTGATCTAGTCCTTTGTTTTTGCTGAACAGCCAAAAATCAAAAATGAATGGGGTTTTTGACATTTTGATCAAAGCTATTCAGTGAATGTATTAATAGCTTCGGGTCAAACTGCCAAAAGGTTTTTGCCCAGCTCTCAATTACTCCAGTCACAGAAGTTGAAATAGCTGTTTAGATTACAAACTTCATATGTGACCATCAGAGCATTAAGATTATCGTCCTTCGGGCACATTCCTTTGTTAAGCCAAACACACACCAAGAAATAAGGCTACTACTGACCTCTTCAATTTTGATATGTTAATACCAAAGCATATTGCAAGGGCTGTCAACCAGTCACCAGAAGCTCTGTACCTGTCCTTGAACTGTTTTGAAATTATGTAGATTGTTTTGCCAAAAAATATTCCAAGTCTGAGCTTCAGCTAAAATACTTGCATGAGAGGACTCCCTGTAATACTACAGTGTATATTTGACAACTATCCTTTTAACATACCCAGTCAGATGCTTCAAGTCTACCAAGACTTGCTGCAGACATTTCTGGTGTCATTTATCTTGGTCTCAAGTAAATTATATAGAACGCTGTAAGTGGGAGATGGTGAGGCGTCTTGAAGACTCTTGCACTATCTTTGAAAGCCTGCTTGACAGTTATTTTGCTCCTACTGGCAGCTTTGTACACAATTGTCTGAATGATTTTGAGCAGTCAAGTGCTAGCTAAAAGGTATAACCCATGTGGTTCTGCCCTCTAAAGTGGGTGCTGGCTTGTAGACCAGGACATTTAGGACCAAAAGTCCCACCTCATGTCCAGTTACTGCTAGGCACACATTACTGGCACACATTTACACTGCAGAGTAATCTAATACTAGTGTCAAGAGCTTTAATTTTGGCTCCTTTTGGCCTATTGTCATTTTTAACTCTGTTTTGGTAGTCAGGTTTAAGATTATAGCTCACTTTATGCAATTACAATACGAGAATGTTAGTTGTGCCACAGAGGTATGTAAATACAGTTTTAACAGTAGGTTCTGTAAGAACTGAATTATAATATCCCAATTTGTATACCACTCATTCTAGGAGGCTAGTTTGGTCAGACTGTTCTTGGAAGCCAGGTTCAGCAGTACCTAGCTAAGTTGAGACTGTTTAATATATTAAAATACTTCAAGTTGTGTCTGCTTTGGTGTAAAGTACCCATTAATAAAAGCAGACTGCAAGCTATTGAAGTTCCCACAGAAGAAGATCTGAAGTTCCAAGAGAAAGTTCACACAATGCAAGTTGTTTTGTATTCTAGCACCAATTAAACAGCCAGCCCTTTATACTAAGTCAAGCCAAGTTCTTCACACTGGTTTCACTTAAGTATGAAATAGGCCACAAGTTCTCCCTCTCATGACTATCGGAGCACACCTGCCCTGAAGTAGGATTTGCTATGATCAAAAGTTGTACTTACGGCTTCATGGAAACGCTGCTAGGAAGCTTATACATCTAAGACAAAGCTAGAATGTACCAAGTTTAGGAAATGGGTAGAGTGTCTTTGCAATATAACCACCTTCTTCCTATTTTGTAAATGCCTATTCTGTCATGCTTCCTCGTTTTTATTTTGCACTGCTGCTCTTCATTACCCATATATGAAACACTCACATATCAGACCAAGATCCTACCGTTTCACAGTGTGAATTAATTTGTGATAATTGGGAACCTAGCTGCAACACATTAAGCCAAAACTTTCTTGGTGCTTCAGTTTCAGAATCTGTAGTGGTCATTGGCATTTTAGTGTTCCTTTGATTCGATGAACAGGCAAAGCTATAGACTTATGCTATAGATATGACTACTTTAAAAAAAAAAAAAAGGCATAGCAGTGATTTAAGTTGAGTCAGAAATACCCATCCAGCAATACCAGGCAGATCAATTCACACTAATCAAGTTGCTATATGTATGAAATATTGCTCAGTTATGACAAGTTGAAGCACAATACTAAAGCTTTATTTTGCAGTTATGGCACGGTTGCAAATCTACAGAGAGTTTAAGAAGGATCATTGACTGCAGCAAGCAGCAATATAGTTTAGTGGCCTGAATCAGCTTCCTGTAGTGCTTAAACACCATTTCCTTGGGTGGGGCTCAGCAACAGTCCCTGACAAACACAAAAGGCAATTTAAAGAACCTAGTTTCTGAAGTCTTGTTTTGGGGCAAGCTGCCTTTTTCAATATTAAGTATAACAGACAAGACAGAAGAGTAAGACACTGGAAGAAGGGTCCTATTCATATCAGACCCTTTCTCCCTCTTTGCAATTTGGACCAAATTAAAGAGGATATCCTGTCAATGCCATTTGCTCACTTGACCACTTCGATGCAGTGGGAACTTATTGTCCTAGCAGAAAGCTGTGTAAATCCCCTAATCCAAGCAAAGCCACAGGACGTTGATACTATGAACAGCATGTAAACTGCATTAGCAACTTATCAGGTGGGGGTATATTTAGCACAAGTACTAGATACTCAATTTCAGTCACATCTACTTTTAAACTATTGTTACAGCTAAGATTTGTCATGAATATTTAGTTAAAAAGTCAGACCAGTCACTGGCAAGGAAGAAAAATTTCACAGAAGCCTGTGACCTTTTAAGAACGTTCAGCAACCTCTGCAATCATCATCTCCATTTTGGCTTCAAAATGGTTGATTGGTCTTTAAATGTCCAGCTTACATTAAGCCACGCTGCTACACTGATCAGCTTAGTATTCTGCTGAATGAGAAAAAAGTTTAAGACCTGATCAAAAGCAAAGTTCCAGAAAATATGCTAATTAGTTTTTAAACTTTCCACTAGAGCTGAGGGAAGTGTACAGTACAGGTTTCAAAATTTACTATACTATATACTTACTTTAGCATGACAGTTCAGCTCATGTCTATTTTGCCACCTTGACCAGTTCTCTAGTCAGTTGATTGTAATACAAATGCCAGCAAGATGAGCAAGTAGCCTCTAGTAACCACTGCATAACGACCAGAGACTGATTTGCTATTAACCCAAATACAAAAACTTGAATATCCAGGCCCCTTAAGACAACTCCCAGGCCAAGAGGTCCCAAAAATCCTAGTTAGACTTCAAAAACAGAGACAAAATGCTGTTAAGCTATATAATTTCTTGCTTGGGAAGAAATTATATACACTGAAAAGTATGTTACCATAGCTACAGCCAAGCAAGCACCAGAGCTTGACATAATTAGAGTTCCTATCTAGGAATATGGACATGTTCCTTTTGCCTTACCTACTATCCATGACATGTAGTTTGATATTTGGGGATATGCAGAATTGTGTTGCACTGATGAAACCTAAGCTGTGTCTTTCTAGATCATGGGTCTCAAATACACAGCCCATGCACTTAGTGCTTTCCAGGAGGGGGCATAGGACTCATAGGAGGCAGAGAAGAGGGAAGGAGTTAGAATAGGAGCAGGGAGGGGCAGAGCTGGGGTGGAGATTTTGGGGAAGAGGTTGGAATGGGGGTGGGGCCTCATGGAAGGAGTCAAGTGGAGGTGGGGCCAGGGGCAGAACACTGAAAAGGTGCCAGTGATGCAGCAGTGTACTAGTTTTCATGGTTTGAGTTTGAGATCCCTGTTCTAGATCTTCTAGTCAGTTTAAGATTTTTACACAGTTATCACTTGATATCGGCATGAGCAAAGTACAGCCTGCAGGCCACATCTGGCCCACCAGCCATTTTAATCCAGCCCTTGAGCTTCCATTGGGGAGAGAAAGGTCTGAGACTTGCCCTGCTCTGGCACTCCAGCCAGGGAGCAGGGTGGCCCACTTCACACAACGATCTGAAGTAGTTGCATGGTCCCTCGGCTTCGATTCCTACATGTAGGGGCAGCCAGGGGTCTCTGCTCTGCACACTGCCCCAAGTGCTGCCCCCACAGCTCCCATTGGCTAGGAACTTCAGTCAGTGGGAGCTGCTGGGGCAGTACCTGCAGACAGGACAGCACACAGAACCACTTGACTGTGCAGGAACTGGAGAAGGAACATGCTGCTTCTGGGAGCTGCTTGAGAAACTACCTGGAGCCTGCATTCCTGAGCCTCCCCCCACACCTTAACCACCTGCCCCAGCTCTGATCCATCTCTTTCCCCCTGACCCCCAAACTTATCAGTCCCAGCTCAGAGCACCTTCTTACATCCCAAAATCTTCATCCCCATCCCTACCCTAAAGCCTGGACCCCCACCCCCTGTGCACCACTGATGCCTGGAGTTCCCTCCTGTACCCTGAACTCTACATTTCTGGCCCCACTCTGGAGCCCACACCCCCTCCCTCAAGCAGAACCCTCACCCCCAATTTTGGGCACATTCATGGCCTGCCATACCATTTCTATTCCCAGATGTGGTCCTTGGGCCAAAAAGTTTGCCCACCCTGCTTTAGATGTTACAGTATAATTGCATGGCCATCTTGAAATAATGCTTTAACATGCATTTCTATTGGCAGTCAACATGATGCTTGTGCGTTCAACTTGACAGCTTATTCTGGGATATGCCAACAAAAGTGGCTTACTTAGTTCTGTGCAAAAAGACACTTATACAAGTTTCAGAAAAGATTAAACTGCTGTCTGAAATTATGAATATGCCTAATGCTTTATATTTTCCCTTCATGTTTCAACACTGGAGATCCAGACAGCCTAATCCATTGTTAGGGACTGACAAATTGAAAAAAGTTCAGCACACTCAGCCAGCTGGCCAAGCACAAGACATGGAAACCTAGTTGAGTACTTTTCAAGCTTTCAGCATCCTTACTCATTTTCCACTGACAGTTATTTGAATAAGTTACCATGGGCCCTGAAATAAAAGCATGAGGAATTGTCAGCTTAACTTTTGGCTCTTGCAATAGGAGCAACACAGATGCAGCAAAAACCTGAAGGGAACGCTGCAGGGAAGCCATGGGGAAGGATAAACAAGATGGCTTTGAATAAAAGCAACAAACATTCCAGCAGCCAGAAGGGAATGAGCAGTGTTCATTCTACAAACCCAGGCCAGACAGAGACAACCCTTGAGGGGTAGCACTCTAGCAGGAAGCCTAATGTTAGTCTACCCTAGCTTGAAAGATGTTTGCATTCCATTAGCTGTTTCCCTGCCCCTGTACATTCATCTCTTGCATGACCACGTGCAAGCTCCTTAGTCCCAGGCAAACATGTCTGTCCTTCTGTTTACAAGCTCAGAGAGATTTGTCAGGAGATAAGTGACAATAAGAGACTAATGGTGATTTGGCCCAGGGTGCTTGAATGTGACTTTCCATATAATTGGATCTCAGGAATTTTGTATTGCTGATTTTTAAAGTGACCATGTACTCTTACATTTAAATCACTGCATAGGTTAGCAGCTCCAAGTGTCACTGGTGTGCCAAGAGATGCTCATTTATCAAATCAAAACTCAATTATACTTATCACAGTTCAGGACAACTGCATCTGCTCTCCAATGTCTAGGCTCCCAGCTCCAAAGCAGTTCTCCTAGAGAGAAATTGGCATCTTCACTGCCCCACCCCTCCTCCGTCAAGGTATTTCCAGGCTGTACAGTTCCCTGCCTATCTGAGTTCCCCACAAGTTTCAGTCCCTAGCCAGCCTACTTTCTATAGACCTCTGGAAAGAAAGCATTTAATTGCCCACAGTCAGTCAGTCACCACACAGCACTCAGCAAGCCCACTAAACTGAAACTACTACAGCTAAGATGATCACAAAAAAAGAACCTCCATAGACGCTAATCAGTTTACCGAGAATCACCTCAAACTGAAACAAAGTCTCAAGCAAATCAGTCCTCTCTCAAATGGTTTTCCCTGTGGGCACAATAGTGGTTAGCTCAGAAGCAGCAAATGCACCGGAGTCACTACTTTAGTGTTTTGGCCTCTGATCTATCTCCATGCAACAGATAGAGACAGAAGGCCCCCTCTCCTCAGGGTATAGCTACAAAATGCCTCTCCAGTTAAGCAAACACACATCATATTTGCATTTGCCTCCCTCTAGAGTTTTCATGAGAAACTCATGATTTAATTTGTCCTAGAAGTGCCTTCTTGTTTAGCATATTGGTTCAAATAAGTCCTTTTTAAGCACGACACGTCCCTGTATTTAGATTAACATCTCTAGGGGAGAGATCTGACTACATACAATCCCACATTACAAACATTTGCATTTTTAAGACAGACTCTTAAGATACTTAATTCAGTAAGCTTCCTTGTGAATACTGCAGGAAACTGCCATGTCTGGCCACTATACCATCCCCTCAAGAATTGTACCAACTGCCAATACTTGCTCAGGAAGAGTCAGCTTTGTAGGTAAGCAGATGCCTCAGAAATTGTCAAGTGGCTGATTCTTTCAGGTGGAGCATTTTACTGAAGTGGACCAGGGACCCAAGAGCTCTTGGTCAATAGGCCATGTGGCATTTGGTAGAGCACTGATGCTCTGCTGCCAGCTCTTAGCCAGTTATTGAGATAGGAGCTGCCAGAGGCTGAATGCAGGATGTCCCAACAAGAAGCCAAGAACTGCCATCAACATGCTGCTCTGCAATGGCTATATTTAGACCTTTGAGCATAAGCTAGAAGTTACCTAGTGGACTAAGTTAATCCAACTTTAGTCTATGCTTGCAGGGTAACATTCCTTTAGCCTGACTGTAGGCCCATGTAGACAAGCCCCTAGAACCTAGCCTACTGCTATCTGTAACCAGAATTGGCCATTTTGGATTTACAAGAATAAGTTTTCTGACCCTGCCCAGCCTGTCAGTTGCATATACTATGAACTTTAGTGGGATTTGTATGCAACTAGTCAAGTACCTGTGGCCCCTTGGTGACCTCAGGGTAATACAGTGGTTCTCAGTCTTTCCAGACTACTGAACCCCTTCCAGGAGTTTGTCAGGTGAAACTTGGGGTACACAAGACATATCAAATTTGCTTACAAAAATCAGATAAAGTACAGAAGTGCCACAGCACAAAATCATTTTGCCTGCATGAAATTTTAGTTCATATGGACTTCCACTAGTACTTTTTATTTAACCTCTTGTAAAACAAAATTTATGAGTTGATGTACCCCTAGAAGACCTCTGAACCCCCAGGAGTATGTTACCTTTGGTCTAATACACAAACTGACCAACAACCTAATGTGGTAGGAGTCACGGCAAGAGAACATCCAACACAAGCAAGGAGTGGAATTTAAATAAGCCAAAGTCATGAAGTTTAGGATTTCTATTAGAAACCTTTGCTCCTCAACTATCATTGTTTAGTCTGTACCTCAGTTATGCATAGAGGATGACATACAAGTCAGCTTTAATACAATTAGTGGTAGGATACCTAGTGGAAACCTATGAATTTGCTCCCTGCCAGCAGCAGCTCAGAAGGGTGGCAATACCCACAACCCCTGTGCAATACCTTGTGACCCCTCTCCCCCTCTTCCTGGGTCAGGACCCCCAATTTGAGAAATGCTGGCCTTCCCCATGAAATCTGTATAGTGTGCTTTTTGCCCTCTACATGATGGAGACCAGATTCCTCAGTGATGCATTTTTAACAGCTGTAAATTTGGCAGGGTCGATGCAAAAGCTAGAGAGCAGACTCATTGAATAGTCTCTCTACAATCAAGAGCCATGTTGGTATAGTATTAACTGGCTATTCAAAAGCCCCATCAATGCTGTAGACCAGATGTTCTCCAACTTTTTTGGCTGGGATTTCCTTTGAAAATATGACTGGCTGTGATCTTAGTCTTCTCCCCCTGCCGCCCCCAAACATGCCACCCTTACTTTGTGCTGCTGGTAGCAGCCCTGCCTTCACAGCTGGGCACCTAGTCAGCTGCCAGTGGTCTGTCCACCCAGTTGTGAAGGTAGTGCCAAAATAATGGTGGCAATATGAGCCCTCTACAATTGGGTTGGGACCCTATTTGAGAAACTCTAATGTAGACATTTGTTACTGGTGTAAGAGTACTCTACTTCAGAACTAAAACATTAAGTGGTCAAGTGATTACGAGGTAGCAATTAAGAGGAAGATTAAACTCGGTCTGAGTTTCCTCCCCCCATACTTCTAAGAGCCTAAATTGAAAGTCTTATTCTTATCCTATTTAACTGGCAGCTTGCCAAAAGAAATTATGGAGTGAGTGTCATAAGGCATGCAATACACACTATTTTAAAGTCTCAAACAGGAGCCATGTTGAACTAAACCCATTTAGAATTGTTGTTTAAATTTGACTGCCTGTTGAAGATGGTTATCCTACTGGGCAGTCTCTGCAGATCCTACAGTAACTTTGTAGCGCTATTCTAGTTAGAGATAGAGATAGTGTTTTGGCTCCCATTGGGGTCTTTAGCTTGACTTAGGCCTGTCTACACTAATGGGAAAAGTCAATCTAAGCTATGCAGTCTGAATTACAAGGAAAGCATAAGTCAAATAGATGCTTAGATCTACTTACTGTGGGGTCCACACTATACAATGTTGTCAATGGGAGAGCATCTCTTGCCTCCCCTTACTCATCAGGTGGAGTACAGAAGTCAATGGTAGATTGATTGGCAGTTGATTTAGCAGGTCTTCACAAGACCCACTAAATCAACCACACCTACACATTAATTTTACAATAAGTGTAGACAAGCCCTTAAAGTATTTTTATTGCTTGCTGCATCAGATCTGACACCATACTGCAACAAGGTAGGTGGCCAAGTTCAGTCGTGCAGGGCTCTGTTTCAGATTTGTGCCCACCAAGGCAGGGGATGCATACCAGGATCTTTAACCTCTCCAATTATTTGTGTCATATTGAAGGGCTTGGTTTGTGCAATAGCGCAAAGAGGGGCCAGATTGCCAATCTTAACGCATTAAAGGATCACACTAGGCTCAAATAAGTCTGAGATGTTTTCTGCATTTTGAGCCTTGAGGGTTCAAAAACTTTTGCACTGGTGACCCCTTTCACACAACAAGTCTCCAAATGTGAACCCCTTTAAGTAGTATAAATGTTGGGGGAGAAGCAGGGCTGTGGGGGTGGAGGCTGATGCTTGCAACCCCCTATGTAGTAACCTTCTGGCCCCCTTAGGGGTCATGACCCTGAGTTTGAGAACTCCCGACTTAGGCCAAGTTTTCAGGCTTTCCTGCTGCCCCAGAAAAGTTTTTAGCCTTCAATTAAAGCTAATTCATAGTCACAGGACTCCACAAGCTGGAGCTTTAAGACATTCCTAATGGATTATTTTACAGGAATCAAGCACTACCTAGATAGTGACAGCTGAACTGGTACTCACTTGGCTTTTGGTTTCCACACATAGTGGTCATGGCTGCAGTGTTTTTATTTTAAAAAAAGACTAGTTTTACTCTAGAGAAAAAAGTGTTAGTAAAATTAGCTGGGTGTGGAACAGGAATCCCACAGCAATCCAAGGATATGATTCACAAAAAACAAGTTAGTGTCTTTTTTCATGATAGTTTACAAGTTATTCTTTAGATATAGGAGAAACACAAGGAAAGAACAAGAGTTTGACAAACTGCATCAAATATTTCTTGAATTTTGCTCTGCAGTACAGCTGCAAGTCTTTGTAGGACAATTTAGGGAGGCAGGTGAGATATTGCAGCAGACATGGAGTCTGCTTCATTGCTAAACACAGCAACTTTACATTTTACTGTTAGGTCCTGTGAAACAATTGAAGGACTGGGAACAAGATCATGAGTATAGAAGATTTTTGGAGCACATGCACTTTAGAGGTTCCAGAAGGTTTGTGCAAATTGAGGTGCTCCTAAGAACCTAGGCTACAAATTCAGACACCCAAGATCAGATTAGACTCTACTTTACCCCACCTCTTTCAATTCTGTCCTACTAAATAGTGTAGCAACACTGTTCTTTAACTCAATGTACAAGATCCTAGCATTCCTTCCAATTAAGCAGCCCACAAGTTCCTCTTGTACTGCAGTGTTCAGCTGTTCTTTCAAAGTTTGCTTTCCAGTACAAACTGTATTGTTCATTTATAGCATAATCAGTTGCTTGCATTGCTTCACTTCACCCACAGAGTTTTTGATGTAATACTGCTTTGACAAACTCCATTTCATTAATGCCAGCTAGCCTGTGAAGGGCAGTTGTGGTCTCCACCTTTGGAGACAAAGTATCTGCACTTTTCACTCTGTCAGCTAACAAACTTGCCATGAAGACTTAGTCTACCATGGCAAATTAAATCTCCATGGCAGATACTTCAATGTTTCTTTTCCAAAAGTGAAGGTAGAGGTGCTGCTGTAAGCCAGACAAGATTTACTTTGAGCATTCAACCCTTCCAAGCCAATGGTTGGATTTTCAGTTCTACCACTTACAGGAAAGTGTATCTTAAACTAGTCACCCTACATTTGCAAAATCTCATTATAAACTACAAGAAGTTTGCAGTACAAGTCTTGATTCCTTATGACAAGTTTTATACAGCAAAAAAAGAGCACTGCTTTGCATTGGGACCTCACCAAGCACAGGATTTCCCTCGTTCCTCACCCTACTCTGACACTGCCCCTTGTTCCTGTGTTTCCTGAATATTTACATGATGTTAACTTTGTGCCTGGTAGTTTTCCTCATGTCATTAATGGTACTTTTCATGTTTAGGATCCAGTACACCTTTTGTATCATCACTAGTTTAACACAGTAAGCACACCCATGGGCACTCAGGTATTTTGTATACTACACAGCTTTTAGTTATCAATTTGTGTGATGAGAGCAAGTTTAACTCCATCCACAGAACAAAGATGTAGCTTAATGTATTTCCTGATATCAATTGAGCCTCTTACTACCATAGAGATCTTGTGTGGCACAAGGGCAAAAGCCATTTGCCTATTAATTCCACCTATAATAAATAGCTTCATGCTAAGCCTCCACTAGTTTGGTTGATGGCTTAATCTGGTCGTCGAATAGCTAGGTTAATAGCAGCCAAGTTTCATGTCAACCCAGCCTCCACATTAACATAGTTTTAAGTATTTTGCTCTACTGTATTAGCAATAGTAATCTTGTTTACAAAGCCACTTCCCCCTCCCAACACTGCATGAAGGCATTATAAAGCTCTACTGAAGTGTATCCACCTCTGGTTAGGACAGCCACTAAATCATAATCTGAATGAGGAAGAAACTACATTCATGCTTGTCTCCCAGCCATACTTGTACTGCCCATTATTCACCAATACAGGACGTTGTGTATTTAACTCAATGCTGGCTGGGTCCAGATACAAGTATAACAAAGTAACAGGTAAGTCCAACTACAGTGCATTTGCCAACTGCACTGTAACATCCCAGGAACTTAGATATTTGAAAGTGGTGTCTGAAGTGCTCGTGTTGAGAAGAGGTTCTCTTCCCATCCATAGCTGTAACAGTGTTCTGGAAAAGGATTTTTTGCCCACTAAAGTACAACACTGAGAAATGCCAGCAAGATTTCCCCAGCAGTTGAAGCTCAGATTTAAGTCATAAAATGAGACTTGGGAGCATACAGATGAGACTCAGAGTGACTTGAGAAAGGAAATTCTTTGCTGAAGTGCACTGCATACATTCATTCCACAAGCTTGCCTGTTAAAGCCATTAGCAACATCCTCTATGGGGATAATGCGTCTAAATCAATTAGACAGGTTCCTGCCTGCCTTGAGACACACTTCCACTATTTCCTTCAATAGCTCTTCAGTCTAGACCCACTTAGCAACTTTTTTGGGCCTGGAAGGAACAGCTTGTTGTCTGCTTCTATAATGACCAACTTATAGGGTCACTATCTTAGATTCCTAGGCATGGTGCCAGCAAGCTCCATAGGTTTATGTGCCTGACTAGTCTGTCCCAGCTTCAGTGCTATTTACAGTTTGTTCAGAAACTTAGTTGTGTGACCAGTTGGTCCCAGTGTTTACTAATGAAGCTTAATTTATTACAGAAAAGGGTGACTATTACACTGATAGTTCAGTAGCTTAAATAGGTGAACCCCCTGCACTCTCCTATGTTTTGATGAGAGGTAATTAGGGTGACCAGACAGCAAGTGTGAAAAATTGGCATGGGAGAGGAGAGGGAGTAATAGGAGTCTAAGAAAAAGGACAAAAATCAGAACTGTTGCTATGAAATTGGGACAAACTGATATTCATTCTGATGCATGCTGTAAAAAAGTGACCAGTTTGAAGAGAGGCTGGCTAAGCTGTCAGACTAGAAACTTGGGAGAGCAATCAAGAGCATGATGCCAGGAATGAGGGAGTTCTGTCTGCTTTTTTGGCCTACCAATCTACAGAAGCCGTTTTGAGTGCTGATGTGCATTTGGCATTATCTGCGCCCATTACTTTGTTCAATAGCTGAACAAAACTTCCAGGAAAATGACTTTTCTAGGTTTACCCTTTAAGACTGCAACAAAATGGCATGTTGAGTCAAAAATGGAAGTTGTCTCAAACAAATTCCAAAATCAATTTTATTTTAATTCATTCAACAAATTCAACCTGAATTTACTAAATAGTTCAGTCATTCTGAATCTGCTTTTTTGGGGCAAGAAGTTTTGGTCAAAAAAATTTCAGCCAGCTGTACATACAGTGCACATTGGGGAGGGTACCTTTCAGGATAAGATTTCTGCTATGCAAAAAGTCACTCATTTTGCAGCTTTCATGCTAGTTTTATTGCTGATATTAAGGATTTATTACAGTCCTTCCTGGTCTGGTAAGAACCTGCTGGTTCAATTCAGGGCCAGTCAGGGGGAGCAAGAGGGATCACCCTGTCCCCCTGCAATCAAGCAAAGCTGCAATCTGTCACACTAGGTTCCAATCCTGTCAGGTTTGGCCTGTCAAACTTGAGTAGCACTGCAGCTTGATGTACCATGTTGTGACATCTGGAGCAGGGTCCAGTCTCCATGAGACAGAAGCCACCACTACAGATGGAGTTTGCTCTCCAACACTGCCCCCAGGTCCACTTCAGTGGTAATTTTTGGGATGGCTGAGTGGGTCCTCAGTTTCAATGGCTTTTTAGGGCCCAGGGCAAAAATCTGAGAGGCCCTGAGTAGTTTAGGCAAAAACTGAAGTGAAAGAAATCTGAATGGATTCAAATTTCAGCAGTGCTTTTAGTGACACCAAGTTCTTGTGGTACAGGGCCTGGACCTCAAAGGCAGGAATCCCTTCACTCACTTGAGCAAGTCAGGGAGCAAGAAGTTTCTTCCCTTAACGTTTTCTGTGCAGGGAGGGGGAATTCAATTCATGTTTACTATAGAAGTGAGTTAAAAATTAATCCATTGAACCACAAATTGCTTCCATAAGAGTGGCTAGGTGAACAAGAGCAGGGGTCCAGATAACTATCTAGTTTTGTAACTGATTCCTGACATAGCCTGACATTCCTGTATAGCCTTGTCAGGAAAGTACCAGACTAAAAAATAAAAAACCTTTAAGTGATGGCATAATATCCCATCATTTTGGCACTGTACTTAAAGATTAGATTAGAAAAGCCATGCACCATGTAAATGCTCAGTGGTACTGAAGAGCTTTAGAAGTACCAGGAGGGCATCAAGAATCCCTTTCAGAAGGCTAGTTTGGATAAGCAGCACTCAACTGTTTCACCAGCAGTCAGAGAAAGCAGCAATGTTGCACTGAACCTGAATGACGTCCTCCATACAAGTTAACCATGTTTGCTGCCAGATGGCCAATTCTCACAAGTAGTCTTGCAGCTGTACTGCTAGGAGGCAGATACCCAGTCACCAATTAGGTTAGTCACATGCATATCCATGTTCCTTCTTTAAAGGAAGTTTGAATATTCAATCTTTATACACCAGTAAGCTTTTATAAGTGCTGCTTTGTTAATGATTCTTTGTCCCTTGCCAGTTTCACAGGGCAGTCTGCCAGTACGAGCAAGTTAGCCACCACCACATTTTGAACTAGAAACCTCTGGTTGTTAAATTGTAAGCTAGTCTGGCAGTTGTGCCTGAAACAAGAGGCACACAGTAATGCTTCCTGTTTAATAAATTCCTCCACACCGCACCTGTGAAACTCTACATTTGTTTATTACTAATCAAGAAACAAGCTTTCAGACTTCTTGTGTCCTTGAGGCCTGCTGCAGCATGCTTTGCTAAATGACATCATTGACAAACTGCTTTTCTGACAATAGGCCCCATGAGCACAGGCCCCTCATACTTACAGCACATTCCTGGTTAGTGAAGTCACCTTTGCTCCTGTGTTAAGAGCCCCCAGAAGTGGATGATGAGATCAGATTTTTCCTGCATGGGACAGGCCCTGACTGAAACTGCTTCAGATGCAGTGTCCATGCATGAAGTGTAAGCCTTATTCCTGCAAGATTTTCTTGGCAACTTTACCAATATGCACTAATACACAAGACAGCTTTCATAACATCCATCCATTCATTCTGTATCTGCTTTCCTCATGATGCCTGAAGAGCAATGTTTCATATTACTCCAATGACTTTTCACATGGACTAATTGCTGTATTACTTGGTAAATGCTGCTTGTTGCTTGTGACATTATGCACTACTTGGAGTCTGAATGCAAGGTGATGGGCCCAAAGCCCAGACCTGCCTCTGCCTATCTGTGTTTACTACACAAAGCTTTTGCCAAAAAAGCTCCTCTAGATTAAAAATTGAGGTCTCTTCTAACGTGGAAGACTAGTGAAATGGAGAGAAGCGCTGATGCAGAAAGCTGTAAATTGGACTGGGGAGAAGGGATGACGACAAACTTCACATTTGTGACAAGTCCTCACTGAACAGTGATAATTTGAGACAAACCTCTTGTTAAGGTGCAGGAATTAACATTTGAATTCCAGTAGAGCTCTCTTTAAGGCAGTACAACAAGCTTTTACCAAAAGGACACAAAACCAGACACAACCAGGTATTTTTTTCGTTCAAGTATAAAGTGACTTTAAAAAAGGTCCCTTAAGGACCTCAGTGTGACACTTCAAAAGCTTCTCAACAGAAGTTGGTCCAATAAAAAGATAAGCGGGGTGAGGCAATGTCTTTCTAAATCAGGGGTGGGCAAACTCTAGCCCATGAGACTCTCCTGCCTGACCCCTGAGCTCCTAGCCAGGGAGGCTAGTCCCCAGCCTGTCCCGTCCCCACAGCCTCAGCACACTGCACTGCCAGTGTGATGCTCTGGACGGTGGGCATCAAGCTCCTGGGGCAGTGCAGCTGCAGAGCAGTGGCGTGACTAGGTTCTCTGAGCTGTGCGGCTGCTTGTCCTGCTGCACCCATGCTCCAGGAAGCATGGTGAGGGGGAAGGGAGGGCTGGATAGAGGGAAGGGGAACTTGAGGGGAGGCAAGGGTGTGGATAGGGGTCAGGGCAGTCAGGAATGAAAGGAGAAGTTGGATGGGGCAGCAGGGGACAGGGAAAAAAGGGTCGTTGGATGGGGCAGCAGTTCCAGGGGGCATCAGAAAGGAATGGAGTTGGATGGGACAGCAGGGGCTAGTTAGGGGCTGGGGCCCAGGAAGAGGCAGGGACTGTGCCACAGCTGGCTGTTTGGGGAGGCACAACCTCCCCTAACCAAGCCTCCATACAATTTTGGAAACCCATGAAGCCCTCAGGCCCCCCAAAAGAGATTGAGCATTTAGAGCATGGGTAGGCAATCTGCTTGTGCTGCTTATTGGCTTTAAAAATAAAGTCAGTTCACCCTTAATTCAAATTTACACTGGAGGTATTTGCCAATAGATGCTAAGCAATGAGTCCAAAAGGATGCTCAGCTAAAGAAGAATTGGAGCATTCACCTGTCACTGACTTTTCTCCCCATTTGCCTAACTCAGAGCAACTGAAATATGCTCTGAAATGTGACTGGAAAGTAGGCATCAAGAAAACCTCCCAGAAAACATTATGGCAGAGTTCCACTTCTTTGGGTCCCCTAACACTGGACTTGTGGCATACATGCATGAGGTAATGAGTAACCTCTCCCTGACCTGCTGTAGCAGGGCAGAATGTTTGTTGTGGAAAAGTCTTCCAAATTTTGATGCTGTCAGATTGGGCTGGGAATATTCTGAGTCAGCAAATTTTCAATCTAGTTCACTTACCTGTAGCAAATTCTATTTTAAGCCACAATTTTGTTGTCTATTCTTGAGGACAGCTGTACATTGGACAAAGTTTAGTGAGATATTGATGGTCTTAGAACCTGAGACTCAGATGAAATTAAGGCAAAAGTGATTCTACTTTAAAGAGTATGCTGCTTTACAATTTGACTTGATTATATTTGGAGGAAGTTAGTGATAAGAGCCTCATTACCAAGATATTCAGCAATGCTCAGGTTTTCCCTTGTATAGGTTTAGAAGTTATAAAAGACGCTAGCTTACAGTGGATAGAGCAGACTTAATGTGCCAACAGGCGTTTAAGAATCTTTACAGGAAGATAGTATGATCCAGAAACCTGGAGAGACTTCAAGGTTAGTTAGGGTAGTCAATTTTGGTTGGATGTATTTCTGGAGGCTTCCAAACATGGCATAATCTTTAATTAGAAATTATGATTTAATTCCTGGCAACTCCAGGACAATCCTGAAGTGTTGGCAGCCATAGGATTAGTGCTAGTGTCAGGTATTGGTGCCTTGCAATAAGAACCCTATTTCCAACAGAATGTTAGGAGACTTGAGTGATGAGAAATACAATGTGTGTTTCTTCCTAGTTGTAAATAAGGTATCATTTTTAACTGAAGGGTCCAAGTGCGGAGAGGAGTCTATTCCCACTTTATCTCAGAGTGGAATCAATTTGAGATTGGTCTCCCCACACCCTTTTCTGCCTTTTTGGTGCTGTAAGACTGTAAAAGGCTTAAAGATTCTGGCTTGCTGACTGGGGAGCCCTGGAAGTAGGTAGAAAATGGTAATCTAATTTCTAAATGTATAACCTGATGTAGTAAGTCATGTGATGTTAGTTTTATTGCAACTTTGCTTTATGTTTAGGATCCCCTAAAACTAAAAGGGATATTAACTTTACTATGCCTGACTGTAAGTGTTCCCTCCCCACATACGCCCCCCAGAAGAGGCAGCTAGATACCTCGGGCCGAAGAGGCTTTAAAGTACCTCTAAGGAAAACAGGAGGCCTCAGTTGAGTGGGCTATTAACTGAAGCAGTTCCCAGCACTTCAGGGTAGCCTCTTTCCTACAGAGCTACAATAGACCAGCACAGGAAATAGCTGTTTTATGGCTTCCTTGGAAAAGTTTGAACACAGTAAGTTACATCCCTGTGTTACAGTTTTCCCCACTTTAAAGTTCAAGGGTAACTTAGTGACTTGTTTCTTCCCCTGAGAACTTCTTACAGCATGATGCCTCCGTTAAGAATTAGGAACGCCAAATGGCAACAAATAAGCTAAAAAGGTTCCCAGATGCCAGTGTGACCTCTACATTGCTTAATAAGAGAGTGTTTACTCACTCTGTGTAGGTCAAGATAGTTATGAGGCAGCAAGTAGACAACTGCTGAGATAAATAAGCCTGTTCAGCTATAGTTCAGTCTGATGTCTCCTCTGCAGCAGATGCCAAGTATAAAGCCAGAGTGGATGGACTTTTTGAAGCCAAAACTAACACATTGGAAATAATCAGCGATTATTGTTAGGGGAAATCCTTGGCTACAATGTTCACTTTGATTCACTTTTTCCATTTGGAATCACTGTACTAACAGGGCTGGCAGGAAGAAATCCCCATTCATGCAGCCATGCACAGTTCAACCAAGCTCTGTTATGTACTGAAGCAAGTTTTAAAAAAAGACAAAAATTTGATATAAAAAGTTTGGCATTCATAATCTGGCAGGATCAAATCTGCAGGTTACCAGTTAGCTATTTTAAAGACTTCAGTGTATGTGAACAATCTTAGGCATTCTGAAAAGACTCAAGATCTTGATGTTTTATCTTTATATATGCATGGATTCCACAGTAGAAATCTTAGGTCTTCATAATCTGTAGAGTTTTGTGGCAATATGTTGTCTAGGGTGTGTTAATATGACACGAAGTGGCAAGATTTAATGGGAAAAGACGTCTTATACACACACTTCTAGATGCTTTGTGAAGTTTATTTCTGTAGTGCTACTCATTTAAGCAACTTGACCAATGAAGTCGAGAATCCCACCTAACCTTCAGATATGGCAGGATCCTAATCAGCTTTGGACATGCATACTGCAACTAGAGCTGCTCTTATCGGGCAAAGATGACAAGTGCTAATAGTGGTGTTGGTTTATTTGATCAATAGCAGTTGAACTCCCTATTCCAGGGAAATTTACTATAATTCTGGATTTCTCATCTGGTTAGGCACTGCATGTGCCTAGACAAGGCACTGCAGTAGAGTTTAAGTAGAAGCTAGTCAGTCACACCATGGCAGCGTCCACTTGAATTCTGGAGATATGCCCAATTTGCATAAACCAAGCCCCTTTCCTGACAAAACTCACTCCTCTAAATAAGTTTCAGACCAGCAGTGCAGCAATTGCAGCCAAGCCAGTTTGATCTGTTAGACATGAGATGTGCATTTTGCCTGCATTCAAATCGTACTGCTGACTGCATGGCTGGTGAATCAAGCCCATAAAGTCTACTTCTCACTTTAAATGTAGAGTACAAAGACAGACTAGACTATTTTGCAAATCTTAACACTGCTTTGTATTTCTATGATCACTTTTTGGTACTTTCTATGTTTGAGCCAACTAGCATTCAGTTTAGAGAGTTCCCCCCAGAACAACTGGATAATTCCAACTGTCACCATGAGAAAACACCTAATATCACATCCTTTAAGAAGGCTGAGCCTCAATAAGGCAGAAAACTCAAGTGTTTTCCAGCTCCTTAGGTATCAAGAGATTCCCCCTCCATTGCTAGACCTGAAGTCATTTTAAGTATAGTTCTGTATACTTGACGTTATAACCAGAGCAAGCAGACCACCACCACAGGAAGCAATAGTACTTCCATCGGCCCACCAAGTTACAGGTATCCTCCATTGCACAGTTGAGATTTAAACTCTGTATATTTAGTATATGGCATATGACACTTATGTTTATGTAATTTCAACTAAAGTTGCTAACATAAGGAATAAGAAGGTTGGCTTAAAGCCCAGATAACTTGTCTGATCATGGTGGCCACTGTCAAACAATCCCCTTTTGAGAAGCTTCCAAAAACAAGGATAGCAGTGATGAATCTGTACGGAATACGTTCTGCATGGGTGGTCTCCCAGCACCTTAAGAACGGCCATATGGGATTATTATAGCTCTGGGCACATGAGCCACAGCTGTTTAATGCTTATATGCGCAAGATAAATGGCCACAGAATATTGCTAGAGGAAAAAAGTCTCTTATTAAGCACCTGGTGAGCTTTCTAAACTAGTTCTAAAAGTGGGGAGGACTGATTCAAAAGGTGACTTTTTGCAAAAATTCAATACTTAGTTTTTCGTCCAGCTCTAGCTGCTAGTGAGCTACTCCATTTGTTAATGTTTAGACAGACCTACATTAGGTTAGATTTTGACCATGCAGTAGGTAGCACATTTATTTTGAGTGGCACTTTTTCTAGTCTAACCAAACTTCCACTCTTCCTTCAGAGTACTTTGTCTAGTGTTCAGAAGCCATTCCTCTGCCAGACCATTTGTACTTAGCCAATTTCTGCCTTACCACAAATTAAGTAGAGCCTCTTAATGGTAACTGGTCAGTGACAGTGAGTTATCCTGCTCCACTGTGGAACAAGAGTCAACTGCTAAACATTTAGACTTAATCCAGAGGCAATGCCACCTTCACCCTCCAGCACATGATAGGATTTAAGATTCTAGTCTTCCAGCACTAAAGGCTGCACTATTGCATGTGCTGTACTTAGAATTTGAGCAAGTTGCCTTCAAGCTCCATGAAGAGCTAGTATTACTGCATTTACAACAGATTAGCATGAAATTTAGAGACTACACTTCTGAAAGCATTCATAAAAACACACTGTTGCCTGCACATGCTAGGCAGATTTAGCTAGGATGGAGACCCTATCCACACATGGTGCAAATATCCTTTAGCTGATGAACAGGGTGGTCTGCTTTAGCCTTAGGTGTATGTTTCAGTCTGAATACTCTCTTTGTCCAATTGTAAGTTTCAGAAGCTAGTGACTTCTCTACAGCTCCAGTTTGAAAAATACCATAGTGTGTTAAAGCCTATATCTATGTAATAAACTGGTTAATTAAAATAAAGTATTTAGGCTTCCTCTCCACTCCAAACAATATATTTTCAGCCAATACTGTGGAAGTTTAAACTATGTTGTTTCCCTACATATTTAAAACATGTTTTCATAGTTTAATTCAGGCTTAATTATAACTTCACCACAACTCAAAAGTGTTGTTCTATATTAAGATGTTGAGCTCCCAGCTTGCCAGTCCTATGGTAGAGCAACATTAGGCAAAGCCATTACAATCTTTGCCTAATTAGCACTTCATGCCACACTATTTAATGAGACTTCTTAAAAAAAGTCTACAGGTGCATGTATGAGCAGCTCAATCAAGATTGAAAGCAGTGCAAAGACTAGAAGAAAAAAAAAAATCACTGCTTCCAACTCAGATCTGCTTGATTCGTGTCTGCCAACTTAAAGTTTAAACTCACTGTGGGAGCTAGTGACCCAAGCAAGCTGGTTCTTATTCCCTCTTATATCTCAAGATGTTCATGTTCCAGGGCTCATTACTCTGTTCAACCTCTGTTAAGGAAGTAGGGTTGTCAGGTAGCACCCACGGTAACATTTATTCTCTCCTCTAAGAATCTGTGACATGCAAGAGAATGCGACCTGCAACTCTGAGTAAACATTCAGTTTGCAGGACTGAATTTTCTGCTCTAATAACTGAGCACATCCAAAAAACTGAACTCCATAATATGTCTGAAGAGTAACTCTTGTCCTCCAAGTACACTGGAGAATCTAACACTAGTCCAGAAGTGCATAATAAGTGGACTAGCATTAAAGTCCAGTGCAAGTTAAATTTTGTATTAGTTGGTTCTGTTGTAAAGTTAGAGATCAGGTGCTTACCAATGCCAGAATATACCAGCTGCCAGCTTACCCTTCCATCTATAGTACCTGCTGAACTGAACTCACCACATTTCTTGTCAGAGCACATGCAATGCTGAAAATTTCTAAAGCCAACTTCAGCATAGATTTACTGGCAGCTACAGTTTGCACCTCGGCTACAGACCATGATTAGGGAGCGAGCAAGAGTCATATCGCCGAAAGCAGATTCTAGAGTCAGTGCATGGATTTGACCAGAGTGGCTGGAGGCGTCTTCTCTAGACGTAGAAGAGCCATAGGAGTAGCCTGGAGACATCCCATCCAGTATTCTGAGCTATCATTCCATTTTAGAAGCACCTACCCACATTGCTAGACTGAAGACCCCTTTTTAAAGTCCTCCATTTTATTCCATATCTGGAATAGTATGATGGCAGCAGGGCTTGCTGGCAGCTCACTACAAGCATCTGTTGATTCCTTATCCAGGAACAAACATTAAAGGTTTGTTGGCCTGCATTTATTGTACCTGAGAGCTTAGCTTAGGGACAGTCCAGACTTTAAACTGGGTAAGGTGGATGGTGTGTATTTGCTCTACTCAAGCTCTGAAGGAGCCATGTGTCCAGCCTCTTGAAGCATTAAGTGCTTTATCTAACCTAATCTGTAGCAACCCAGTAGTTTAGTTTATTCTACTGATTAGTTCACAAATAAGGCCATGGTTACACTGGCAATTTATAGCGCTATAAAGCCCCCACGAGCGCTATAACCTCCTCCCCGTCCACACTGGCAAGGCACGTAGAGCGCTATAACTGCTGAGTTATAGCACTATTGTTAATCCACCTCCGCATGGGGAATAAGGGCTGTAATGCAGCTGCTGTAATGCTACAGCAAGGATGTGGACACCCACTGTGCTACAAGTAGTCTCTGGAGATGCCTAGAGCCATTTAAGGCAATTGACGTCTCTTCCCTTTGTTTTGAACTCGGCTGGAGGAATGCGAAAGTACCTCTTTAGAGTTTCTCTCTTAACTCGGCAGATAAGCAATACAAATGTTTAAGGAGGGAGCCTGTGTGAAAATAAAGCCTTCTGTGAATGGAGGCTCACTGACAGGCTTTCAGAAAAATGGAAAAACCACTGTCTCTCCCTCTGCATACACACAACCCGTCCCCCCTCACCCCCCTCGTTTAAAAAGCACGTTGCACCCAGCTGAATGCTGGGACACCTGCCCTAATGCACTGCTCTTAATGCAGCATTAAGTGCCCCAAATGTGGCCATGCTATACCGCAGGAGCATCTGAGTGTGGACATACAATAGCGCTATACATATTACTGTATAAGGGGACCGCTATAACCTATAGCGCTATAATCTTGTAAGTGTAACCATACCCTTAGTGGGACCAGAAAGGGAAGTGTGCTTTAAAAAAAAAAAAGCAGCCACCACCACCATTCTCTGACTAGGTGTATGAAAGGGAAATAATTGTGTACAAGATTCCCAATATGGGCTGTTCTCACTTCAAAGCCACCGCATTCATTTGATGTGCTAAGCCGCTGTCCGTACCAGTAGCTTTTAAGCACCTTTGGATCTGCTCACTTGTCTTAACAGCATCTCCCTCAGCTGGCATATTGTATGCTCTGACATACTAAGTGAATAAAAAGCAGTAGCAGAGTAAGTGCAAGAGTTCATGAGAACTCTTAATTCAGGAGGCACATGTGCTCCTGTCTGTGGAATGGCAGATGTCTGCAAGTCATTAGCTTGTTTAGTAATGTCTGTGTAATACTAACCATCTAGTTAAGACAGCACCAAGGTCAGCGTTGTCTACCACTATACACTAAAGTCTGGGGGAAGTGAACAGAAATAGGGGATTTAAATCAGTATCTGCCCTGTGAAGACAGAATAGGCTAGACTATAAAAGAATTTGGTGGCAGGTTTACTGCAGCTGCCTGCCTTCAAACAACAAGGAGGCAATCTCTTCACTTACAAAGTAAAGTGGACATGGTCCATACCCAGATTTATATATTGCAACAGAGGCCCTGAAGCTTTGCTGTAAAGTGAGTGTACAAGATATTCCAGTTCTAGAGATAAGTGTCTGCAGGCCATAAAGTAATGGCTTGTTCTGGCACTCCCTGGTTTGTTTTTAAGCCATGAGGTTATGATGTTTTAAGTTACTATTCATTAAGATTTCATCAGCACAGAGCCACTAGAGCTGTGATTTCACCATTTCAACAACTTAGCAGATTACTGGGTGGAGTTTCCTCTGCACCCAGTTATGATGCTGGGTGCAGATAAGAGGAACTGGCTAAACCATCAATTATCAGAGACTGTAGGGCTATGGGGTCTTCCCAATTGTTTGGGCCCTGAGCCAGCCTTATGACTACTAGTACCAGCCATATGGTATTCCATTTTAGATACCTCTAGGTTCGATCACAGGGCAAGGTGTGATGTTTATGAAGATTTGCAGTTGCCACTGCCTCTCCCTAGAAGAGGTTTAGTCTATAGCTAGCAGAGTTTGTAATTTATATGAAGTTTGGCTTTAGGATCAGGCATGGAAGGGAGCGAAGGACCAAGTACAGAAGTGCTGTGGTGACAGGCGTTTTGATCACTTCAACTGCTTCTCAAATGGCAGCACAACTCCATGAACTCCCTGGCTTCCACTAGCTGGGAGTGCCATACAAAACCAAGTTCTCCTGTGTGCTAGGTGCTACTTTCCCACAAGCCTATTCTCCCAGGAAAGTCAGATTAAGAAACTCAAGTTATTGATTTTTATCCTGAAGATAAGTGGTTGGTTGGATTTTGTACCAGTTTCCATCACTATCAGATTAGCTGGAGCCTGATTTGTTGCACAACTGTGGCCTTTAGAAATAGCCTTAGAAACACTATTAGGTGTCCCCTTAGGAGTAGGCTACAAAGCAAGAGCAGCTGACAGGAGTGTTCTGTTTAATCTGAAAGTGTCAGACTAGGGCTCTTAAGCCTTGCTGTTTGTACACTAGCACCCACCTTAAGATACTATACCGTGTGTGCCCATCAAGGTATCTCTACATTGCAATTAAAACCAGTGCTAGCCCACTTGGGCTTAGGCTAAAGGGATGTTTACTTGCATGGAAAATGTTTGGGCTCAGGCTGGACCTGAGCTCGGGACCCTGTGAGGTGGGAGGGTCCCATAATCCAGGGTCTAGCCTGAGTCCAAGTGTCTACACCTCAATTAACACCTTCAGGTATCTACGTGCATACATGGCACAAGGTCACTTAAGACTGACTGACATTTGAACCTCAACAAATCACTGTTGAGACAAGTAATTTAACTCTTACCTACCTATATCAGTATATATAAAAATGAGGTGTAAACATGTTAGTCACAAATTAGCAAAGAGGGTGGCTTCATTGTCAGCTATGGAAATAGCACATAAAAAGCCTGTAAGATAAATAGTAAAGCGTTCCCACTCCACCCAGGTTCAACAGAACAACTTGTGTTTTTTTACTACAACATTAGAACTGGAAGTTGTTCTGACAGCTGTGGTAAACACCCCACCCATACACATGCAGTCCATAATAGTATGCCACTGATCTGGTGTAATTGTTGCAAATTAGAAGCTGCTACCAAATATAGCTCAAGAAAGTTACAGCCCTAGATGAATTTGTTCTTATTTGTTCACAGGAGGGGTATGCTGGAATGCAGCTTATCAGTGCACTCTTGGCAGGACTGAGTCAGTTTATTCAATGACAAAGGGCGTGACAGGAAGTGGTTTTTAGAAGTAATCCACCCATGGCAACAGGAGCTATACTTGTCTGCTGTGTACTGGAAAAACAGACAAGGCAGGAGAGGTCTAGAAACAGCTAGAGCAGTTAGTTCCTACAGACTAAGTCTAAATGGCACACACTTCTAATCAGCATGCAGCTGAAAGGCAGTTGGTAACATCCCTGGAGCAACAAAACTCACCACTGTTAGATAGCAGTCAGCTCTGACATAAGTGAACAATTCAAGGTCCCAGAAGCCTAGGGCTAAGAGCCAGCTGTTTTTGCTTCCTATTTCTACTTCCAGTAGAAAATGGAAAAATAGTGAGAGCTAGTTACCTGAGATAGCCAGCCTGCCCCCTGCCTTCAGTACAGAACTGAGGGAAGCAGCATAAATCCAGAAACTCCATGGTTCACCAGGAGTGCCATAACTGCAGCTAGACTGTGGTAGCCATATGCCCCAGGATATCAGTTGTCAAGAGTTCTTAAGGACTGCCATTCTTGGTGGTGGTTTATTTTAAAAAACAATTAAAGTTTGGAATTGACAACCTGAATTAAGGTATGAACTATAATCTATTAATTGTTTAAACTATTCAAGCAGTATATATAAAGCAAAGCCAAACTACTTAGCTGGTGTGTAAGTCACTAGCTAAGCACCTGGAATCAGATGCTGATGTGTTAATCACTAAATCAGCCTTTGACAGCACTAGCACAGATTTGTCATTTCTGATTATCCAAGTTTAATGGCTTCTTCATTCAAAGTAAAGAAACCAATCTTCTGCTGCCAATCTAGCATTAGAAACTACCTGTCAGAGTTGAGAACTATTGGTTCTCAAATCTTGAAGGACACAATGACCAGAAACAGTTCTGGTCACTACCTATATTTAAGACAAATTACACAAGTTTAAAATCTAGCATCTTTAAGCTAAAAAACCTAAGCCCTGTTTGTGCAATGTAACAATGCCAGTCAGCTTAATAGCAGCCATAAGTAAGTTTAGAAGAATTCTTCCATCAACTTACCCATGTTTATACCAGACATTAAACCAGCTTCACTAGCTCTCAGGGATATGAATTTTATACCCCTAAAGCAATGTAGAAAGGTGAACGTAAAATTTAAGTGTAAGTTTATACCCCGGTTAGCAGAAAGTAGAACAAAGTTAAATTTTCTTAGTCAGTTTCCTGCTTTGTTTTAATCACTCCAACCTGTTGCCACCTCCACTGAGGCATAAAGTTATGTGGCAAAAGTTGTTGCAACTTTGCAGTTCCTTGGGTAGGTAAGAAATGGTTCTTCAGTTAATTACTTCAGGGCATGAATTTACTGTTTCTAATCACTGGCCCTGTTTGACTTTTAAACTAGTGCTTTATACAGAGATCAGTTCCTTCCCATGAGGAGCTATTGGATACTTATGCTTGGTCTAGACCAAGCATTCTCAAACTGGAGGTCTGGACTCCTTGGGGGGGTCACAAGGTTATTACATGGGAGTTGTGAGCTATCCACCTCCACCCCAAACCCTGCTTTGCCTCCAGCATTTAGAATAGTGTTTATAAATTAAAAGCCCTTTTTATATATTAAGGGGCAGGGGTCACACTCAGAAGCTTGCTATGTGAAAGGGGTCATCAGTAAAAGAAAGTGAGCACCACTGGTCTAGACCAGGGTTGCCAACCTGTTGCTCCAGAACCATACACAGCTCTTAAGTTAATATGCGGCTCCTTGTACAGGCACAAAGTCTGGGGCTGGAGCTACAGGTGCCAGTTTTCCAGTGTGCTGGGATGGGGGGCTCACCTTCAATCCCTGGCTCTGCCCCCCACTCTACTTCCTCCCCTAAGCCTGCCATGCCCTAACTCCTCTCCTGCTCCCCATGCCTCCTGCACAGCTGATCAGGAGGCACAGGGATGGGTGTGGCTGCTGGTGGATGGAAGGCATTAGGAGTGGGGGCTGTTGATGTATTACTGTGACTCTTAGGCAATTTACATTGGTAAATTTGACTACTTCTCAGGCTCAGGTTGGCCACCTCTGGTCTAGTTTACATCCTAGGTCACTTGTGTGGGATTTTTCATACCCGAGTTAGACCAGCTTTAACCCCCTATGTAGGCAATATGTTGGTGGGAGAACTTCTCCTGAAGACATGCTAGTCTCTCGTGGAGGTGGAAAGAAGTCAATGGGAGAGCTATCAACTAAGAGAGTCTTTACCAGATGCACTACAGTGGTGCAGCTGCAAGTTTGTAGTGTAGGGCTGCCTATAGCAAGTTCAGGTCTTCCATGTGTAGGAAAGTTACCTTGTTTCCTTTACCACCCCTAGAAAGCAGAGGAGGAATAGGGAATTGGCTGGAGGGTTGCCATTTAAATATTCTTTAATTCCCCCAGTGTCTTCAAGATGATTTGATACTAAACTGAAGAGGGACTGCATTGCATCTTAACAAAGCAGTTGAGGAAAAGATTTACCTGGGGACCTGAAATAGGATTGTTCGAGTTTAATCCCCAAAGGTAGGGTTATAGTGAGAAAGTCTCTACCTTAGCTTTGCACTACTTTCTACACCTGCTAGGCTGTTCGAAAGGGGTCAGGGCCCCTCAGCCAAGTTTAGTACTATACATTTTACCAAGTACGATGTGTCTGCATGTAAGCAGACATCTACATTCCCAAAGCAAGTTAGGAGATTAAGAAAAAAGTGCTTGTGCACATGTGACTACTGGGAGTCTATACTGGAATGTACAAGTTGGCCAAGATGAACAACTCATGCACTGAAGTAACTAACATGTTAGTTTTCATTATGTACTAATGGGCATGCTTACACTAGCAGAAGTCAAATCAGAAATAGTGGTCAGAAGAGAGCAATTCTCCTCTAGTGCAGGAACTCTTATATGGAGAAGATTCTTGTGCATTTGCTAGGAGAGATGTTGAGAAACAGCAACATTTCTCCAGGTCCAAATAGTTAACCCTGGTGTCAAAATTTAGAGGGACATTAAGTTATGACAGCATAGCACAGCCAGCCCTAGAAATCTTCCTTCCAGACTTAATGTGGCAGATACAAAAATCCCATTCAAGTATCCTAAACCATGGGTTAATGCCATGAGGTTTGTATAGTAGATTTTTTTTTGGGGGGGGGGGGGGGAAGAGAACAGCTCTTGCTTGTAAGAAGCCAGGAAGAATGATTTTTTGCTTGTGAAACAGCAGAGTTTAGACATTATAAAAAGTCTCCATATTAAATCCCACAATACAAGCAAGGCTTGAGAGACTTACTCCAGCACAGCTGTCAGTCTTGATTCATAATACTAATCCTAGAGTTGCAGTTTTAAATGAGACAAGTTCTTAGTTGATGGCTGCCATCAAATTTCACTTGAGACTGAGCTGAAGCAAGACTTGTGTGCTGACCTAGTCTAAGCACCATGTTACAAGAGAAGTAAAAATTCACTAAGATCACTTGCAGAGCACTTTATTTTGAAACAATTACACAAATACAAAATGGGAAGTGACTGCCTAATAGGAAGAGGTACAGCTGAAGAGATTTTGGAGATTATAGTGGATCACACTAATTGAGTCTGAAATAGTGGTGCAAAAAACCCAAACATTAGCAGGAGTACTGAAGGCAAGATGCACATTTGGCTTTGCACCAGATACTCTGTACTGAAGAGTAACCAGCTGTGTTTATAGGAAGAGGCTATGAAGTAGCAGGAACACATCCCCACTTTTACCTGTAAGCATACCCAAGCATACCCATAGCTAGCCATGAAGAGAGTTTTGTCTGCTGTCCCAGTTTCACCCTTTGCTGAAGCCCATCCTTAGGAAATGGGCTTGACACCACTCAAGAAACAAGCTGAAAAGTTTCACTCTTCTTTGTGCTTTCTCCAGTGGGTGGGGCTGGGCAGCAGTTGCAGCCTGCCAGCCCAGGAGCTGCAGCTGCTTCGGAGGCCGTGGGGTGAGCAGTGTGGCCGTGGGGTGAGCAGTGTGGCCTTGCCTCTTTCCTTCTGGCTCTGCTGCCTCTCCTTGCCCCCTCTGTTGAGGGGAGGGGCTACATCCCACCTCCCTCTGTATCCATTCATAAGCCAACCCCATTTTCTTTTACCTTGCTTTTTCACTAAAAATTTCAGCTTATGAATGAGTATATACGGTAGTTTATTTGTGGACCAAGTAGCGGAGATTCTCCCTCCCACTGAGTTCCTTAGATCCCAGGCTAGCAATGCACTTCAGAGTAGTTTCCACAGGGTGTGGAACCAGCTATGGCATCTCTTTATACAATCTATTTTATCTGGGAAAATAATTTTAGACAAGCAATAGAACCTAAAACATACAAGTTTGACAGGATTAACAACTGGGGATGAGCATCCAGATGAGGTTGACATACAAGACTGAGCAAATGGAAGTTGCCATTGATTGTCAGTTTATAGTGAGGAAAGAAGTGCTACTGTGCAACCCTTTTCCTTGTAGGGAAAAAACACACACAACACTATCTTTCACGAGGACCCTTGTTGCTCAAGGGAGAGGTTTACATGCACAGACTAAGCCACAGTTTCTCAACCCAGGGGGAGTGATCCAAAATTCAGTTACTAAAGTGTTTCAAAAAGTCCTGCCCCTCACTAACCCTGCAATAGTAGCTCCTGCAGTTCTGGTTCCATGGGCCTAGTGGGGCTCAGCTGCACAGGGTCAAACCACTGCTTGTGTTTGATCCAGCTGCCCTTTGTCATGATGGGGAGCCAGCCAAGCTCAGTTTGAGTGAGTGGTACCTTGACTCCATGCAGCTGAACATGGGAAGGATGGAACAGATCCTAGCCAGTCCTGTGGGACAGGAACCACCAACACAGGGTGCTTGTTAGGGTGTGTGATATCACACACCCTAACAAGCATGCATATTATATATATGAATGATATGTTGGGGTAAAAAATGTTTATGAAGCTGGTTTTGGGAAGTTTCGCACCAAAGTTATTTACTGGTTTTAATAGACCATTAAGGTTTACAAATGGCACCTGAGCCCTAAGAAGGGGCTCATTGGACTAAGTCATTTTTAGAGGCCCCCTTCAGGTTATGGTTGAAGCCAGGTGACAAGTGTCATCTACACTAATGCAGACAGCAGTAGCTGTAGAGTACTTCAGATACAATTGTGTTTAACACTGCTTTGTTTCACCAAGCCTGTGTCTTCACTAAAAAACCCCTCTTTATTAAAGGAGTCACTGTTAAAATCTTGGAAGGCCACCTCCTTGTAAGTTTACATTATGAGGCAACTATGCCCATCAGCTAAGCTACAGTATCTTGTCTCTAATATGTATTGACCAGTACAAAATCTTATTGGTTATCTTGTGACAGATTCCTTTTTAAGCAGTGAGACAAAGCCCAAGTTTCAGTGATATAACTCCAGTCTACGAGACAGTTTAGTGCTACCATCACTAGTCCTGACAACTGGATACCAAGTGGTGTCAGTTTTAGTGTAATGGTTAAGTGGAATTAAATTTGATTACTGACTTCACTTATGGGGTCTTCCTCTCCTAAACTTGATCTGTCAGCATCTATTGCTGTGCAGCTAAGGCTTCCTATAAGTCAGGGGTAGACAACCTATGGCATGGGTGCTGAAGGTGGCACGTTAGCTGATTTTCAGTGGCACTCACACTGCCTGAGTGCTGGCCACCAGTCTGAGGGGCTTAATTTAATTTTAAATGAAGCTTCTTAAACATTTTAAAAACCTTATTTACTTTAACAATAGTTTAGTTATATATTATAGACTTATAAAAAACCTTTTAAAACCATTAAAATGTATTACTGGCACAAGAAACCTTAAATTAGAATGAATAAATGAAGACTCGGCACACCCCTTCTGAAAGGCTGCTGACCCCTGCTGTAAGTCATTACTGACAAACCCAGTCCCAGCAGACTGCTCCACAAGACACTTCTGGTCATGCGTGTGTTGGAATGCAGTTTGGGTCCCATATCAGAAGAAATCTAATCAGTCTTTCATCAAGTCTTGAGTGAAATCTCACTCCTTTTCCCTGCTATGCAGCATTTTGTAATCAGCACCCAGCACAATTGCCTGCATCTGCATAGTACACATTGTTACATTTAGTGGCAGTTTATATTTTGGGCAGATTGTATCCTCCTGCAACCTTAGGAGAAGGTCTTCATCATGTTATCTATACCAGTCAATATACCTTTGACCATTTCTCCAACAGGCTTTCCTTTCTACCTCCATTACATACCAGAATGCACCCCAAATTTGCACTAAGCAAAACAAGTGACCTTGTGCATTTAAGACAACACAGCTTTAGTGCTGCTGAGGTACAATGAATATTGAATCAGCACATCATGAGCAACAGTAGCTGACATATTATAGGAGTTGTCTGGAAGACAAATGTCATACACCCTCCTGATAACATTTAATCAGAGATTTGGGGAAGCATCTTCAGGCAGAGATCAGTTTGTTGCTAGCAGCTATCACAGTAGTTTTCTTGATCAGCTTGATCTGATTTCTGCGAGTTCTTTGCTAAGTCTATTTACATAGATCTGTGCTTGCAATTTAAAGCCAATGTTTGCCCCAATGCTGGTTTCACTTTAGTGCAGGAATGCAACTAGTAGTTTGTCTAAAGTTTGACACTTGAGGTAAAACACATTTCAGTTGGTAGCCAACAAACTAACACCTACTATTGGTCTAGAAGAGACAACATTATGCTTCTGGTCTAGAGCAACTGAGCTGACAGTGGTCTTCAAACTGGGGTGCTGCTGAGACCACCCCAGGGTGGGGTCTATTTTAGTCCCGCCAAAATGCCACCATGGAAAGCAGAAGCTTTCGGCGGACACACTCCCCAGGGGTCAAGCAAGTTTTTTCTCCACTGAAAGGGGCCGCAGAGGAAAAAAAGTTTGAAGACCGCTGCTCTAGACCTCAAAATGTCTCCTTGGAATGTCCTTCTCTTTAGGAGATGATATAGTCAAAGTTGCTCATTTTAGCTAGGGTTTGAATGTTCAGCAGCACTTCTATACAAGCTAGGTCTGGCTTGAAGACTACTTTAAGGGAATGGACCATGAAGTTCAGGTAAAAGGACTGAAGGTCCATAGCCCAAGTTCATTTTCTGAACTTGATGCATATGCTGCCTTGTCTCATCTATGAGAAACATTAAGCTGTAGAACATTTTGACAGCTCTGGGGACTTGAAGGTCTTTACTCTTTACATACCCTGCATATGATGCTCTACAAAGCCTCACAGTACAGATTGTGTTTCTTCAGCAGTGCTCCATCAGTAAGAGGAGACATGAAAACAGAGCCTGAGCATACTAGTTAGGTCATGGAGCACTGTTGCTTCAAGCTAACATGTTTCTCAAGGGAGCTCCTATGGGCAAAAACAAATATTGATAGGGCAGGGAATACATTTACAAAATAGAAGGGAAGCTGCTTGCTTAGTTTTAAAGGAGGCCAGTAGCCAAAATAAACTTAAATTTGCAGTAAGGTTTCTTAACCTTCAGTCACTGGAAAGTAGGATGGAAAGATGATCTCTCAACAAGTAAAGTTCAAGCATCTGCTATGTTTATGCATTTACCAGAATTTCATGAGTGAATAATTAATGCATTCTTTAATCATTTCCCCTACCTAGTAGGCTATATAGGTCTGCAAAGCACTAAAGCTATGGTGCCAAATAAAAATACCTGTTTCTAATTTAAGTGCAACCAGGCATTAGACTTGAGTATTTCTAGACTGCTATGATGTCTAGTAGTTTAGAATAAGGGCACAATAAAACCCAGTTTTAACACTCAATTTTAGTTCTATGGACTTTCTATGTTGGAACAGTGAGTAACAGCATTGAGTTCAAACACTAGACAAGTTTGGAAGAAGTTTGATATTTAGAAATCAAGTCTCCTCCATACTTAAGTCAGATTTTCTTGCTCCTTGAAGAAAGGGAATGTATAGAAGCATTATTTACCTTGGGCAAGATGCCTTATTCATCCTATTTCACCCACACTGAAGCTAGAGCATGGTGGGGAATTTTTAGATTAATCTATTTTCAGCAGTATCATCATAGGCATATGAACTACTGGTTTCCAGATGTGAGTATTATGACTAAGCCTGAACTGTTATCCCTTTGGAAGTTTCATTCTTGCTAAAAAAGGTTATATTTTAGTTGCATGCTAACAAATTGAGATCCTATGCAGATTTAATCAGCATAATCTATATATTATCTATCTGACCATGAACTGGAACTTCATAATGTAAAGTAACCACTCAAGCATGATGCTAATTAAAGCAAGCTGTACAATTTAACAGAGAGTCACCAAATGTGACTGCTAACTCCCATGTAATTAATCTTGTTCTTTCCTTTGTCTTATCATTGTATTCCTTGTTATGGAGTTCATTACATTCATGAGTCTTTTTGACAAGAAGATTTCTTATAAAAGCCATGCACAACTATGAAGCCTTCTAAATAAAAAAAGCACATTAGACTGAACTTCTGGAACAATCTACCATGCCATAGCTAACAAACTGAAGTTCTCCAATGTGCAATTGCCTCGTAAGATATTGTGAGGTATCACTACCACACTAAGCAATTGAGACTTCAAAGTTTGTTCACTTGAGGAACTTGTGTAGATTAAAACTTAAAAAAAAAAATAATATCAGGCTGATACTTTGTCGGCAACATTGTCACAGTTTAGTGAGCTTAATACCTGGCAGACTCAAGACCTTGTCTTCACTAGGGGAAAAAAGCCAAGTTAAAATCCTAGAGGAGACAAGGCAGTTAATTGCTTTCATGTGACAAAACCATTAACTCAACCACTAACTCACCTGAAAGCAAATGATTGTCTTTAGGATTTTAATTCATTAGAACTTGCATTTAAGCCACCTGTGTTCCTAGTGAAAGTTCACCCCCAAGCATTGCTGGCTAACTCTGCAGCAGTTAAACACCAAAATATAGCTCACAAGTAAGAAGTTTAAGAAAAATTTGCTTTATGCCACATTTGAAATATTTTAGCTATGCCCCAGAAAGAACTAGAGCATTTCAGAAGATTAAGCTCTATCTATACTGAGGGGGGAGGAGTGGTCAACCACCAGCAACTTTCACCTATTTCTCAGTGAGGCCTATTATGAAGGAGAGGCATTTCCTTCTCTTTAGAATAGGCTCAATTGACACAAATAAGGTTCCCTCCCTAATTCACCCATCTCCACCTCTTCCCTCTTTCAAATTCTTCCCTGCTCCAGTCAGGCACACCACCACCACCAGACCTCTACCCACAAGATCAAGTTCACAAGATAAACTTCTCTTTCAAGAGGTGAGCCTGTTCATAAAACTTAATTGTATGATCACTGGTTGATCAATTCTATTGACCACAGAATTAAGCTTGAACTCCTGACCCTCTAGAATTCAGAGGCAATCCTGTCCATTATAGAATCATAGACTATCAGGGTTGGAAGGGACCTTAGGAGATCATCTAGTCCAACCCCCTACTCAAAGAAGCACCAATCCACAATTAAACCATCCAACAGATTTTTGCCCCCCAATCCGTAAATGGCCTCCTCAAGGATTGAGCTCACAACCCTATGTTTAGCAGGCCACTGCTTAAACCACTGAGCTATCCCTCCCTCCTGTAATACAGGCCAGTAAGCTTAATTTCAGGACCAGGCAAACTGACTGAAACAATACAAAACAGAAATTATAGATACACAGCAGAGCACTATTTGTTGGTTAAGCATCACAGCTTTTGTGAAGAGAAGTCATGCCTTGCTTATCAGTCACACAGACAGTGGTGATCCAGTAGAGGATCAAAGGCTTTCCAGAAAGTCTAACTAAGGTCAAGGCTCCTCAATGGCTCTTAAGCCAGGTAAGCAGACATAGGATAAGAGGGAAGGTCCTTGCTTAGATCCTTAACTGGTTGAAAGTCAAGAAACAAAGGATAGGAGTAAGTTATTTTTTCAGACTGGGAAGAGGTAAATAGTAGGGTTCCACAAATAACTGTACCAGGACCAGTGCTGTTGAATATACAAGCAATTTGGAAAAAAGGGATAAACAGTGAGGTGAGTAATTTTGCAAGTCCAAAGCAAACTGCAAAGAGTTACAAGGAATCTCAAAACTGGGTGTCTGGACAATAAAATGGCAGATAAAATTCAGTGTTGAAAAACGCAAAGTAATGCATATGAGAACCCAACTACACATCTGAGAATCCCAACTACACATACAAAATGAGTGGATCTAAGTTATCTGTTACCACCCAGAAAAGATCTTAGAGATTGTGGATAGATCTCAAAATGTTTGCTCAATGTTAGCTTTTTTTTGATTGCACAATGTTAGGAACAATTAGGAAACAGACAAAAAATAATGCCACTACATACTACTACATATCCCGGGTTTGGTTTTGGTTTTTTTTGGTGGGGAGGGGATTGAGATGGGGTGACCAGAACATGGAAGAGGTACAGAAAGAGCCAACAAAAATGATTTAGAATATGGAACAGATTCCGTATTGGGAGAAATTAAAAAATTGGACTTATCTGTTTGGAAAAAAAGAGGTAAGAGGGGATATAACAGAGGTCTATAAAACCATAACTGGTGTCAAGAACATGAATATGTTAGCATTATTTATACTTCACAACAAAAGCCAGGAGTCACCCAATTAAATTAACAGGAAGAAAATTTAATGCATAAGGAAGTACATCTCAACAAAGTCAACTTTTGGAACTCCTTGCCAGGGAATGTTGTGAAGGCCAAAACAAATTAGATAATTTCATGAAGGAAAAGTCCATCAGTGGCTATTAGCCAAGACCATCAGGGATGCAACCCCATGCTCTGGGAGTCCCTAGCCTCAAACTGCAAGAAGCTGATAGTGGATGGATCACTTGATTGTTTCCCCCCACCTCCAATTCCCTCTGAAACACTGGGTATTGGCCACTCTCAGAAGGCAGGACACTGGGCTAGATGGACCATTGGTGTGACCCCATATGTCCATTCTCATGGGGAACTGCAAGGAAACCATTAAGCACTCCATGCCCACAACTGTGCCATCTGGAAAGTGACCAGAGGCTGTAAGGCCTAATCAGCTCTGGCATCTGGAGCCTCTATCAAGCCCTTAAAAGAGAGAAGGAAGTATTTCCAAGGCTGTTCAATATGGCATCTTAGTGTTAATACCACACAACCTCAAGTCCTGATCAACACATGGCCTATCCATGCACCCTTCACTATAGAGGCGAGTGTACCAGCCAAGCTATTGTCACAACCCAAGAACAGCTGTTCCTATGCTTTCACTTCATAAGGGCCAAAGGTCTACTCTGTAGTTTCTCCAATTAATACTGTCTATTACAAGCCAATGAAAGATCAGTGATGGCCTTCACTGGTTTTCAGTAAAGTCAGAAGTGGGACCTTCCTTAACAGCATAACCCCCAGCAAAGCACTCAAATCACAGCAGCTGAGTGGCTCTACCTGCCCAGAGGGAGCACAGCAAGTCCTGTCTTCCTGAACAAGGCAGTCTTCACTTTCCCTGTGGGTAGGAATAGGCCCAGCCAGCCTCTGGGCAGGCCAGAGCCCTGAGCTTAGGCAAAGCTGGGGTTTAAGTCTCATGTACAGCAGCACAACTGTGCCAGAGCACCCTAGGATTTAGCCAGGACTCCCCACCACGAGCCACAGCAGATTTGTTAAAGACCCTGGTCAAGGTCCCCTGCCTTAGTAGCGGCTTCTAACCAGCACCAGGAAAAAGCAGCCAGATGAGCTAGTTTGGCAACCACCACCCCCAGAGCCCCACACACCTGCCTTGGGTGTGTCAGCGCCTCCTCAGGGCCCCACCCTGCCACCGGGGACAGGCTCCGGCCTCCCTCAGGCTCCACCACACCCCAGCACAGACTCCTCACCCATAGGGCGCCCTCCCCCCGCCCGGGGTCACCGCCAACACGTGCGGCCCAGGACGGAGGGCGCTCCCCACCCATGGGGAGCGGTCGCCCGCTCTAGGGTCAGTGGCCGGGGGCCTGAGACAGCCCGGAGGTCAGACACAGCCCTGCTCTCCTCCGGCCGCGGACGCCACGGCTCTAGCCCGCAGCAGGAGCCAGCGAGCGGCCCGAGAACAGCGCAGAGGCCAGGGCGAGCGACACCCCCCAAGCCCGCGCCCAGGGAGGGTTGGTGGGCGAGGCCCGCCGGGTCCCTCCCCCGGCCCGCACTCACCGATGGAGACCAGCTTGATGCTCTCCCGCTCCAGGAACTCGAGCGCCACCGAGACGTTCTCCAGCTGCATCTGGCGGAAGGTGGGGCGCTGGTGGTACTTGCGGTACATGCGCTTCTGGCTCAGCACCTCCAGCAGCGCGATGAGCCGCAGCCCGTCGCTCAGGTCGCTCTGCAGGTTGCCGATGCGCTTGTTCACGCAGCGGAGGTGCTCGTTGCACCAGCGGGTGAACGTGTTCTGCTGGATCCGCTTCCAGGGCGCGTCCTCCGCCAGGTCCTTCTCGGTCACCGGCATGTCTGCGGGCTGCTCCGCCTCGCTGCGGCCCGCGGGCTGCTGCTGCTGCTCTAGCCGCCGAAACTGTAGCGCCTGGCTCCGCGGGCTGCCGCTGCTGCTGCTCCAGCCTCTGCTGCGAGCGCCCTGGCCCCGCGCCTGCGTGCTGCTCATGCTGGGGCGGCCGCCCCGCCTCCTCCGGGGGCCGAGCGAGCCGGCTCCGCCCGGGCGCGTTCCCTCCTCCGCGGCGGCTGCGAGCTCAGGGTCCGGGGCGCGCCAACAAACCTGCGGGTAAAGGAGCAGCGGCGTTAGCAGGCTCAGCGCCTTCCCCTACAACTAGGACTCAACTGGGCGTGCTCCTTCCCGGGCGTTAAATGCCGTCCGGGGCCACGGGGCTTGGGCCCCGGAGGAGCAGGCGCAGGCGGCCAGAGGTGAGCACAGCTGTGCCGAGGTCAGAGAACCCAGGCTGGGATTGCAGCCCCTTATCCGATCATTAGGAATCAGGGATGGAAAACGCCTCCTACCTCGCCCTAGCCGAAGCAGGATCTTTGTCCCCTTGCGCTGCCTGAGGAACTTCTGCGGCTTCGTTACCATCTAGTACTGAGATGAGAGATCTGCTGTGCCAAGTCTCCTAACTAGCTCGGAGGGAAACGCCCTCCCTTTGCATTATAGTTTGACTGCATTGTTCTATAAACTCAGCCCCTGCAGGCGTGGTGCAGGATTTTGTGATCTAAAGAGGCGTGGGAAAAAGTTGGGCGTGTAACTGAACTAGCGGAGATAGCTTGCAAACACTTTGAGGCAGGAACTGTTTACTCAACTGTAGGGCTATACAGTGCCAAGGTCACTGTGGGGCCCCCTGTGGTTCAGATCCCTAGGAATTTACCCATTCTATTCCTCAATTTCCCCATGTGTTAAATGGGGATAACAGTGCTGTACATCACTTCATTTGTTAGGGATGGTCTACATACCGGTTTTGTACCAGTTTATATCCGTTTTCTGTGTAACCTAATAGTGTGGCTGCACTTATACTGGTGTAAATCAAATAAAGACAGTTACATTGGTACAAAGCAGAGTGTGTAGACGAGCCCTTGATGTTTTTAAAGTACTTGGCAATCTTTGCATAAGAAGCAGTAAATAAAAACAAGTAGCATATAGCTGCAAGTTTTGATTATGTGTTTTATATTCTTAAAAATGATGACATTTTGTTACAAAACATGGTAAAATAACCTCACCATTAAAAGCCAATAGCTATAAGGAGTACAATATCTTTATGTACAGCCCAATGGCTGTTTCATTATTTTTAAGAGAGTATCAGTGCTCATAACAGCAACAATAGCTTATAGAACTGATCCTACAATGAGCTCCATGCCTGGGGGTGCACATGTCCAGCTGCACAGAACAAGATGCAGAAAGAGAATTCCAAATCATGCACTCTGAGGATTTGCCACAATTGTCATCCCTCATTTAGCTATGCCTTTGCAAAACCCCTTGTGTACACAGGTTCAAGTGCCCAAACCATCATTTGCACCAATGTGGTTTACTCCAGTTTCAAGCATAGGTAAGCTCCACAGGTAAAAATAGAGGCTTTAGCTTTCCACAATAATGTTTTGTACCATTGCAGCCATACTGGGACTAGCATCTAGTGGTGATCATCCTGGGAAATCCCCAATGCAGACAAATCTGCTGACTGTAAACTCTTTTGAACTGGGATTTGTTTTCTTATATGTCTATAAAATGATATGTACCCTGATGGTGCTATTTAAAGAATATGAGTTATAACTTGGGGAAGGGACCAACTTCATTATTATGTTTTTACCCCTTGTAGTGCAGTGGGGTCCCAATCTCAGCTGGGGCCTCCCAGAGCTACTGTAGTAAAAACAATCATTAATAAATAACTTTACTCCGCCAGTGTCGGTAGTACTCAGTACATTCAGAAATAATGGTGGAAACCCCTATAACTAATCCTGCATCAGATCATGAATTCTTTCTCCAACAGGCAAATTTCAAACCCTCATAAATAAACTCTGAACCTTAATATAAATATTCACACTGGATAAAACCAAATCTAATCCACATAAAGAAAACAATGTCTGAATACCATAAAATTTTAACTGGCTTATTAAAAGCCTGGCAGAAAGGGCAGATGGTCTTGTGGTTAATACACCAGGGTGGGACTCAAAAGACCAATGTTCAGTTCCTGCATCTGCCACACACTTCCTTTGTGTTCATGGACGAGTCATGTAGGCCCTAGTCTCGCAAACACGCACTGGTGTTTAGTCAGTGAGACTGTTCGTAGTTAAGGGAAAGCTAAGCAGGCTCAGGGCCTTAATGTCACAAGGGGTATGTCTACACAGCAATTAATCACCGGGGCTGCCTTGCGTCAGCTGACTCAGACTCATGGCGCTCTGGCTACAGGGCTATAAACTTGCACTGTAGACATTTGGATCTGTTGACCCTAGATTTAAAACTTTATTAAAACTAATGTTAAAAAAAATGAAAACATACACAAGTTAAGAAGTAAGGTGCTGGACATCTGGAGTCAGGCTGGGGTTATGGGCGATTGTATGTAAAAGCTACAGGGTTTTCAAAGTACATGCATATTTCAGTTTTAAAGCCCCACAGCACAAGCCCAAGTTAGCTGACATGGGCCGGTCAGAGATGTTCAACTGCAGTGTAGACATAACCTTGTATCTCAGTTTCTCCATATGTAAAATGGAGATGATGATGATTAATGGTATTTTCTTCCTCCTAGCCTCTTAGTCTATCTTATTTATTTGGATTGTAAACTATTTAGAAGAGGGACCTTGTCCAACTATGTGATTATACAGTATTCAGCACAATGGAGGCCTGATCTTCCTTTGTTACTTCCAGGTGCTACCAAACTACTACTAATATTAATAATTGTTAAAAGGACATCTAAGATAAGACTGTTTTTAGAGACACCAAATAAAGCTTGAGTTTTCACCCATTTTATCTGACTAATTTATTGGTGTACCACTCCCTTCCATTAAAGCACAGCTTGTGATTTGCTACTGACTCATTTGATGACAATGAAGACTCAATAGGACTACCTTATTTGGAGTTGTCACGTCATAATTTCCCCCAGTTTAGTGGTATTTTTCATTGCAAATATGTGACATTAAAGGGTGTAATCAGCTTTCTAGATAAGCTTTCCTGTTACATGACTCTGACTTTGAAGATGCTAGAAGATGTCAGAGGAAACAAATCTATTAAAACATAATAAATTTAATTTTATAAAACTGTCCTGCTGCCTGTATAATAAAATTAAATTCCAATTCCCAATTATTTCTTTAAAAGTGTTTTTAATGACAACACATTTATTATAATGAAGTGCAAGGCTATTCTGGATTATCTATAGATAAATTTAAAGGTTTTTTGTCAAACAATATAGTTTCTATGATGTAAACATATCTGCTAGGAAATAGAATTAGACCACCCAAAGCAAAGATAAAAGTGATATTAACTAAGATTTGAACCCAGTTGTCTTTGGTAAGAGAGTAGCATGCATAAAACCACACAGCCTCCTGTTTAAAACAGATCCAGATAACAGGTAATCAATATGGTCTACCACCTATTTTCTTTTCAAAATATATGATTGGATCAAACACTGACTAAGCACTGAGTAAGAATGTCCAGATCTAGCCTAATATTTACTTAGGCCCAGCTCCTCTGAGCTATTTAGGTGCCTAATTCCCACTGAAATCAATGGGAATTAAAGTAAACACCTAAATGCCTTTGAGGCTCTGGGCCTTGGTGTTTTAAGTGAAAAACTAGACAATGGGAGAGCTATGCCAAATGGTAGTTTGCATGCCCATAGTTGCCCATGTGCCATAGGCACAAGCTGGTATAGCACACAACAGTAAGTGATAGAAGCTATGAGGTGGGCCTGTTTCAAAGGCTACTCTGCACTTCACCCTATAATTTGTATTCCTAATTGCGTATTGACCTTGGCACAGGTTGGGGGGATGTTTTCCCTTTTCCATATAGCAACCCTTTCAATAGCAGGATTTATCAATTGTTTATAACATTTTAACTTCAGCTATTTTTGCTGTCGTCCTGCTCAAAAAAGTATGGCGTAAAAAGTTACAGTGGAAAAAAATGTTACATCTTTTTCATTCTTCTGTAACTTAAAAATGGTGAAAGGGATTTTGCTCAAACTTTCCAAAAAAGTTCACCTTTAGCACAGACCCAGCACAGAAAATTTCAGCCCAAAAGATGGATGTTTCATAACATTTTGAGCATGTGCAAACAGAGGATTTTAGTTAATCTGTTTTGCATTTTATACATCTTCCCCTTACTTCCCTGTTCTCTCCTCACAAAAAGCCAGTATAAAATGCGGGGAAAGAGTGCAGACAGTTAAAAACCAAGTCCAATCATCCTTGCCACATGGCTTTAATGGCCACTCAGAATTCCTTCAGTCCCATAAATGTGCATTAGATTATATGGATAATCTAGGGGAGTAGATACTGGACTATGAGGCTGGAGATAGCAGTTTGATTCTTGGCTCTGACCTGCTGTGTGATCTTTGGTAAGTGTCTGTGCCTCTATTTTCCCTTTGTCTCTCTTGCCTAGTTAGAAGTGACAAAGAGTCTTGTGGCACCTTAAAGACTAACTAAAGTATTAGAGCATCAGCTTTCGTGGGCTAGTACCCACTTCGTCAGATGCATGCAGTGGAAGTATGCAAGGGCAGGAATAAATAAGAGGCAAGGGCCAGGTTAGAGATAACAAGGTTAGTCCAATCAGGCCTGAGTGCCACAGGACTCTTTGTCACTTCTGCATTTCCAGACTAACACGGTTACCCCTCTGATTCTTGCCTAGTTAGAGTGTCAATCCTTTCAGGTAGGACTGTCTCTTATTTGTTTTTTGTAAGTGGCTGGCACAGTAGGGTCCCTGCATTGATACTGTTGTGATATAAATAATAGTAACAATAAAGCACTGAATGGGTGAGAGTGGGGGGGAGGTGAAAGGAGCATTGTTAGGGCGAGTCTACATTGGCAACGCTAAAAACCCACCTCCACGAGGGACATAGCTGCCAGCGCTGGGAGCACAGCTCTCAGAACTGGTGCACTGTTTACACTAGCGCTTTACACACTGAAACTTGCTGCACTCTGGGGTGTTTTTTCACACCCCTGAGCCAGAAAGTTGCAGTGCTATAAATTGCCAGTGTAGACAAGCCTTAGGCTCCAAGCAGCCATCCATGAAGAGCCCAGTCCAGTTCCCACTGGGGAGCAGGAGCAGACCCCAGGCACATAATGATGCCTTTAGCAGCAAGCAGAAGTTGCTCCCATGACCAGTGACTAATGATTATCATCTGTAAGGAATAGCAAAAATAGCTCTATAGAAATCAGAGCTGGGCTGCCATAGGAAAGGCTACGGAGAGTCTGCATGATTCTTGTGAACTAGACACACTAGCCAGTTTCCATTCCCCTTGCTGCTCTGGTTGCACAGTGCTTAGGCAGGATTTGGCCTTCGTGTTTATTCTCAGTAAAGATGAATGAGAAACAAAGACGGCTTTATAGCATCAGTTAAAAAGATAGTCATGCCCTAAGGGGATCCTGTCCCACTCAAATTATCCACAGAAAGCCCTGCCTGCAAGGGAACTGATGTTCCACTGTACAAGTTTGTGGGACAAATTCTGGAATCCCAGGCAACCCTGCTATATCTATGCTCCCTATGCCCCAACACACATGGTCGACACTAGAGCTGAACCAATTCCGATAGTCCCTTGACCACACAGATCCACAGGGCCACAGAGAAGTGATGCAGGAGTGGCCACAATCCTGAAGCTGCAGTTACAACCACAGAGTGGTTCCACAGCTGCTCTGCAGTCTTGGGTGACAGATTCCTTCCTCTCGAGGCTGCAGCGAAATCCCCAGGTACTTGGGCTGTGCATGGAACCAGGATTTGGCCTTAAAAGCTGAATGTCAGTACAGCTAAATTTTACTTATAAAGTAAATTTGAAGATATTTCAACAAAAATTAACGTGTTTCAAATTATGTTTTCATCAGGAGACAGTGAAGTAAAAACATACACTAAACCATACATTCCTACTTGTTGGAATACCTTCTTTGTTCTAGATATTATTACAAGTATATTAATGTATGCATTGACGAAATACCTTACTTATATATTTGTACTAGTAAATGTGTGTTTATGTGATTATATACATATACACACAGATGTTTCAACACTATATTCAAGAGTAGATCCTGTTTCTTTTATTTGTTCTACTTGGCAATTATTGAGTTAGGATGTTTCCTCACCAGCCCTCCTATTGCACTATTAGACATCTATGTAGAGGGGTGAACTTCATCACTATTATTTTCTCCTTCAGTAGTTTTTTTTCCATAATTTTTTATCACTGTTGTTTATAATAGTTCAATGAAAGCCTGAAACTGAATGTGCTCCTTTATGTAAAAAGCAGCATTCTTCCATTGCCATACACACATTGGTTTGTTATTATTGGGCTGCTCAGAGTATTTTGGATCAAAGGCGCTATAACAACACATGAAATGTAATGTATTGTCATTCTGGGCTACTGACATTTATTTAATTTATGTGTACCAAAAAAACTGAATTATGCTTTGAAATGAAATGTGACATACCAGTATTCAGACTGACATGGAATTACTTTGCAACTAGGAATTACAAAACCAAAAAGGTACGTGAAACTTTGGGTCTGCCAGCCTTGACAATGGGTCTGACCCCCTTCTTCCCCCTGACTTTTGTAAGAGTGTTGCCTAAAGTTCCATTGATGGAAAATAACCTCATCACAAATTATGAATGATATACATAGCATGGTACTAAACATGTCACAAAAACTGTGTGCCCTTAAATGTTAATACTGTACTGAACAGGCTAATACCTATGTCACTGCCATCTGGTTGATGGAATCAGAAGTGCTGAAATGTGTGTCACAGAACCTATACTGCTATTCATTAACTGAAATTTTCTCTTAGGTCCTTTGGAAGAGGATGGATTCTTGGAGCGGGAGGATCTAAATTCTGTCTCTACAGCTTGAGCTCTGTGTATATGTAGAGGAAAGTAACACTTGCCTGCTATTCTTTGTATGTCACAACACAAGCAGAAAATGTAAATGTAAATGATATCTCGAGTATTAACTCATATAAGGAGTGATTAACTAGTCTCAGTAGGAGTACATGTGGTATGTCAAGGGACATACACCCTGGTGTAAGAATGTAGCTCCTCTCAGTAGCAATATGCTGTGAAAAGCCAACAATATTCTACTTTATCCTTTAGAAAACCCTCTTTCATACCCAAATTGAACAAAATGTAAATAATGCTTCACACCCAGAACTACAGGAGTACAACTTGCTTCTGAATCCCTAGTTCTCACTCATGACAAAAACATTAAGCTACTAAAATGAAGTGCTACTCAAGAGTGCTAGCTGTAAATTACATCTTGGAGATATGTGTTGATGAGTATTAGGGTCAAATAAGGGATTGGGGTATCATGCAAAGATTGCTATATAGTCCTCCCTTCTCCCCCAAAATCCCTTAAATTAACTCCAGATTACAAGGCATATGCCTTCTAGAAACAATTGTCCAGCCAGAATTCAGCAAAAGGACTTTATGTTACATACTTCTGTTTGTTTTTTCTGAAGACTTGTGTTAGAAATAGAGAATAGAGCTCTCAACTCTCATTGTTTCTTTAAGGAGTGGTCTTTTTCAACTTCATTTCCATCAGAGGGAGGGTGTGGAAAAGACACTGTTGCTAGCATTCACTGATGTTATTAAACTGAGAGCACATGATTGTGGGTGACTAATGCAGTCCAAGTTTTGCTTCATAACCACCAACTTTATCAGAGTTTCATGTGATTGTGTTCTTGGATCACTCAGAATCATATATTGCTTATGAAATAGATCCCAGACATCTAGGATACAATGCATACTTTCATTAAAACCCTTTTTTGCATTCTATAGTAACTGCTTGCCTTGACTTTAGGAGAGGAAAGAATGAAAATATCAAATGTTAATCGATCAAATATAGAGTTTTGGGAAAGTGGGTGTCGCTTATGGCTAAATATAATAGAATTCGTTTCAGTTGGTGGAAAGATTCCTTTCTGTTTTTTGACACGGCTGCAGTACTACTTGCCTGCTATTCTTTGAAAATGTAAATGTAAAAGATATCTCCAGTATTAATTCATATTATAGGGAGTGATTAACTAGTCTCAATAGGAGTACATGTGGTATGGCTTGGTACATATATTCTTAAACTAGGTGTATCTCCTCTCAGTAGCAATATGCTATGAAAAGCCAACAATAGTCTACTTTATCCTTAGAAAACCCTCTTCCAAACACAGCATGCATGAGGGTTTCATACCTCCACGTTGTAGAGCAGTGGATCTCAACCTTTCCTCACTAGTGTACCCCTTTCAGGAGTCTGATTTGTCTTGCGTACCCAAGTCTCACCTCACTTAAAAATTACTTGCTTACAAAATCAGACATAAAATACAAAAGTGCCACAGCATAATTACTGAGAAATTGTTTACATTTGCATTTGTCTGTATGAAATTTTAGTTTGTACTGAGTTCACTAGTGCTTTTTATGTAACCTGTTCTAAAATGAAGCCAATATCTTGATGAGTTGATGTACCCCCCAGGAAGATCTCTGCGTACCCCCAGACTACATGTACACCTGGTTGAGAACCACTATTGTAGAGGCTTGGAAATTGTCAGGGCAATGACTCTGAAACAAAGACTAAAGTGACAAGGACGGTGGCACTCAGCTCTGTTTGGAAAATTAGCAATGGATTTCAAATATTTATAAGACTTCAGCATGTACTAGCGTTTATACAAACACAGTACTGTGTTGTATGATACAACCAAAACACATTCAACAAATGCCACAAAATAAAATGTAGTATTTAACTCATTCAAAGCACTACACAAACTGTAAAGAAGTGGCCCTAAAGCATCCTCTTCCACAACTTTGTACTCATAGGTCGCTATGATTCATCTGTGCCCTGCACCAACTGAAGCAAAAGTAAAGACAGCTAATTAGCATGAATTTGATTGATTGCATCATAAAGAATTTTTGAGATCTTATACAGTGGCTAGACAGGAGGCAAAGAAGTTCTTTGCCTCTACAATAGCAGCTGCAAAACTTTGAGCAGATTTGTTTTGAGTTGCAGATAGTCTGGTTAATCCAGCTTCTTTGCCTTCTGTGACCTTTACCCATTCTCAGGTTGAGACAGCAGCATGGGTGAGAGTAGGGTGACCAGACAGCAAATGTGAAAAATCGGGACACGGGGTGGGGTGTAATAGGCACCTATATAAGAAAAAGACCCCCAAATCGGGACTGTCTCTATAAAATTGGGGCATCTGGTCACTGTAGTTTGGAGTGATCTTGTTGAGAGGGGCAATCCAGATAAGATGGAGGTGATGTCTGTAGTTTGGAAGAAACAACCAGAAGCTATTGTGGAGATTGTGGTGGCCGTTTGTACGTACATACATAATTTGGAGGCAGCCCAGTTAGACCAACATCTGCTTTCAGATAATCAAGAAGCAGCTGTGGCCAGTGTGTTTTTTCCATCTAGTCTTGGTCAGAAGAGTATAGCCTTCTTTTTCATATGCAGAGGTCTTGCTCTCTCCATCCTTGCCTTTGTCACTTCAAGATTAGCCTACTGCAATGTGATCTACATCGTACATGTATCCAGAAGCTGAAATTAGCAAAGAATGTAGCTGCCCATTCACAGAGCAGAATGTTTTGCTGTGAACCTGTGTTGCTGTTATTTCTCGGATAGCTGCATTGGTTCCAGAGAGTCTTTCAGGTGGAATTTAAGGGATTTGTTTACCTGAAAAGCTCTAAATGGTCTAGGAGGGACCTGCCTACTTTTGAGATAACTCCCTCCCTCAGTCATCCCCCCATAGCTGTGATCAGTGGAGGCACTAGCACTGTGAGAGGAGCTGCTGTCAGGGCATTCACCATGAGATCCTCTCCAATTTTAGAATTCACTCTACTTCTTGATCCAAAATAGCATGAATTTGTTGCTCTTCAGACATGCTGCAAGACCTATCTGTTTTCCTAGGCTTTTGCGGAAGGGGGGCAGTATAGAGGGAACTGGGGAGGGTCCCAAGAGGAATGGGGCTTACTGGGGTACAGCTCATTAGGGTGCTTGATTACATTGCATAATTTTATATGTGCTTTTAAGGGATGGCAGGGGACTCATAACTTAACGTAGACGCCTTTTTGTTTCAGAAATCAAAATAAATGCTCTTTTCCCCATGCATAGAGGGTATCTGGTAGTTCAGACATGTGGGCTCTGAGCCTGCAGTCTGTTTTCAGGCAAACCCCCGCGTCGAGAACTGAGTGCAACAACTGCCCCTGTGGGCATGGTCATGGGGGTTTAAATTAAATTTAATCAAATAAAAAATTAAAAATATTAATTTAAATATAGTTAAAATAAACTTTTAAATAAAATCAATAAAACATTGATTTTAAGAAGTTAATTCAGGGTCTGACATGACCTGAGAAGCCAGAGCCATGCAGAAAAGCAGCACGTTGTACGCCTCCTCATGACTGTATATTCAAATCAGTTATTTGAGTGTGCTGTTTTCACTCTGACATCACAGTGGCTAGTTGCAGGCACACCACCAGCTTTCCTGTTCAGTCACAGTGACAAAGAGTCCTGTGGCACCTTATAGACTAACAGATTTATTAGACTAGACTTAGACACCCATAAACTTTTGTGGGTGAATACTCACATCCCTGTTGCTTTCGCAGATCCAGACTAACCCGGCTACCCCTGTAATACTGTTCAGTCACAATCACTGCTGACAGTTTAGGAATACAATTGCTTATCCATTTTCGCCTGTGATCCTGGGCTTCTGTAGATTTTGAAATTTAGTCCCTCAGACGTGTCCATCGGTGTTTAAATGACGTTTTCAGCACAAAAATATATTACTTCTGCTGGCGCATGTGGATCTCTGGGACAAAAATGAATCGTGTTAGAGTACAAAGGGCTGGCCAAGCTCCTCCTCTGGACAGCTGGATGAATCTTACAAGAGAATGTCTTCCAGTGGAACAGATCATATATTTTTAAAACAGAAACCAGAGGACTTCTTTGTGAAATAAACAAATGTGCTGACCTGTCTGCAGCAACAGGGAAAGAATATTAGGCTATCTTGGCAGCTCATGCTTTAGAATGCAGATTTCTGTTTTGAAGAGAATGCAGATGGATGGAATGATTGAATGTGAGCTTATTCATGCTATTTAGTAAGAAAGGCATGACACAGCTGACTGTTCATAACTATCACTTCCATTGTATTGCTGTCCTGGTGGTTGAATAAATAAAAATTATCATTTGAAATGCATTTGCCATCTTGTAACTCAAAAGGAGCCAAATCTCTTATTTTTTAGCTTTCTCACAAAACAAATTTTTCCCAGATGGAAAACTTGCACAAGAAGTCGAAGTCTCACAGCTTATTTTTAAAGACATTGTATGGACCTCCTGGATGGCTGATAAACCTTGGCTGTAGCATCAAAAACACAACTCTAAAATACGGTTCTAAGGCCCAGTCCTGAAATGTGCTGAGCTCTCTTGCTCTTGACTCCACCAGCTACTTCAAAATATGCACCTTTAGGCACACAAGTAGTTGGCTAAGCTTGGGAGGTCTCAGCTTGGGAGGTCTCACACTCAACGTGGTGACAAAGAGTCTTGTAGTGCCTTATAGACTAACATATTTTGGAGCATAAACTTTTGTGGGTGAAGACCCACTTCATCAGATGAATCTAGACTAACAGGGTTACCCCTCTGATAGTCAGCATGGTGGCATTTCTCTGTTTGGTATTGTTGGTTGATGATAGCCATTAACACATTCCAGCATAACACCTCTGCCCCATCCCAGCCCCAGTCTTCCTCTCCACCCAGCTTAAATATGCTGACATTGCAAGGAAGAAAGAAAACTGGGAGATGGGAGAATAGGGATTCACACACAGAGCCCCTGGCAGAAGGGGAAAGAATGGGGGCTGATCATGTGTTAGAATGTGGGGGAAAGAGGGGACTCTGATCTAGAATGGAAGAAAGAAAGGGGAAAGGGAATCTTGGGGTCGCATATAGTCCTTGGAATGAGATGGTGAGAACAGATGACTGTGGGATGGGACAAAAGGGGAAAGAGGGAATACACAAAGCCCCTGGCATGGGAGAAAAAGGGAAAATAGGGGGGCACATGGAATACTTGACATAGGAGTAAAGGGGATGATGGGGTGAGGGATACAATGTCCCTGGCATGAGTGGGGGAGGTGGAGGGAGTCCCTGAAATAGAGGGACATGGAAGAGTGGCACACATGAAGCTGGAGGCGAGGGAACTGAAGAATACAAGGAATCCCCAGTATGTGCATCATATTCGTCCTACAGAAGCAATGACCTGTGTGACCCTCCAGTCCCACTGAAGTCAATGAGATTACTCAATGCTGACAGTTAAGCATATATTTAAGTACTTTGCTGGACAGGGTCCAGAGTGCTCAGCACCTTGTAGTATCAAACGATACTCCGGGTCCAACACACACATACGCATAGTCTGCTAAGGGCAGTTGTGCCAGACAGAATGAATGCAGGTAATGACATCGCTTAGCAAAGTTCCCAGATCTGTCTCAGTCCTATGAATCCATGAGTCTCTGGGGTGGCCCTGTGGGTGGCACCAGCTTGGGTCAGGGCATGAACTCCTTTGCATTTTGTTGGAAAGTCTGAGAGCATGGCATGCTGTGTCGTTCTGTCCATCGTGATGACGTGGGCAAAGAGCATTAACAGTGCTTTTGGATATGATGAGTGACTGAAAAGAAGTCAGATCTTTGCAAGACTCTGACATTTTGCACAAAATCAAATTACTTTATACTTGGGATTTGGTTCTGACAGGGCACATGGATGGAATACTTCTCTAGCTGCTCCAGTCTGCCTGTGGGAGGCAGGTTTCTGACCCATATAGCAATACAGGTAGTACACAAGTTTGATAGACCCTGAATTTAGCCTCAGCACAACAACATATTTGCATCCATAAGTGAGATGTGGACTTTATGCAGGAGGCAGCAAAACCTATTTGCTGAAGAACATCCAGTTTGGTATGATCATTTGAACTCTGTTTGCAGCCTAGGTAGATGAACTTGTCAAAGCTCTCCACGGTATTCAATTCCATCTATACCGGGTGACCCAGCTCCACAGTTCTGGACCTTGGTTTTCTGCCACAAGATAGTCAGCCCATAGTGCTGGTCGTATCTTGGATACCTTGGAGGGTGAGGCTGGAATTCTGACTTCTCTACAAGTAAGTTGGCGACATTGCTCTGGATGACAAAGGCTGCTAAGGAGTGGCTGCATCCTACCAAGCAGGATGTGAATGAAGATCTTCCAGGGACTGATAACAATAAGACTGTCTATAGTTGCCACAGTCAGTGCAAGATCCCTTGCCCTTGTTCAGGGACAATATGATACCATCTTTTCATTCTGCTGGTACTTTGCCACACTTTTAAGAACAGTTGATGCAGGCTGATGCTCACTGGTTTCAATGCACTTTTGAGCAGCTCAAGTGGAATACCATCAGGTCCAGCAACTTGTCCATTCCATAACTTTTGGATACCTTTTGTATTTCCTCAAGTGATGGTGGATAAATGGTCATTCCCAGTCCTACAGTCTGTGTGAAGTCAATAAGATTTAGTTGCACATGGACTGCTGGGTAGGCCTGCCCTGTAGGGTGGGTAGTTAGAGAGGCTTGGTATGTATTCCCTGCCTCAGTTTCCCTTCTCAAGAAGCCAGTAACTCCACTTCAGGCACTCTTGATGCTTGACTTAGTAATACCCTCGTTGGGGCTTATTTATGACAAAACTTCATCCAAGATAAAAAGACACAAACAAACTTCGGGCTTTCAAGGTTCCTCTGAAGCCTGCCCTCTAAGCTCAGTTCCTGGTCCTCTCAGGGTTAGCTCTCTGTCTTTGTCTGTCCTGATGGTAGGAGCCCTAGCCCTACTCCTGGAAGTGGGTAGTTCAAGCAGTTATTATCCCTCTCCTTACCACCAGTCCCCAGCTCACCTTCTAGACCTGGGTTGTAATTTATTTACTTCATCTGGCCTTAATTAGTTCTCAGGGGTCTGGCAGCCTTCTTCCTAGTGGTGCCTGCCCCCTGCTAACTCAGGGGCCTACAGACACCTTGTTACTTCCTTCAGCATCTACAGACATCTGCCCTGCAATGCTCAGGGAGAGGAGGCAGCATTTATAGCCCATCCCCCACTGGATGGGTTAAAGGGGAGCCATGCCCTGCTCTTCTTGCAAGACTCCTGACCTCAGGCCCTTACAGAAACAGTAACAGGGTTTCCTCCCCAAACACTTCTACTCCTGGGACTGCTTCCTCTCTCCGAATATCTTGCAGGTCCTTATATCTATAATCAGATTTTTCAACTCTGACAGAGTGATGCCAGGTGGTGGGGTGGACTGACCAGTAAGCAGTACTTCCCATAAGGGGCAGGCTACCCCGTCTTAAGGCCTTAAAGGGATTAATTTTCTTTTCTGTGTGTTTCCCAGAGAGAGGGGACACATCATAAGAGAGGAGTTACGCTGGTCTAGTGAAGTAGGCACCAGACTTGGAATCAGGAGACGTTGGTTCTGTCTTGGCTCAGCCATTGTCTTACAATGTGAAACTGTGAAATGACTCAACCTCCTTGTGCCTCTATTTACCAGTCTATGAAATGGGATAAAAATACTTACCTACCTTTGTGAAGTTCTATGGATCTAATGAAGAAGCCAACACTGGTGCTATTGGCAAGGTGAGATGGGAAGCAGATGCTAGATTTGTCCATTTCAATGTGTGCCTCTCATAGAGCTGAAATAATGGAGGATAATCCAGAGGATAACCCATGTCACATTTCCTCTGATTTAAATAGGCAACAAATAAAAAATAGTCCCATTTCAATCGGATCCAAAGTGAATTAAACTCAGCAGTGTGGATTAATTGGTAGAGAGTTTCACATTCACCATCTGGTACTTTGTTTCCCATTAGGAACACTGTCTTCATAAATAATATGTACTATATATTTCCTGCGGGTAAAAATACTTACAGGAGTCATGCTGTGAAGAGAAGAAAAATGCCCCCAGCAGGATGCAACTTTTATAATTTAGAGTCATTAAGAGCAAAATTCAACTCCAGCATAAAGTCTGGGCATCACTTAATACCCTATTTTGAGGGCTTCAGTAAGACTTAAGTCTTGGGCTGGCTCTTTGTACGAGGTGAATGAAGTTCACTCTGAATGCACAGCCAGAAGTACAAACTAGGAATACAAGGAATGCTCATAATGTGTATATACCTTTAAAGCTGATGGATGGCAATCATGTGAGGAGGAGGAGTGCACTCCGGGTTGTCCTCTACCTATGCCTCACCTTCCACGAACAGGCCAGGACTAGTGTGTGACTTGGCACACTTGACTAGATTGATTGGGCTTGATTTTGATCTCTCTTGCTGCGGCCAGATTTTCGAAAGAGCTCAGCACCCAGCAGCTGCCATTCAGAACAATAGAGAATTCCCTTGTGATGAACTGGGAGTGATCTGTATTATTGTGACCAATGTAAGGGGAACTCAATGTCCCTATTTAATTTTGTTTTGCTGCCTGCCTAAGGGCATAAATTGAATCAAAGGGGGCTGTAAAGGAGTTGTTAAAGAACAAAGCAGGAGAGGTAAGACAATGATACAGATAAGACAGTATCAGGTGCACAACTTGAAAGCAGCTAAAATAACAATGGCTGGGCTGGCGGGGGGAGGGAGGAGAAGAAAGTACCTGTATGACTCCATAAAGGCTAGAATGGGTACTCTTCCCAAGGCTAAGCCTGGGATCAGAGAATTTCAAAAACCACAAAGACCCTAGAAAAGGGAGGTGGGTTGGGTGAGCCATGAGAGGCTACCAAGGGTGTGTCAGTGTGAAAAACTGACAGTCTGATTTAGGATTGACAGGTGTCCAGTTTTTGACTGGAACCCCCAGTCAAAAAGCGAGCCTGTCTGCTCTGATCAGCACCACTGATTAGGCTGCTAAAAGTCCAGTTGGTAGTAAAGCGGGGTTATGGCAGGCTCCCTGCCTGCCCTGGCTCTATATGACTCCCGGAAGCAGCTGACTTGTCTGGCTTCTAGGTGTAGGGGCGGCCACCAGGGCTCTGTGCACTGTGCACTACCCCTGCCCCGAGCGCCGGCTCTGCAGCACCCATTGGCTGTGCGGGGCAGCACCTACAGGTGTGGGCAGCACGTAGAACCCCCTGGCCCCTCCATCTAGGAGCCAGATGTGCCAGTCCCCTCTGGGAGCCACCTGAGGTAAGCACTACACAGCCTGAGCCCGCACCCTCACCCCCTGCCCCACGTCGGAACCCCCTCCCACACCTTAACTGCCTCCCAGAGCCCACACACCTCACCCACTCCCACACCTGAACCCCCTCCCACACTCCAACCTTCTGCCCAAGCCCAGTGAAAGTGAGTGAGGGCTGGGAAGAGTGAGCAACGGCGGGGTGCGGGGGTGGGGAGGGTGTGGAGTGAACAGGGCAGGGGGAGTTGGAGAAGTGATGGGACAGGAAAGGGGTCTTGGGGAACGGGTGGGGCAAGGGTGTTCAGTTTTGTGTGCTTAGAAAGTTGGCAGCCCTAGCAGGCCTTTTACTGTTATGCTTTGTACATGTGAGGAATGAATAACTTGTGCTTTGTTTTGAAGAACCTGGCTCTGTTGCACTGCAAACATATGGTGTCACCGGCTCCCACAGGGAAACTCCTGCAGGATCCAAACCATAACTGGATCTGCTGAAGAAGTCGTGGCTGGTGCCCAGCATTATGACCAGGTCTGTTCTGAGCATGGGTGACTTGCAGAATTCCACCCCAGGAGCGTTAAAGGCCCGAGGCCTGACACCTACAGAAGCACATACTGAGACACCGAGAAGGGACAGTAGCACAGCTGTCATGGTAAGGGTGACACCTCTATCAACTGAGTGCAGAGCTTTCAAAAACCTGGCTCTCAACCGCTCAGTCTCCATTCTCAATCTGTAAAATGGGGCAACTAGTCACACTTTCTTTGTATCTCTTGTCTAGTTAGATTGTAAACTCTTCAGGATAAGGACTGTCTCTCCCAATGTATATGTCAGCTCTGAATCATCTCAGGTGGGGCCTCTGACTGTTTGCGTGGTGATAATACTGTTAATGATTTATATATTATCTCCTTTATTCACAAGTAGGGAAGTTTTCGATCTCATTAGTCCAGTGGTTGGCTCAACCTCTAATTTATGTGTCAGCTCTGGTACTTAGGGTGCATTTCACTGTGCTTCCCCTCCCTGTTTTAATGACAGGTCCCCTCCCCACAGCTCTCCACCTCCTCTTCCTTGTGCAGTAAGGACAGTCAAGCTCCACTGCTGGCTGGCGCATTGCACACCACTGAATGGAAGTGGTGAACACGAGCTGGGTCTGCTTGGCCCTTAAACCTAGCATACTGGTGTAGTTGCCCTAGAAGTTTGGGACTCCCTCTTCAAACAGCATTGAGTAGACAAAACATTCGATAAAGGGACAAATTCTGCTTTTATTCACACGCAGGCAGCCGCATCAGAATTTTTTAAAATTAGTGTGGTGAGGTAAGGAGTCAGCACTGTGCTGTGCTGAGATCTAGGTGGAGGGGTCTGCTGAGATTCTGGGCTGCAGGCTCCTGTAGTTGAGGATGTCTGGAAGCCATTCGAGGAAGAGCTACAGACTCTTTCATGCCCAAATTACAGACACAGCTCCTGTGCGGCAAAATAACACCCTCTGGCTCCACTTGTAGAATCAGCTAATCCCAGGAGGCTCCCAGCGCTTGGAGCCTGTCCACACTAGCACTTTAAAGCTCTCAGACTTGCTGGGCTCACGGGGGTGATTTTTCACCCCAAGCCAGCAAGTTAGAGCACTATAAAATGTCAGTATAGCCCAAGTGTGGTCTGACACCCACAAGATTGCCAAGTAAGTTTAGGCCACATTATGTCATGTATGGTTACACAGGACACATCAGGATCTCAGTTACAATTTGATAAGCACTAGTGAGGGCCATGGTCATAGACAAAGGGCTACATTTAGCCCTATATTACACCAGGTATGTCCTGTGACCCAGGTGTATACAAGAAAGGGGAAAATGGTCTGCCTTTTGTAACTGGAACAAAAACCAGCCCCAACCAGAAGTGTCAAGTCTAAAGACAAGGCCCTCCAGCTGTAGTTAATCAGAACAGAATAAAAATAGGGAAAATCTCGGGAGCAGCTGCTCTAACCACAGAAATATACCTAACCCTGGAGGAAGCTGGGCAAACAGGTTTAAGACTGCAGCTGGCTGATGGGACAATGGACTTCTGTGAAAAAAGTCTCACTCTGTGAATGTGAGCCTCTGTCCAGGTCTCCCTGGAGGATGGGAAGAACTAGATAATTCTCCTTCTCTTACTCCAGTCTCCAGAGAGCCCATGTTTCTGTTGAGTCTCTTGCTTTTTACTTTTAAGTAAGAGTGTTTTCCCAACCTCACTTAGGGATGGGTCCTTTGTGGCTTCATCTCTCGCTAGTTGGCCCACTAATGACATGACACCAAGTCACAAAGAGCCTGGCTACAAGAGGACTACCCAGAGGTGATTGTAGCCTATTCTCCTAGGAGTCCACGGCTCGCCAACTCAGCCCCACAAGAGAGGGAACAGAGTGTGCCTTGGGCTGGGATGTACTGACCCAATGCATTTCCTGAGCAATCTCTACCATTGGGACACCCAGGGCAGCAACTTAAAGCTGCCCTCCTCTGGCCAAATCCTCAAGCTAATTACTGTGCAGTGGCAAATTTCCAGCAGCAGAATGTGGTGTACAGATGTCTACAAACTGCTGAAATGCAACTGTGAAATGCATCAAATTCCATCATTGGTGCTCTAAATTAAAGCTTTCAGGGCAGGTGGAGCAGTGTTTGAGGTAGCTCCCACCTGCCCCAGAGGCACATTCCTTGCCATCTACCAACTCCTAGAAACATCAGTTTGTACACAAATGTGTTAGTTACTATCTTAGAGAATAAAAGGATATTCAAAGTATGCACTTCCAAAAACAGCTTAATTGAGTGCACAGTTTGCTTCTTTACAATTCATATAGGGCATACACTGCCAATTAGAATGGCTAAAAGCAATAACAAAATATCCATAGGGACAAAATAATGGGGTTTCTTTGCCATTAGTAACTGTACTAGCAGGGCTGATGGTTATCAGGAAGCACCAAGCAAGTCCCACCAAACTTCAAGAGGAAAAAAAAAAAGCCCACTCACACTTGCATAAACAAACAAGACTGACTGCACAGACAGGCCCTAATTCTATTTCCACTATTTTGCCACTGACTTCAATGGAAAAAGGAGCAGGCTCTTAAATTATATACAAGAACTGTACAGAATTTATGCTAACAAATATCGGTATTAATCTAATATAAGCTAATAGCAGAGGTGCAAGTATTTTACAATGCTGCCACCTACTGTCAACAAATAAAACCAACAAGGGCACCATTAGATTGTAAAATCCTGAGATTAAATTCCTGACCTGCTTCTCCAGTGCTTTGTGCCTATGAACTCATTTGCACCTGTACAGAGCGTGCATACTATTCATTTGCTCTTACTCAGTTTGCAGAGGTTTGCAATGGTGAATCGGTGCCTATTTCTCTACCCACTGACTCTGATTAAAATTCTGCATATACAGGGGAGGGTTTAGCAATACAGAATGCAAAAATTGTGAATTTGGGTGTCTTCATGCTACTTTAAAAATACTCAGACCCCTGGCAAACTCATCACCTCATTCTGATCATGTTTACCTTTGTGTCAGTAGGAGTCACACCACTGAAGATAATGGAATTATCATAATGTAGAATCCGTTGAAGCGTAACTAGGCGCAAGCCCTCACAAACCAACAGCAATTTCAGAAAAATAAAACATCTCTTAAAACTGCGGCAAGAAAGAGCTTACGTCCTCTCTTTATTAGTTGAAAGCTTATTGCTGTTCAACATAATCTGCTTTAATCTAAGGTACCAAGGCACAAAAGCGAATGTGGTGCTGCTGCAGATTGGGGAATATTTGCTAATGCTATAGGAATGCAGTAGTGTCATGGTAAGTAACCCACACGCCCTGTAATTGCCTCATTGCTATTCTGACATGAGAAAGCACAACAATGTTCTCGATAAATAGTGGGAAGTATTGTTACAGCTGAAGTTAAGGCACAAAATACTCATAACCGGGCAAATCTGCAAATCATAACAATAGGCTATTGAGACTAAAGTTGTTATGACATTTCACACGACAGAATGAAGGGCATGGGAACCTGTGTCACTGGTAGGAGCTGTTGTGAAGTTTAGGGTAAAGTTTTAAAATCTAGGTTTAGTACTTGAGCTCTGTCAGGAACACAGGCCAAATACTGTCAGGTCTACATGCACCATTGCCATTGACTTCGCTGGTAGTTGTGCACCTGTGCACAAAGGTAAACACTGCCTGACTCCATAGCAATCCATCATACTGGTTTTTATGTACACCATTATAAACTGTTGCTTCCCACCATTTTAATTTTTCTTACCAAAAGGGGAGTTTTGTTATCAGCAGAAAGAAGATGAATCTCCTTTTATTAGTGCTCCTTCTCTTCTTATGGATTTTTTAAAAATGTTGCTTTCTAGCCTCAGAGCAGAAGAATGCTGCATTCATTACAGTTCATAGAAAGTATTGCATGTTACTGAGATCCATATGTACTCTTGAAAAGAGAGAAATTAGGCCAGGTTACTTTTGACAGGTCTGGGTAAACATTTCTTTTTAACACCCCATATCTTGTGTATAACAGTGCATACTGTACATGGGCACAACTATACAATAGAAGGGAACTAGCACAAAACCCGAAAAACCCAGCTATAAACCTGATTCTAAAAATAACTAACTAACCATTTCCATGCGTTTCATTTAGAGCTTTAAAAAACACGATTTTTCATCTGATAGTCTAAAATATGTCATGCATTAAGAGTTAGATTCCAACCCAATGAATGAGTCATCACCCAGTGGAGGAAATCCCACATCTTCATGGTCACTCATAAATAAGACAAACCAAACTTTACAGTAAACCATAAGTAAACAATAAAATATATTAAAATTGGAAAATCAGAATCAGCTGTGGCCAGCCATGTTTAAGAACAAGGGAATTGCACTCACGCAAGAATGAGAAGAGAATGAGTTACCATCACCATTCAGCGTTTAGCTAATGAATTTTGGATTGCAATTTTACTGAAGTTTCATATAACATTGGGTGGGGCTAATGGTCACACATGAGAAACCACTGAAGATGTCTATTTGTAATGAACAAAATATTATCCTAACGCCACAACCTCTTCAATTAGTCTAATTCATCTACTGGTCCCCTTTTCTGAGACAGCCACTTGGAAGCCGTTCTCATCTCGTCTTCCTACTACAGACCAGTATCTCCAGCTGTTGACAATACTACAGGGGTATAATTTGCTCTCATGGCCTGATACTGGGTCTCAAAGTTAACTGCAATCTTTAATGTTAATAAGCAGTTAAAGTACCCAGATAAGCAGCATTTTGAGAATGTCATTCCTTCACTCTCCAGCAGTACTTTCAAAAGCATTTGGGGGTCTCATGGCTCATATAATTACTACTACAAGTACCCAGGATCTGTGCTGCAAAGTATTTTAATAACAATTTCAAATAGTACTATCATAAAAAATCTTGACAGTAGTGAATTGTAGAAGGCATTAATCAGCATCAACATCACTACTTTTGACTATGAAGTCAATAGGAGTGAAAGCTACTCAACATCGTGTAGGTTCACACCCAATATCAGCTTTTGATTCTGAAATAGACCTGATTGGGGAGAAAGAAATATGCAAAAGGCAGCATGTTGCAAACTCATTATGACAAATTCCATGGAGACTCCATGCAGGGCAATAGGCCCTCATGTCATGTTGGACAGGGTAAGGGAGTAGCCAATGGGATTCCCTGGGAGCCCTTTCTAAAAGTTTAAAGCTCTTATCCTCTTGCCCAAGGTAGCACTAATAATACCACTGTCAGTCCTCCTCAGATACAAGTCCCTCCTCCCATACACATAGATGTACATTTGTGTCCACATGGGTTTTTCAAGCCCACTGCATTTAAAGAAGCAAGGAAGTCAGGTTTTCAAGAGGATTTACTAGCTAAAACCACTCTGCTTTTGAAGAAGAAAAATATTTTGCCACTTGAAAAAATCTTTAGGAAATGGGAATTTCCCCAGTGGCTTCTTATCCTGCCTATTTATTGGTTAATTATGCAGGCTAGACATTTATCTTTAGATCATCAGAGGAAGTGGATTCTTTTATACAGGCAAAAAACAGGATACATTTCAGCAGGAATGGATTCATGTCCTGGGGAGGAGGAAATGGCAGATTGATTTTTTTTAACTTGCTGCTGCCTGCTGCGACTATTGTTTCCAATTGTGCTTTACATGTTCAAATGCTGTACAAACTTTACCCCCAACTAGGGAGACCAGATGTCCCAATTTTATAGGGATAGTCCTGATTTTTGGGTCTTGTTCTTATATAGGCTCCTATTATCCCCCACCACCATCCCAATTTTTCACATTTGCTGTCTGGTCACTCTACCCCCCAACTCATCTATTAGTCCTTAGGAAGGACTAATAACTTAAATGAATCAGCACTGCACAGAAAATTATAGTCATACAGGCATCCCTAGTTGCCACCACTTGAAAATACCTTCCTAGGACTATTTTGTGAAATAGCCATAGCTCAGACACCTGCTGTGGCTGGGAATGGTCTGGGGAAGTTAGGTTTGGAAGGCTAAATGAGGTTGGTGGGATTGGTTTGAGATGGGGTGGGAATTGCTGATTCTGCTCTGTACCAGCAACCCTCTGTTCTTCAGTGTAACAACTAGTGACCCAAGCTATGCTCCTCCTCACTGCCATTGAAACAACTTCCCTCATGGGCTGAGTTTTTGTACTGAAAGAGAAAGAGGCATCATTTCTCAGGGAACAGGAAGGTTCCAGAACAGCCAGCAGTCCTGGGATGCCAGCTCCCTTGGGACTGTCCTAGCAAAACGTTGGCAGGTATGAATGTTCTCCTTATAGGGATGTTTATATATTAAATGTAGAAAATTCCTCTCAGTAAAAGGAAGAAGAAACAAAACATACACATACAAAAGCCAGAGTTGCCAGAAAACTTGCATGCACCAGAGTGAATTCACACCCTGCCTGACTGAGAAATCTGACTGCAGAGAACTCACTGGGGTTGGGGGACCAGACCCCATTCTTCCAAACTTGGGGCAGGGTGGCAGGCAGGCTGTGGAGGTATAGTGCGAACCCCTCCAGAGCAACTATAGTAGCTCTGCGTCCCTATGCAGTTCTACATAACTAGAGTCACAGAAGCATGGATCATATGGCCTCTCTTCTTGTCCATCCACTTAGCCACCTTGGTACCATTTATAGTGCACATGGAGACTCCTTCAGCAGCATCCATAGGCAGGGCTGGATTAAGGCAATCTGGAACCCTGTGCATATAACATAATGGGTATCTATGGCTCCATTCAATACCTCTCCCTGCCATTTGCAGTGGTAGTAGCAGGGGACCTCCCACTTCTCTCCCAGGGAGGCAGGGTAACATAATGAGGCCACCTTCTCCTCCTAAGTGTGGGCTAGACCTGCTGCACTCTTCTCCTCCTGCCACACACAGAGTTCTTTGCTGAGGTAGCAATGGCAGGGTCCTCCAGAGCAGTAGGTCTTGGAATTAACACCCATTTAAATGCCTGGGGCTGTTCCCTGCTCTTAGCTATTGTTTCAGGCTCTCTGCAGACTCAGGAAGACATTTATTCATTAGGTCACATTGTCAGGATTTTCTTCACAGCTATGAGACAAGATAGTAACTCTTTTTAAAATGGAAGCTGAGGTTCTGCTGTAATTCCATGACTTCAGAAGCTGGGGCCCTAGGCATGGATAGGTATAGAGCAGGGTTCTCAACTTCATAGCACCTTCTGACAACAAGAATTACTACAAGACTCCGGGGGAAGTGCAGGGGTGGGGGACTGAAGCCTGTGCCTTTCTGAGCCCTGCCGACTCCCTGTGGGGGGACCAAAGCTGCACCTCAGCGGCTTCAGCCCAGGGGGTGAGGGCCTGTAATCTGAGCCCCGCTGCCGAGGGCTAAGCCTGAAGCCTCATCCCCACCACAGAGGGCTGACGCCCTCAACCCCAGCAAGTCTACGCCAGCCACCTTGGGGTCCCAACGCATCATTTGAGAACTGCTGGATAGAGACTCTTCTATATAATGAGCCACTCCAACTGCCTTCGTGCAAGCCCAGCACTGCCTCCCCCACATCTAGCTCTGTGAGAGGGAGAGGAGCGCTGGCTGAGCAACCTAGGCTCACTGAGGGAGATTACACTAGATTGCCCATCCTGCTTCCATAGGGCAGAGAGCTCCTGAGGGAACATGATAGGCTAGTCTATAGACTAGCTGAACCTCCAAAAGAGGGCACCCCAGCTCAGAAGGGCTCCCTCTCAATCACATAGACACCCAAGTGATGAGAGGATAGGAGCTGTCCAGGGAGCTGGGATAAGTGGGGATGTTGCTTCATGGAGCAGCAGTCCATAGTCGGACCCTTGAGTAGAGTGGAAGGGGATCACCTGCTCTGTGTGAAGAAAATTCCAGCCCTATTGACCCAACATCAACCCTATTTTGAAAACATTGCTTTTGCGTCTAACGAAGGGGGCAGCTGCTGCTTTGTATCCCAGGGTTTTGGTATACGTTTGTTATTATTTAATTTGCCATTTGTTTTTGAATCCCAGACAACAGCTGTTTGGTCCACTCTCACCCTTCAACATTTTTTGTTTTTGTCTAAATTATTCTAAAATGCCGGAAAGTGCAGGACGCCTCCTAGACCCCACTTCCATTTTTAAGCCTCCTGACAGCCTTCCTACTTTTGTTTGCCTAGCTATGGGCCTGCTTCCCTCGCTGGGCACAGTCACAACTGGTGTGGAAGGTATCGTGCAGCCCTCAGCATCTGTGGGAATTCTTCACACAGGTCATAGTTTGCACTAGGGAACAAACTTTAAACCCTTATCTGTTTGAAACAGGGGTGCATCAATCCAGACATATTGCCACTTTTGATGTAACTCAGCACGATACTGCTCTGCTTATAACTCTGAGTTTGCTCTGACAGCTTTGCCAGATCATGTCCTGTGTATCAATTGCCTCCAGGAAACAATAGCACAATCGGTTTTAATTTAACACCAGTAAACCACCTTGCCTTGTTAACAAATGCCCAAAACCTAGTGGATAAAGTCTCTGCAAAAGTACAGCATTTAAAACCTATAGAAGAGCTGTATTAGTTTCCTTAGAACATTCTTTCTGTCTTACTTTCTCCAAATCAAATGAAGCACTACATTTTCCAAAATGTAATTATTTATATCATCCTAAAACACCACATTTAATGAAAAACATCAAATTTCTTCTGTTAAAGCAGCAAAATACTACACTGAATAACACACATTTTTCCTGAAATTTCACATACAAAGTTGATTCCCTAGTTCATCATGTTTCAGAATTTAATTGCAAAAGTTTAAATCACCCTTTACTGATCTGTTTGTTGCCAGATTCAAATACCCAGAACATGTCTGCTTAGAGCAGTTGGGTCTCTTGACTAAGGACAAGTAAAACTGCCCTATAACGTATATTTGATGTGTTCATATATGTTACAGGGAAATAATCAATGCTATTCTTATGAAGTGTCACCAATAATACTCATGAGTGTGAGGCTATATCATTGGACTTAATATAAACTAGAGAATGTAGTTTGTTTAGCTTTCTTATGAATAGAGCTGTGCAAGGGATGGACATTCCATTTCACAGAGGATTTTGTGATTTCAAAATGTGGCTTTGTTTCAAATCAGAGCAAAAAATTGAAAGTTTTAAAGCTCTCAAAGAAAATTTCAAAACATTTTTTGTTTTGGGTAGTCTGAAACATTTCATTTTGATTTTAACTTTTTAAATTTTCCATATGGTACAAAATAAAAAAATTCAAAGTGAAGAAATTTCAAAACAAAAAAATCAACAGATTTGTTTTGAAAATGTCAGAAATTCTGTGTTGACATTGTCAGAACTTTTTCTATTTTCTTCAAAATGAAATTCCGGTGAAACTGACCCAATTTTGAAAAGCATTTTGATTTCGATGGAACTGCATATTCTGATGAAATATTGTTCCACTGAAGTTTCTCTGAACAGCTATACTTATTAATCATAGTTAGCCACATTATAGTTCTACTGTGCATTCAAAGTGTGTTTTGTAGACACCTAAATACAGAGAAATGGATTAAGTGATTACTCAAGAAGACAGTGACAAAATTTGGCTGCTTAACAGAGATGGTCTTTATGAAAGTTTTTGCTCTGTTCATTTGGGAAGCTTTGGAAGTGGTCTCTCTTAAGAGAAGTTTCCTAAAGAGGATGGATTTTTGTACAGATTCTCCTATAAGTTTCTTTTATTAACAGAAGAATATGGAGACTTCCAGTGGCAAAAATAATCCCACGATGCGTAAATATGTGATCAAAGACTTGTCACTGGTGAGACTGCTACTGGAATACTGTGTCCTGTTCTGGTGTCCACAGTTCAAAAAAGATGTTCAAAAATTGAACAGGGCTCAGGAAAGAGCCACGTGTATGATTAGAAGATTTGAATACATGCCTTATAATGAAAGACTTGAGGAGCTCAATCTGTTTAGTTCACCAATGAGAAAGTTCAGGAGTGGCTTGATTACAGTCTGACAAAGAGTCCTGTGGCACCTTAAAGACTAACTAAAATTTAGTTAGTCTTTAAGGTGCCACAGGACTCTTTGTCACTTCTGCAATTCCAGACTAACACAGCTACCCCTCTGATTCTTGATTACAGTCTGTAAGTATCTAAATGGGGAACAGAAATTAGATAATAGAGGTCTCTTCACTCTATCAGACAGGTATAATGACAGCTAGTGGCTGGAAGCTGAAGCTAGACAAATTCAGATGTGACACAGGGTGCAGGTTTTTAACAGTGAGGCTAATTACTCTGTGGAACAACTTATCCAGAGGTTTAGTGGATTCTTCATCACTGGAACTGTTTACATCAAGGCTGGATGTTTTTCTAAAAGATCTGCTCTACTTCCAGAAGGAATTAATTCAGGGAAGTTCTATGGTCTGTTTTTATACATGAGTTCAAACTAGATAAGCGCAGTGGTCCTTTCTGGACTGATAATTTATCAATTCTAATGGATAATATATCTGTCCTATCTATTGCAGTGGTTGTGAGTTTTACCCCTTTTAGAAATCATTATTTTGTTACCACTTCTATGTATTGTTTTAGAAGTAAAAATAGCCTAGTTAGAGAAAGCCATACAAAAAAGAAAGCTTTTTTTACTACAGACTCAGGTGATGACTAAGGATGGCTGCACAATCGCCCAGCTGCAGCTCTTGGGTTTCTCTGTAGTGTGAAGTTGGCTCTCCTTTCATTACTGATAACAGATTTACGGCATAGGCATATGTTCTTTTATCAATGCTGTTTTCAGACTTCACTGTATGTAGAGGCTTTCAACTACAAATTCAGTTTCAAATATTGAAACCAGGAAGGCAAATGACCTTTGTGCATGTTCTTGCCAGTTTTTATGGTTTCTTTTATTTTCCTAATTCATTTCTTAGCTATTCCCTTTTGCTAATTTTTTTTGTAGCTCCTTTTTGACAGTAGTTTTTAAAAAAAAAAAAAAAACAAAAAAAAAAAACCCTCTTCCAGGAAGCAGACAAAATTTTCCAATTGTTTTCCACCATGTTTGTTTTCACTACCACTTTTAAAAGGAAAAGATCTTTACAAAAACAGGAAACAGCAGAGTGCTCTGTACTGTAATACCACACACACACAATGTGTATGTGTGCATGTTTGAAACGTTCATGAAAAGTCAGAAAAAGCAGCATGTACCATAAAGACCATTAGGGCTTGATCCTCCATTCAAATCACTGCAAAAATTCCCACTGATTTGTGTGGTATAGAATCAAACTCTTAAAGAACAAATCTGACCATCTCGTCCTAGTTCTGTTCCAATCTGACTAATAATATACCCACCAAAAACTCTCCATTCAGGTAGAGACCAGACGTGTCATTTCCTACATTGGGATGCCATGCTGCTGTGTGCTGTGAAGTAGTCACTCTGTTTCACTCCAGATGTTGATGCATTTCTGTACTCAATGAACATATTTACAAATGTATTGATAATGTTTCCAAGTTACAGTAGGACACTGTCAAATTAAAAGTGTTTTATAAAGGGATAGCTGTCTGAGATTTTCCAAGCAGTCTAGGGGGGATTTAATTTGATGGAGGATGTGTCTAAATCTCTAGATTGCTTGGAAATATCAGTCACTGTCCTTAGCTTCCTAGTATGTGTTATCACTATAAGACCTGCATGTATCTGAAAAGACAAAAACTGTGGCCCAGTTCCTTCTTACAGAGCATTGTCAGTGCTCAGAACTTTCATTGTGTATTGCAAGGCTGGTCTGTGGAACAGGCAGAAGGTTCTGCTGCAGAAGGCTCTCACTGTAGAGGACCGTATGTTTGAGAAGCATGTTCCTAGGTCCACTGATCTGAATACACACAGAATAAATCTCCAGAGATGCTGTCCTTAGGAATACATAGAGAAGGAGGAGGCTGTTTGGTTCCAGGTGGGGACCTCTAGTCCTGCTACTTCACCTTTACAGGAGAAAGATCTGTCCTTACCACTGATCCTCCTGGAGGAAGACAGTAAAACCTCTTCATGAGAAGAATGAGGGTCTGGAATGAGACCCAAAAGGATACAAAGGAGAAGATCTAGTTGGTGCCCTATGTTGATTCCCATCACCACAAGGTGATGTAAAGCCACCTCCACAGTTCTTCAGAACCCTTCCATGACAGTCACCACAACTGAGGAATTCCCCTTCCTCTTACCTACTTCAAAATACTGGCCTCCACTCATCTCGAGAAGGCTGGGAGCTCTACAGGCTCTTTCCTGTGGAATGTATGGATGTTTCCCTGAATCCCTGTGCATGTGACTTTGCACAGAAACCCTGGGACTATCCCTGGTGATAGAAATAGAACATTGCTGGAAATAGAACACTTCGGTGCTATTCTATTTCAAATACTATTTTAACAACTTTTCAGAGCTTCTTTTTAATGTATTCAGCAATCACCACTTTTTTCCCCCACAGTCACCCTAATTATTTCTTTTCCTTGTTTTATTCTGCATTCTTTTCATTACTTAGGTCCCTTGATATGGCAACAGCCTAAATGAAAAGCCACTGACTTCAGTTACAAGAAATTACTGGCTGCTTTTATTGTGATGTACATTTTCTAGGGACAATCGGAGAATACTAAAGATCTCAATATTATTGCTCTCCACACCTTACAATTGTGAATGTTCACACTTTCTAAGAACAACGCTGTTTCTCTGTAACATACAGGAACAAATCAAACATACTTTGCAGGGGGATTGTCCTTTTTGGTATTTAAGAGACTCAACTGTTGTCAGTAAATACAATCTGATCATTTTATTCTAGCAACACAAAGATCAATAAAGAGCAACTTATGTTTTTCCAAATAAATTCTGAAACACTGATTGCAGTCCCATTCACACCTGTCAGAAGCTACTATTTAACAGCGCTCAGTGTGGATTACCTTCCTTCTCACAGATCACTAGATTATTATGATAAATTACACAAACCAATTAAATCACAGCATTAGGAAAAGATTGAAATAGTCTTAGGCTGTATCCTCATTGTAACTAGATAACAGAGGAAAAACAACAAACCCTGTAATTTTTTTCTGGAGATTCATATTACATTAGCTGTCACGGATGAGATGTGAATATCAAAGATAATTGAATTGTTCTTCAGTTTGTTTTCTGTCAAGTCAAATTTAATGCATGTTTTTCCTCTTTAAAAGGTCATGTCTCTCTATTCAGTCTTGATTATTTTAATACAATTTTGTTAATATAATAAATGGTAAAAAATATAATAAATGCTAAGATCGTTAACTGCTGTAAATATGTAGGCATTCTATGTTAAGGAAATAATGTCTCTGATCCACTGAGATATGAGAGCTTTACATTTTACAATTTATTTTTGCTCAACAACCATTATAACAGGGAAGACAACATAGGCTTGACAAAATTGGATAACATCTGATATGACAGAACGAGACCATGATGTTTTCAATAAGGAAGTTTGCAACATGGGTAGTCAGATGGAGAGGATAGTCTGTTGTTTAGAAGTTGGTAAACAAACATTCCACGCTGCTTGCATTTAAGTTTTAAATAGCTTCCCATCAGATTAGGAAAAGATTACATAAATTTGTCCATAATTTCTTCCTTACAGGAAAATGTTTAAACCCATAGCATCTTCCATTACTGCATGCAAGGAATTATCTTACCAAACCATGCTGTTCTAAAGCCCTCACAGTGTCTCAATTGCAGTTATCTAAAACTGTCTACAATTTGCTGGTCTGGTAAATGTTTAGGTCCACCGACTTTATTAACACCCGGGAGAAGCCATCAACAACTTAGATAAATTAACTGAGTCATCTGCTCGCCCTCAGTGGAACACAGATCATTCTATTAGAATAAACTTGATCTGAATGTCAGACTGTCACTCCCCACATTCTGCTTTATAAAGGTGAGCGTGATGTCTAGTTAAAAAGGTAGCTGTGTAAACCCTACAGAATGATAAAACTATATACGGGAAAGTTTTAGAGAAGGGGGGGGGGGGATGTCATAGCAGAAAAGTAAACGTATGTGCATGATCCCGGTTACAAGATCTTCCCCCTCTACTTACCAGGCTAAGAGACAAAGGGAACCTTTGCTGAATCCCAGGGCAGTCTTTCCTCTGACTCTCCTGCTCCTCCAAGTTCAGTCGCTCTTTGTGACAGATTCCCCAGTTTTGTCCTGGCCAGTCTTGTGTGTTCCTGGAAATGGATCTGATGAAAAAGCTGATCTTTGGCTCCTGAATTACTGTTGTCTTAGCAGCAGGAGATCACCAGGCTGCTAGTTTTATCTTTAATTCATTTTCCAGCTGAAAACAGTTTAACTCTTTCATGTCCTCTATACCCCTGTCAAACACCGAACAGCAGGTTCTAGCTAAACTCATTTCCTGCTTCTTACTGTACAGTGTATGGTAACACTCATCTCTTTGCCATAATAAAACCTAACAGAACAGCAAAGAACATCAGAACACTATTTTAGACCTGGGACCAAATTTTGCTCTGTTTGTTGGGTGCACATCTGGAAACACTGCACTGAAGTCCATGACCAGATTTTGGTATCAATAATTAATCCTTCATCATAATCAAGCCAAATCCTGAAGTCCTTATGCAGACTTTACACACCTTTTGCCAGCAAATACCCAAGTAAGTCAGTAGGCTAGAGTGTGACCTCTCATGGGAAAGCTTGAAGGAGGAATCTGGGGAAGATGAAACCTCTGAAGCATCCCTCTGAATTTCTTCCAATGGGGAGCAGAAATAGTGGTGATTATGGGATTTGCTCCCAGTGGAAGACTCTCAGGATCCCCCGCCCCACACACACACACATACAAAAATCCTTGGGTGTCTACTGAAGCTAACTACAGATTCACACACAGCCTCAGTGCCTCCACACTAGCTTCCACTGCTCCTCCGCTGGAGCCATGTGGCCAGAGATGCTCCAGCCTGGCAGCCCCTAAGGCTGCATGGTAGGATGAGGTCACATCCCGCCACTTTCCAATTCTCCTCATGCTCAGACCAGAGGGGCATCCACAGGGATAAGGGGGGACAGGCCATAAAGGCTGTTGACCTCACCTTCTATATGCAAGTGGACAGTGCATGCTACATATAGACCTGGGGGCGGGGGTAGGTCATGATGCAGCTCAGTAAGCTCTAGCTTGAATGAAAGACCCTGCTGTTTGACCCATATGGAGGAAGGCTAATCTCTTCTTGGCAGAGACTGAGTCTTCCTATCTGCCTGTCCAGAGCCTTGCACATTGTGAGAGCTCCTGTGCTATACTTATTACTGTGGTACAGGTACAGGACTGTGTTCCAGGAGATGAGTGTCCTGTTCCTGGCAAGAAGACAGCTCTTTGTATTGCCCGTCACCAACTCTTTGCACTTTCCTAGAGCCACACTCAAGCTCTTAATTGCTGTGCCTCAGTTGTGCTCTCTGTAAAACAGGGATAACATTTCTCTGCCAACCATGGGTGCTGGGAGGCTAAATTCACTGTTTGTAATGGACTTGGCCCTAAGGAATTTCAGCAGTTCATGGAAATAAAAATCAATACTGTATCTGTGACTATCCTGGGTTCAGCTTTGCCACTGAGTAACAAATTCAAAGGGGTTTGCTTTTCCTGAATGCCTCTTGCCCCTGTACGTGGTTAACCTTGCTGCTGGTGGTGCATTCTACTCGATGCCACTTTTCTGGTCAGATGGGCCTCACTCTACATTTGCTCTGCATTTACTGAAGGTATCCCCCATGCACCCAGTTTAGAGGTCAGGCAAGGAACATTTTTTGGCTCATACACGCAAGATAAAGGCTCTGCAGGAGCTATACATGCTCAGATAGAGTGATGTTATTAGCCACCAAAGGAATTGGGTTTTCATGTGAGAATATCTGTGATCTAATCTTGGCATATCATCCCCTGGCACCCTATCATCCAAATAGTTTAAAGCAACTGGTTACGGCCAGCCTCCCTTCATCTCTGCAGAAAATTCTACAGGAGGGGGCCAGAAAGCTCTGGCAGCTTCATCTTATGAAGCATTCAGCTGATTGTTCCATTGGAGGGACATGAGGGTAGAAGTTGTGAGGCAATTAGTCCTGAGAAGCTGCACATCACTGGGAATCTGCCAGTGGCAAAGGCCCTCATGTGCAGCATCCTTGTATCTCCTCTCTGTCTCTGGGGTCTCTCTGCTCCCCATTCAGCTCTGTGGGATGCCGGCACTCATCACTGCCAAAGGACCACTCCTCAGAACCAACGCGGGGGCGGGACTGCACAGAAGTATTAGTCTGATTTTCAGAGGTGCTGAGCACTTGCTTCCACTGACTTCAAAGAAAGTTGTAGTGCTGAGCCTTGCAGAAGAGTTAGATCCACAGTGTATAAGTAGATTCTCCAAGGAGGTGATGGGGGGAACAATGAATGCAGTGCGTCTGGTCCTCAGATTCCCCAAGGTGATGGGGGGAACGACAAATGCAGTGCATCTGGTCCTCAGATTCCCCAAGTCTGCAAAGGCTCACCCCCATCCTCCGCTATTTCCTAGCACCTAGAGAATGGTGCTGCATAACTGGGTCCCATGAATGGGTGGAGCCCTCACTGTGCCTGTATCCAAACATAAAAGGAGATGCTTTATGACTGACACAAGTCTCTATTCAGTGATAGTCTGTAGACAGTCTTGAAAGCAAGTTATTCCCATGCACCACTGGCATTCACATCTGTTCATCACATTCATTTTTAACTCCGGTGTTTCATTCATTTTCCCCGCCACTCTCATGCTAATTGACGAAGACCAGTCTGGTGGGAGGAGGAAAGAAATGATGCCTTCTCAGAGCTCTTTTCTTCAACATGTCTTTAACACAGACTTGAGACGTGCAGACAGGCTAAATCAGTCTCAGGTGAGTCCCTCTTCATCTACCATGCGCTGGGGTATGAAATCAGTGTCCAATACCTATGCCCAGCTCCCAAGACTTGACCTTCATAAACTAGATATTTACTTGTTCAGCTGCGTTAGTCAGAGGGAATGCACTGAGGCTGAAAGCTGCTAGCTCTCTTTATAGCATTCACTATGACAGTAGGCACGTTGTGAGTCATTTCTTGAAAGTTCATGTTTGGGGATGGGGAGAGGAAAGGAGGTATAGGCAAGTCTCAGGGGGATGCTAGAAGGCAGAAGAATAAAATTTTGATTCAAATTTGCTCTCTGAGCATGGGAGAGTGGAGGAGGAAAGCGTTTTTCTTCATCAGACATGAGTTCAGAGTTTAGTCCATCTATAGGGCCTATGAATCCTAGATTCTGTCAAAGAGTGAACAAAACAGATGATACAAAAAATTGTGGCATTAACCAGACGTACACTAACTTCATGGCTCAGACACTTGCTGTTGCATCCCGTCCATGCATCCTTCATCTATATATCTCTTTAGCTTGTAAAGCTGTATATCTGTATATCTCTTTAGCTTCTCGGGGCAGAAAACATGCCCAATTCTTTGATGTGCCTAATATACTTTAGGTCCTATTAAAATAAATAATCATAACAAAAACTCCTCTTGTATGGCCTTGAGCAGGGGCATATCTTACTACTCCAAAAGGGAGAATACTGAGAACTTCAGTGTTCCAGTAATGCCCAGTGAGGTATAACTCCAAAAGGTCAGTCTAGACTCTATGGCATGCAGATTATACTGTCAACCCTTTACAATATCTAGGCACAGTGGGTTATATTAAAGGCAAAAATTTGGGAGCCCCCTAGGAGAGAGATGCGAAGTGGAGCTGTCTGTGCATATGGTCCAAGAGCGATCCTGCTAGTCTTGGCAAAGTAGATTAGGTTGGGTAGTGGGGAATGCAAAATGGTTATATCATATGGTTGCTTCAAAAGGGGAACAATGTGCACCCCTGGCAGCACATGGCAGTCCATGCACACTAACCAGCTGGAGGTTTGACCATACCCTCACTGCACTGACAGATAAGGGAACCTGGACCCCTTCCTTCCTAGTATTCTCCTGAGTATGAGTATTCTCGTCCTGCCACTGTGTGGTGTGCCACTGGGGGAAGGCTCCCTGTGCCTTCTTAGTCAGTGCTTTCAAGGGGAAGAGGAATACCAGCAAAGGAATTCTCCTCACAGCCTGCTGGCCAACGCAGAACTCCCAAGACTAGGTGAGACGTGTGCAATTGGGGACTCTTTGCTGGTTCATCGTAAAGGAGAAGCATGCAGCATTAGGCTCCAGCCAGCAGATCACACCCAGTGTGTATCTGAACATCACTTCTTGTGCTCGCTTGAGTACCAGAATGAGATCCTGTCCAGTTGCTTGCATGAGGGAAAAGAAGAAAGAGTCTCCTTCATGCCCTCTTCCCCATAGCAAACTTGCACTGGGGAGTGCAGGAGTCTCTAGCCCAGCTCTTTAATTCTATGCACATGGCATTTCCTGTGATTTCACCACTGAAAGAGTGAGAACATTCTGAAGCAAAATCCCACTGTACAGATACCCTATTTATGGACTAGCTCAGCTTTTGATCTGATGGCTGAGATCAACGGCACTCTCTAATTTGATTTAAATACCAATGTTTAAAATAATTTTTCAAACCTAGTTCTGATGGGCTAGCTACTGGGTTTGCTATTTCAAATATGAAAAATGTAATTAGAAATGATTGTGATTCTTGCCAGAGCTGGAATGTGAGAACCCCTTCACTTCTCAGATTCAAAACCTCTCTGCATTTCATAGCTCTTGCTTGTGTGCTAAAATACAAGAGGTTTCTGCTTTCATTACAGAACATATTTGTATTGCGCTCTGAAAGGGCTTCTCATTTGGGAGCTCCCTGGTGGCCAGCCGTCTTTCCTGAGTCTGGTGTACATTAAAAAAATGTAATGCCTGGGGCCAAAAATACAACCAAAAGACAAAACTATGCGTTAAAATTGTTTAAAGGACAAAACTCTGTTAGAATGTTTTGCTAGAGTCTAGGGAAATTACTTTTAAAATGCTTACACACTATGTTAGAACAATGTTACACTTTTAAAAGCACACTAGTAAAAGGTAACGCTATTTAAAAAATTGAGCTAATTTTTTAAACCCAGTTGTATTGGGATCCCCCATCAGACACTTTATTTATATTTTCAGCACAAGCAGTGTGAAAGAAATGATACCATTATAGTTGGCTAAATATGGATCTTGTAGTTGCATGTGTATTAGAAACTTAGAAAATTCCATGGTCAGTTTTTTTCTTTAGCAAAAACAAGCTGTCAGCCTTGAAATATGGTGACAAAGACACGGTGCATTGCCTTCATTTCAGTTGTTGTTAATGGATTCCTACACTCAAGCCACCTAAACAATATAAGCCAAAACATTGTACTAGCTGACAGTGCATTCTGGGACTTGGCAAACCTTTCAACCAACCTGCTCACAAAAATATTATTCATTTTTAGCTTGGTTCTTATTGAGAAGAACTCTTAAGGCTTTATCTACTCTTGTTTTTAAAGACCTTTTTGTGCTATAATAATTCTTAGGAATGGTAAAAATTGGAGATTTTGGGAGATGGGAGGATATTCTTGCACAATATTTTTGAAAATTTATTTCACGTGGTTTCAAGTCCTCAAATTTTTGTTTTCTGTGAAAGCTCAAGGACTTAAATGTTCCCTCAATTTTTTATGTATTTATTTATTGCAGTTCAGCATTCAAAATTTTCTTCTGGCTTGAAGTTTTGTCATTTTGGGCATTTAAAATTTTACACAACATTAATATGGTCGCTTCCTTTGGTCAGTGGAGGAAAAATGGTGGGATAGAGCAACCCCTATAACATCACCCCCACATTTAAATTGCATAGACCGAAACACACACAGACAGGCTCAGGCTAAGTCCAGTGGGAATGACTAGGATATATGCCAGAAGAAAATTTGAATGTTGAATTGCAAAATTAAAAAAACACTATTGAAGGAATATTTAGGTCATTGAGCTGTGCTGGTTCCTGCACATGCCAATAGGGAAGATGTGTATCTTTAAATGTGAATTTGAGTAGCTGGAGCGGGAATATGAATCTGAGCCTGAGGGCACTGTGGTTACTGTTTTTGGTTATTTATGGTGTCATCTGAGATAAAGGCAGCTTGTTTCCCACCAAGATCCCACAGTGTCCCCAAAGCCTGATTGATTCTTATAGTGTGTACATTATGACTCCAAGGGGAGTAAACTAAAATATATGCCAACTCCAGCACCAACACTGAATATAAGAGTGGCCACAATGAGTCAGAACAATGGTCCATCTAGCCCCGTATCTGTACTTTTTTTTGCTGTTAGTTTTTGTCTTCAGCTAGCTGCTCTTCAAATTCTCTCTTGACTTATTATACTTTTACACTTGACTTGCTACAGTTTATGCTCCTTTCCATTTTCCTCACTAGGATTTGACTTCCAGTTTTTAAAGGCTGCCTTTTTGTCTCTATCTGCCTCTTTTACCCTGCTGTTTAACCATGGTGGTATTGTTTTGGTCCTCTTACAGTTTTGTTTTATTTGGGGTATATATTTAGTTTCACCCTTTATTATGTTTTTTAAATAGTCTCCGTGCAGTTTTCAGGCACTTCGCCCTCGTGACTGTTCCTTTTAACTGCATGTAAAATCATGCAGTAACCTGGCCTTAGTATCACAAAGCTCTACAGCAATCTAGTGATGGAGGACTCCGAATGGTTCAGAGCTTATTTCCATTATCCAACCCTCCCACACTCATGCCACATGGCCGCCTATGCCCCCACACCATCCCTCTTCAAATCTTCCTGATATTAGTTCTTGTGGGAAGGACTAATGACTTGTTATCCCTTCTGGTACCTTTGGTGAATTGACAGCTGGTCACAGCCAATCCCTGATGCAATTGCTGTGCCACCTTTTTCCCCACCCCTGACTGGAATCCCTCTACAGCTCCCAGGAGTATACTGGACGAGAGAGCCCAGCTAACATGCCTGCCTATCTCCAGGGAGGTATGTCCTGTGCGTTAAGGGGTATGTCCAGGCCTCACTTCTCTGTGTTGGCTATAGTACGTATGTTGGCCCTGAGTGCCAGAAGCAGAGTTCTGTGCCTCTCTCGGCAGGATTGTGATCCAGCTGATAAAATATTTGTGGCAGAGGATGCAGCTGGCTGTGGCTCTGCTCTCTTTCATGGACTTTGTTAGGTTAAAAAAAAGCCTTAATACTGGTTTAGTATTTGCTGAAGAAAATGAAATTACATTACATTAAGTATTGGCTACATTTCAGTTAGAAGTGAACAGCTCCAGGAGTAGCTGGTAGCAAGGTAACCCTTTGCACCAACTATCTCTAGTGAACAGAAATCGGGCTTCTCTTTCTTGCTTAGTAGGATGAAGATTTGATGATCTCTGGAGAGTGCTGTGGAAGTGTCTCAAGGTGGGCGTGGCCTGCCTTGTTTTGTACCAGATCGTGATCCAGTGTAAACTGGTTCCACGCAACACTTTATATGCAATTTTTGCCTACCCAACTTTCAGATGGCACTAGCTTCCACTGACAAGACTTTCCATGGCGGCACGTGGGGATCCAGAGTATGATTCTTGGTAGCATGTACTGAGCTAATGTCTTATTGCACTAGGGTGTGCACTGTGCTATGCTCCTTTATAAGTGTTGGGAAATTTCCACAATTTATTTTAAATGGGCTAAAATAAAACTATGGAATTTCCACTAGAATGAGCAAATGCCACATTACTAATGTTTTTCCTGATTATCTTTGAGGCTCTCCTATTTTTAGAATTAAAGATAAAAAGACCTGAATTATCCAAATTTGAGGTAACATTTACTAGTTATTCAAAACTACCCGCACTATCTCACCCTGTTTTAAATGTTTCACTATTAACAAAATGATTATCAGAGACCTTGGCTTTTTTCTGTTAAAAATCTACTTTTCCTATCAAAATGATGTTTTTGTATTCTTACTGTAGATCAAGGCAAGACACTGAGCTTGTTTTTCTGTTTTCAGTATCAGAATGAGCGTGGCTTGTAATCCTTGTTACATCCACTACCTCTGGAAAGCTTGCTCAAAGGATATGGAGAAGTGAAATATTTCTCTCTCTATTTATTTTCAAAAGAGAACTTGGTCCAAGTGTTAAAAAGCTGTGGAAAATAAACCCAGCAGAGAGGAGTAGCATGAAGCTATGTCCTCTGAATGCCTCCAAGTCTCTTTCATCTTGGTCTGAAAACCTCATTGTTAATCAAAGTAATTGCATGAGAACCACTCAGGAAATTCTTAAACATTCAAAATGAAAACTTGTCACTACAAATTCACCAGTATGGCTAAAATACAGATTATCGCCATCAAACGCTGTGGGAAAGTTTGCTTTGCAGCAGAGGGCGGAATAAAATATTCTCCCAATCTGCCTTGTTTATTTTAAAAACATATATACATGGACAGCCCTTCAATTAAACACTATTTTCTTTTCCCTCATATGCATATCATTTAAACTTCCTATTTGACGCTCATTTAAAGCATCTCTCCCTGGAATTAGGCTGATGGCATGTTGCCAGCAAATCAGTCATATGATTAAGTCACCATGGGGCAGGTTGGGCTGCTTTGAATTTTAAGCATCACTTCTTGGTCTCACCTCTGATCCCATTCAAATCCAAGTGACCCCTCCACTATACTGTAGTAGACAGATTTAAAGCAGATGCACAGACTCCCACTGAAAACATATTAGGGAATATGTGCTATTTTTGACCATAAATATATCACACATATTCATGGTCTCAGCTGGAGTGTGCATACATAACACAGCCAAGACAAGCTGAACGTTTTCCAAATTACTGTGTTTAAACTGTTTCGTATTCATCTATTTTCTAAGAGTGCACTTTATGAAAACAGAGGTGCACTGTAAGCTGAAATAAATGGAACAATGTAACCCCCAGCTCAAAAAGGATGAATAGGCATTTTTTTAGGTCTCTTTGCTTAAGGGACTGGAAATCAGCATATTCATATGTGCATCTCATCAGGATCACTACCTCTCAATTACTCAGCCTACTGAAGTCAGTGTGAAAACTCCCTCTGATTTCAGTGGGCTTTGGATTAGGCTCCTACACACGTTTAACTTTTGAAACCACTGATACCACTCACAGTAGTAAAGTTAAACACATGTATAAGTGTTTGCAAGACCAGGGCCTTAATGAGTACCAGATTGTATTTCCCCCCACTGTCAGTCCCAGCAGGCTAGTGGTCTTCTTATACTTATTTGTATTATGGTCATGCCTAGGAGCTCTACTCATGGACCAGGGCCTTATTGTGCCTATATAGTACTGCCTGCTTATCTTATAACTGCTTCTGTCCCCACCTCATTCTCTTCTGATGCCAAATAGTCCTAATCCGAGGTATGATCCCCTAATATGGCCTGCCTACCTGATGCTGGTTTCTGGCCTAACGGGAAGGTTGGAAGTGTGGGAAGAAGACTAAGTGAGTCTGGCTTGGCGTCTTATGGTGAAGGTGATGGGATGGAGATGTATACCGTTCTCAGACTTCGTGGGTTTTTTGCACCCTAGGATTTCTTTTATCCCAGGTCATGTGACATTGCACAATGCAATGCTGGCTTGTTGCACCTACGACAAGCAAATATTCAGAAATACGACAGAAAATTACATGGGAAGGGTCCTAACACTAAAATGAAGGGAGAGACTGGGTATGTAGATTTGTTTTTCTGAAAGATGTTTTCTACAAATGCAGGGGCTAATCTGTAATATAGTTGGGCTGACGTGAGGCTCAGAAAAAGCATCTTTCTCCAAACTACTCAGGACCATTATGTTAAAACAACTAGTTCAAACACAGCTGTTTGCTAGCAATACTGGGGACATGTAGCCTTAATATCATGTTAATGATTAAGCATACCAAGAAACATCTCTTGAAGATTAAGTGCTGCTTTGGGGATTCTATTTCTCTTAAAAAGACATTCAAAATAGGTAACACCGCATTTTGACCACATTGGAGTCTTTCTGTAATGTCTGTTTGCAATGTTAGTGAAATACTTCGTAAGTGGAGACTTTATTTTCAAAATACACAGCATTTAAAAAAATCTTGTTTTTAAAAAAATCAACCCAAGCATTCCTTTACTTCTGAGTAGCCCCTCCAATAACAACCTGATGTGTGAAGGAAGAAAACAAATGAAAGAGAAAAAGTGAATTTGAGCTTCACATTTCAAAGAACCTGTTTTAAGCAAGAGTAAGGGAAAATAATTTAAAACATTACAAACAATATATTGACCACGCTCTTGAAACTGCTGTTCAAATGCCACTCCTGGTGCTATTATGTTAGCTGAATAGAGAACACCATTCTTTCCAAAATAAGCTTGCCAAAGTCTCTTCATTACATTCTGGGACACTGCAGGGGCATTTGTTGATTTCAATGGCATAACAGTAAAATGGAATAATTCTTTGTGAGATACAAAGGCTGTTTATAAAATTGTTCTTGTCTGGAACCCCTTGCAGTGGAACAAAATTAAAGTGCTACTTACTTTGCCCAGATTACCCAATCTTGGCTGTTGTTCATTGTGGGAGATTGAAGGCCTGATGCTACTTTGACTGAAATCACTGTGAACGTTGCCATTATTCCAGAGGGGAACCATATCAGATCTTAGACCTAGATGCTTCTCTACTTAACTAACACCATTTAATTCCCTCTAGCCCATTCTAACGCTACATTTACCAGAGAGTAGGGCATTATTACAACAGAAACTAGATTTAGATACAAAGGAGGACTGTTTGTTTTTGTTACCGTTTAAGAAGTGACAAAGAGTCCTGTGGCACCTTAAAGACTAACTAAAGTATTAGAGCATAGGCTTTCATGGGCTAATACCCACTTCGACGAAGTGGGTATTAGCCCACGAAAGCCTATGCTCTAATACTTTAGTTAGTCTTTAGGCATCCGACAAAGTGGATACTAGCTCACGAAAGCTTATGCTCTAATACTTTAATTAATCTTTAAGGTGCCACAGGACTCTTTGTCACTTCTGCAATTCCAGACTAATACGGCTACCCCTCTGATTCTTGTTACCATTTAAATTACCTCTCCCTCAATATAACAAATCAGGTGAGGATGTTTAGCTTTGTATGGACAGGGTGCCCTTGAATTCAAGTGCAGTTATAATTAGCCATCAAGTTGGAGTCCAATCTCTTCCACATTAGGACCCTTTTTAGTCAAATATAAAAAAAATCCTGCAAAAAAAAAAAATCTAATTTTTCCAGCAATTCATCTAGCCATCTAGAAACCCCACAGCTGCCTCTGAGCTACATACTATGACCACTGGCACCTCCTTGTTACAGCTGCGATTGTATTCAGCTCCCTCCTGCTCTAAAAGCAAAGGTCCTTGTTATTTGAGCAAAAGAAGAACTGCTGTTGGCAGCGTGAAGCCTGCTCAACATGCAGTTCAGCAGTTCTGCTGCTGTCCAATAGCACTAGTACACATACCTGCAAGCCAGCTCAATACAATGCACTTAGTAAGGGCCCTTCAGACAAGGCCTTAACAACTGAGCTCCTACTCACTGGTTTTTAGTCTCTAGCTGTGGCCTCAAAACCATTTGCACAACAGACTGAGCTTCTAATTTTTAAAGTTGAGGATTATCAATTAATAAAATATGTACAATCTGGATCATTACTTATAACTGCACTTATTAAATCAAACAAAATACACCATATTGCTTTGTTCAACTTAAAATTCATGGTTCAGAGCAATACAGTGGCCCAGTGACTATGCACTGGATATGTGTATATTGTGGCCTTGTGAATGAAGTAAGACACTTTGATATAGGGGACACCTGGTTTCTAAAATGGCTTTGGTACTCTAGCATCTCCTCTGGTGAGCTGCACTGTGGAGCATTCTTATGAACTGACTTTAAGACTCTAGGACTGGAAAGGAGCTGCTAGGATTCTTTTTAAAACTCAGTTGGGTTCCAGGGTCTGATATTATCTTTGCTTAAAAGCCTGGACATGAAACATGCACATTAAGCGAATAGATGCAGTTTCAGATACTAGAACAGCAGAGGGTTTCTCTAATGCAGTGTTCCCCAAACTGTGTTCCGCACGATGTGAATAGGTGTTCCATGAACGAATTGTAATTTTAAAAAAGGGTCTTTAAATTTATTTTTATTTTAAATTTGACATATTTGAAGTGTAGATTACAACTCTTTTTGAATGACTATAATTTAACATAAAACTTTTTCTGGTTATCAATAGATCTCGTATTGAATATCATGGCGTAAAGAGAATTTTGACTCTTGCACTTGATTTTTCTACTACTTTATATGCGCTTTCCAGTTAGAAATTGTTAGTTCAAGTTATTTTAAATTTGTATTTTTGCTTTGTTTTATAAAATAAAATATATTTGAGCATAAATAATTTTTTATTTGAAAACCAAACAACTACAAAATAATACTATAAGTGTTCCGTAAATATATACCAGGCTAAAAAGTGTTCCGTGGCCAGAAAAGTTTGGGAAACACTGCTCTAATGAAATACAGGGTGGCTAGCAAAACATTTTGTCCACCCAAAATGTGTTATGACTAGATGCACTGTTAGTTCATTCTCACTGTGATTAAAGAAACCAAAATCTTTACCCAGAATGTAATTTGTAGAGGCTATTTTAGAGTGTCCATTTTCTTAGCACATCAGAGAATAGTAAAGCAGCAGTGCTGAAAAGAGGGAGGGAGTACTTGATATTTTTTGAATCGAGGGTAAGGGATTTCTTCAAACCAACTGCTCAGACAGAACTGTTTTTTGAACTATGGCAAGAATATATTTGTCAACAGCACCAAGCAGAGGACCATTGTAGTAATGTCATTGTACTAATGTGCAAGACTCTATCTTTGGAAAATCTCAGCGGTAAAGTTTCCATATTGGTGGCACAACTGGAATATTGAGGCTCTTGTGTGAGCGTTTTCTTGGACTACCCTCCAAGTCAATTATGGCAAAAGGAAAAGGTTTGCAGACTTGGCAGACATAAGAAGATTGGCATTAGTGCTCTTCGACCCTGCCAGGCTAAATGTGAATTTCAGGACCAGATGTACACCTTCAGGCTAGTGATTAGGTCACAGCTTTTGTCATGTCTCAGAAGAGAGTTTTTATGGATATTAATATCTTTTTTTCTTTAATTTTCCACCTAACCAGAAGCAGAATGAGAACACGTCTCTGTCTCTTGGTCTGCAAGCTTTTTGTGATGGGACTACGTTATGCTTGGCTTTGTACAAACATAAAGATAGCAAGGAGTAAAGCACTCTTGGGGGAGGAGGTGCCGGGGGGAGGGAAGCTTGGCAGGCTGCAGAAAATAACCCTGAATAACGGGGTTATTGCAGGCCGTATGTTTCAGACCTCTGGTCTGGTCTGTGGCAGCAGGGCCTGGGGCAAATGGCCTCAGACTGGAAAATCCTGTCTTGTCCTGGCAAGACTGCAGCTAGTAGCAGAGGAGTGGGTGTGCTGCTGTGCAGTGGAGTGGAAAAGAAGAGAGATGACATGTTAGTATGATTGCATCCTCCCTGGAAGGCCATTTAGGAGCACGACCTCTCTCATCCAGACGTAAAGGAAATATGGCTATTATCAATTCATCAGCCTAGAGTTAGCTGTTTGCTGAATGTATTCCAAGTCTAATGACTTTGCCTGTATAGCAGAGGCTCACTACAGGCGACAATCTCAGGCGTGCATTGGTGCATCATTACTTTTGCAGCACGACAAGGAGGACATGGCATTTCTATTTGTGGTATTAAACAGACCAGACACAGCCTCAACGTGGTAATCTTTAGTAGTACACATGAATAGCCTCTCTCTTGAAGACATACAAACTTTTCATCAGTTCACTGAACACCAACAACATTCTCAGGCCCAGATCCACAAAAGTAATGGAGGTGTTTTGACAGTGAGCATTGCAGCATCTCACTTTTAGGTACCTAGAAAACCACAGACACACTGTGATCCATAAAGCCTGAGTTAGGTGCCTAGGTTCCTATACAATGAACAGGGACAGTTTTGGAATGTGATCCACACTGCAGGGAGTCATCTAAGCTAGCCAATGGGAGATGCTAACAAGAGGGGTGGGTGTTAAGCCCCATTTCTGAGACAAACACCTAAATCCACTCTGCAAAAGGCACCTATCTGCGTTAGCAATCCAAGAACAAGGGGAAGATAGGTGCTCCTCTGCCTAAGTTACAGGTGGTGTCTGAGCCCATTGGCATGTTCATAGGCTGCCTAATTTCACACAAAACAGGCAAAGGAGGACCCTTCTAATCTTCAGTCCATTGGGCAGTGCTCTCATCTGGGAAAGAGGTGAGCACCACTTCAAGACTGCGCTCTGCCTCAGCAGCAGAGATTTGAACAGGGAGCAGCTTTTTCCCTTTCAGGTGAGTACCTTAACCACTTAGCTATGGGATATTCGGATGTGGTGTCCTTCAAGCTCTCCTATTAAAATTGTTCCAGTTAAATAGTAAGCAGGCCAGACAAGGAGCAAGACTTCCTCTATAGTCCAGTGAACAAGGGCATTCACTTGAGCGGTGGCAAATCCTTGTTCAGATCCTCTCTCCTCATTAGGCAGAGCAGTGGGATTTGAATTTATGGTTTCCCATATCCTAGGTACATGCTTTAGCCACTGGGCTAAAGGTGTATTAGAGGTTGTCCACTCCCTCTCTCCAGCTGTTTTTTGTGGAGTTAAGTGGCCTCGGAGTACATCTACTGGAACAGGCCCCACCTGGACCTTCAGCAGAGGAGTACATATCTTCTCCTGTTCATGGATCACTTTGGAGCAGGGGCAGAAGGCAGGGCATCCACTGACTTTAGGCACCTACATCTCTAGACAGCAGCTGAGCAGGAGTTTTGTGGATCACAGTGGCACCTAACATGGGATTTAGGCACCTAACTCTGGGGGTTAGGTACCTAACTACCTTTGTGGATAGGGTTTGCAGTGATGAATACAGTGAATCTCTGTGATAAGACTGTACAATTTACAGAAAGATTCTGCAGGGGTTCAGACATAGATTTCAAAAGTGAGCTTGAGGAAAGAACTAACACTTGCATTCCTAGTATCATGGTCTTCTGTGGCTTGCATGTATGAATTTTTGTATATTTTTACCTTGATTTTTTTAATTTATAATTTTCTGCTGACAAATTACAATTTAATTTGAACTGCAGAAGTTAAATCAGATTCAGAGTAACAATTCAACAGAAACCAAATAATATTTGTTAAACAATTATGCTTCAAAGGGGGGAGGTCAGATATTTCCCTGGGGAATAATTCCTAAAATGTGCTCTCTCTCAGCTCCTTTTGTAGACTCAATTCTGCCATTACACCATGATGGTTACATTTTATTTGTTACTAGGTGTTTCTGTGTGGTTTATTTTGGAGCATTGATGCTCATCTTCTTTCTCTTGGGCAACCTTTTAATTTGCTTACCAGGTATACAGAAGTGTGAGAAAGAAGAAAAACTGATCCCAAAAATGCATGCTTAAAATATTCTCTTCATTCACAGGAAATTGGCTATACAAGTTAAAAGCTATATAATTTTCCTGGCACACTCTCTCAAAGAACTTTATGTACTGGAGTTATATTTTGACATGAAAGAAATGTTAATGAAATATATCAACATTCTATTAAGCACAGATATGGTTCCAACCCTCTTCCTCATCATTAAGAATACAGGTGGCCTGCATTTTTGCAAACACAGTGTATAAACAGAAAAAGCTGTCCTTCCCTTTGGGATGTTTACACTGGAAACTCCTTGAAGCATGAGTAATATCTTCTATTGCACAGAACTGAACACACAGATGGCACTTTAAATAATAATGCATGATTTTGTCTCTTTCATTGTTACTCAACTGTAGTGATCCACTAGCAGGTCTTGTTCCTTTCATGTTTGCAGGTGTTGTGTTGTGGATTCCAGTGACAGAGAGCAACTGCTAGTGTTTATTTCTGCCTTCCAGGAGCCACTCTGTTAGTAGGGAATAGAGATGGATTACTTTTACCTTATGAACTGAAGTTCCAGGGTGTGACCTTACCTCTGTCTAGCCATGTACATTGACAGCAAGAATTGAAATCATCAGTAAATGCAATGCACTGAAATGTGGAGTTGTCTCTTCTTGATCGTTGCACACAACCCTTGAGGCTCTTAACATGAAATTAATAAAAGCGCAAAGGTGCAGTCATTGGGCTACACAGAGTTTAAGTGGCCATTGTATTTAGGCCAAAGAGAGGCTGTGTAAAATTTTTACTTGCCTTTGTTACTGAAAATGCACAAACTACTCAAGTAACTGTCAGTATCTGTCTTCATACACACGCACATATACATGAATGAATGTGTGTGAGAAAAAGAGGGCAGAGTGACCAAATTCCTTTTCAGTTTCATAGGAATCCTTGCCCATCTTTTTAATAATAGGAAACGTTTAGCCAGGCTCTATGGATGAGGTAATGAACAATGAAGTAAATATGATAAAGTCTCTCAACTATTATGTACAATGGTTTAGCCTGAGTAATACAACCCTGAAGTAAGACAGCGTAAGGAGATGCTGATATCAACAACTTTTTTTCTACACTAGAAAAAGTTTTATTGGCAAAATTCACTTTCAGTTGGCGCAAGTGCCGCATGCATCCACACTTAATTTTGTGTCCTACTGACAAAACCCTCCGCTTTTGCTGGCATTGTTTTTCCCTTTCCAAGAGCTATTAGTCCTCAGAGTATAGGTCTGTTGGTACAAATGCCTGTGTGAACACATGTACTTGTATTACTATTAGCAGACTTCCAGCAACATTCCTTTCACCAGTGACCTTTCTGATAAAAGTTTTGACCTCAGTTGCCCAGAGGTCAAAATGACCGTAAATATGTCTCCTCTTTAATATGCCCAACATATAGTTTGCAGCTGCATCTGTTCCTCTTATCCTCTACCTTTCTCCATGCTATGAGCACAGCTCCAGCTTCTCTTTGTGCTGCTGCATAGACCAGGGGAGATCTTGATTTTCTCAGGCTGTGAGGAAAGCAGCGTACAGGCACAGAGAAGGCACTTGTTTAAAAAGAAATGGAGAATCCTGGGGCACAATGCCAGACAACAGGAAAGGAATGGAGGCAGGCTCACCAAAACATTAAGGAGCAGAATACGACATCTGGAGTCGCCCCCAAGACCTGTCTCCTATGCAGAGCTCGATGCTGTATTGAGCAGGGATCCTATCACCAGCCCTAGGATGATGCCAGATACTTTAATTTCTCCAGAGGAGGGCCTGTGGGTCTGGTGGACAAGGAAGGGGTACAGTAGACTCTCGATTATCCAGGACTGGGTTAACCAGGTTGTGGATTAACCAGGATGTCAAAAAAATACACGCAACTCGCAGGACCGGCTCTGGCTTTGTTGCCACCCCAAACACACAAAAACCTCTCAAGGGTGCAAGGCAGCCAGTGAACCAACCCTTCCCCATATTTCCTATGGATGGTGATTATCCGGGATTTTATTAACCAGGATTAACTTTTTCCCTATCATCCTGGATAATCGAGAGTCTACTGCACTTGCTATTGCTCAGGAAGGGTGTGATGAGGCAGATTACAGCGAGTTGGTGGAAAACTAGGAGGTCTCCGATACACAGCTGTAAATCCAGACCCAGTGTAAATGATTCTTGGCGATGTCTGCCCTCCTAGAAGGAGGGGGAATTTGGTAGGTGCAATTTATTATTACTGCCTTGTAAAATAAGCCATATTCTAGACAGACAGTTGCAGGCCTGTATATTTATATTGGCCAGGGTGGCAGTGTCCAATCATATATACTTACCGCACCGACTACAGCAGTGAACTCAGTCTGCCATTACTCCACCCACATTCTCTCCTCGTGCTACTACACTGCCACACAATGGCAACTGCTCTCACTTTTCAAATACATCCCAGTTAATCGGTCTAACATTATGCCATGGTCAAATACTTAATCAACATAATCTCAGTTTTATTTGTATTTCTGTTGATCTAGATGATGTCATTTCATGGTACTTGTTAGTCTATTTGCAGAGGTGCCATAGTTAGGGGACTAGCCTAGGACTTAGGAGACCTGGGTTTAAATTCCTTCTCCATCACAAATTTCTTGTCTTTCATGGGGCAAATCACTTAGCCACTCTCTGCCTCAGCTCATCATCCATACAATGGGTATAATGGCCCTTCCCTACTTTCACAAGGGTACTGTGAGGATAAATACATAAGAGATTGTGAGGTGCTCAGATACTGCAGTAACGGGACTAGATAAGTATCTAAGACGAATAGGCTACTTAAGCAATGATTTAGAAGAAAACCTTCTCCATGCAAAAAATCTGAACATGCAGCATTTCTCACTGTGAACTACATGCCAAAATTAAGTTTTTGCAGTTTTTAAGCTGGCCAGTAGCAGCATCCCCTTGCTTTAAAAAAAAAGCATGACAGCATTTGTGAAATAAGCATGAGAACAGAAGAAATTGAGAAATAGCCATTCCTGCTCTACACCAGTTTAACAGCAATAAGGAGGCAACCAGTGAATCCAATTGTTAAATTTTTCCTTCCCACTGGAAAAGCAGTTGTTTGCTCAGAAGACATCTAGCCAGCTGGGATATAGCAGTGCTAGATGAGCAGCAGCTGCCCTATTCCCAACACCTTTATAGTATTCTAGCTCAGCAGAGACTGGAGATGACTGTCCCAGATGTCAGCTATCCCCTAAACCGAATATTGAAAACTTGAATAGTTTCAGATTTTATGAGTGATCTAAAAATTTAGATGATATTTACTGCTTCATTCTGCCAGTGGGGAATGGGCGTATTTGTAAACTAGCCACGATTTCCCTATACCTGTGTGTAAAAGGTACCTGGCTGTTGGTGCTATAGCATTGAACTGATTGCAAAACAACTTTTTCTAGAAAGCACATAATTTATTCATACGTTCAGTCTGGGTAACTGAACATATAGAATTTGAGTAAAAATATATTTGTAAGCTACTTACCCACAGTTAAGGCAGAGTCGGGGCTCAGATTGGAATAGAAGTAGCAATGGAACTCTCCTGCTCTCTGCCCACAAGCCAAACTCCAGCACCTGAGATTGCCAAAATGAGACACTACTCTCAGCAGATCGCGCAGTTTCTCAGAATGTGACCACGTGGGTCCTGCTAGGCTCCTGATGCTTAGCTCCCTCTCAGTGGGGCAAAGATACACCCATTGGCAGGCCAGGTTATGATCTACCACATTCATCTCATACCTAAAGCTCAAGATGCCACTTCTGTGATGGCATCAGAATCTTATGTCTTCATTAAAAAATATTTCTAGCCTCATGATTGCAAAGGGAAGTTTGAAGATGTGAACCGAGTAATTGATGGCATGACATCTGCCTGAGTTTGCAGACAGCCTCCAGCAGGTCAAGTAGCAATAAACAGAGCTGAAAAAGAAGCTTCCTGGCCCCACAACCACAATCAGATTAGACCTTAACTCTGGCTGCTTTCAAATGGGGTAGGTTTGGCTGGTTGTAAGACTTGGATGGGCTTTATGGAATGGACTCATCCTTGGTAGGGTTTAGATCAAGGGTGGGCAAACTTTTTGGCTGGAGGGCCACATCAGGGATGCAAAACTATATGGAGGACAAGGTAGGGAAGGCTGTGCCTCCCCAAACAGCCTGGTCCCACTCCCTTTCCAACCTCCTCTCACTCACCCTCTGACTGCCCCCCTCAGAATCTCCAACCCATCCAACCCTCCCTTCTGCTCCTTGTCCCCTGACCACCCCCTCCCGAGACCCCTGATCTTAACTGCAAAGCCTGGGACTACACCCTCTATCCAACTCCCTCCTCCTCCCTGACTGCCCCTCCATCTACCCACACCCCCACCCCCTGACAGGCCCCCCAAGACTCTCACACCTATCCAACTTCCTTTGGTCCCCACTCCTGACCACCCACCCCAAGCCTCTGCCCCATCCAACCACCCCCTACTTCCTGTCCCTTGACTCCTGAGACCCTCTGCCCCTTATCCAACACCCTGGCCCCGGCACTCTTACCATGCCACTCAGAACAGCATGTCTGGCAGCTGTGTGGCCCGGCTGGAGCCAGACACACTGCCGCACTGCCCTGCAGGAGCGTGTCTGGCTCTGGCTGGGCCCAGAGTGCTGCCCCCACGGCGGTGTGGCTGCAGGAGAGTGGGGACAGCGGGGGAGGGGCTGGGGGCTAGCATCCCTGATTGGAAGCTCAGGAGCCAGGTAGGATGGTCCCGCAGACCAGATGTGGCCCGCGGGCCATAGTTTGCCCACCTCTGGTTTAGATACACACTAGGTGTCTTCATCTTTTTTTTTTTGACCCCATTGTCCAGGCTAAAGTGTCTCCCTAACAACGTCCTCCCAGGGTACCAGAATGATGCCACCCACAGTATATTCATAATATGATCCTCTGTCTACTTTTTCACATGCTTTGACAGCAGCAAAATAGATTATTATTATGGGGTAGCTAAACTAAATCTCATTGAAATGAATGAAGTAGTTCACATCTCAGAGCTTGTTTCAGGCTCTGCAAGATGCAGGCAAGAATTTTTAAATTGGTTTGTATTTAACATTTTCAAGGTTTCAGCCAACAGGACTAGACAATTTCTCTCTTTACTCAAATGTAGGGTGACCATATTTCCCTATGCTGAATACAGGACACCTGGTAAAATTACTCGTATTCAAGCGAGTTCAATGGCAAGCAATCAAAACTATGCAGTACAAACATTCAAGTTAACATCAAGTTGACTGAGCCTGTTAAAAAGAAATACTGTATAGTTGGATTCTTATTATTTACCTTCTCATCTTCAAGGGGAGGAGGTCACACACACACACACTCCCACACACCTCTCACACGGGAGGCATGTGGTGGGGTGTGACTGACCAACCTGACCCTCCCTGCCCGGCCCGCCTCTTCTGGTACCAGACGCCATGTCTTCCTGAGGCAACATGTGGGTGGGGGGCACAGAGGGCCAGATCCCTCCCTCCCCAGCTTTCAGGGTTCAACCAGAATGTGGCCAGCACCAGCCTTCCGTCGCTGTGAGAGAGGGAAGAGACGGGAGCTGCTTCTAGCTGCAAGGGAGTGTGGGGGGGAGAATAACGTGGCCTGTGTCCTTGCAGAGCTCATCTCTTCCCCCATCCCTGCTCCCCTCTGGCTGGAAGAAGCTTGTCCCTTCCTGCCCGCACAGTGAGGAAAGGCAGCTAACACCTCCAGGCTCCTGCTGGTCACTGACATAACCCGGCTGCCTCCTGTCCCCCACCCCCGCTACAGCGCAGGCAGGAAGGGGTTACGCCCTAAGGAAGCATCGTGCACCAGGGTCCAGGAAAGCAGTGATCTCCAGACCCTCCCCTCCAGCAACTCCAGAGCTTAGTGAGGGGCAGAGAGGCTGCCCGGTGCCTGCGCTGCGTGGGACCTTGGCACATGCAGGGCTCGGCTCCTCCTGGCCCATGTCCTGGGCCGGAGGGTCTTGGGCTGTCCTGGAGTGCTGGCTCAGCCCCAGGCAGAAGGGGAAGGAAGGAACGAACCTGTCTGGCCAGGCTGTTGGTGAGCTCAGCAGTCCAGCCAGAGGCTGATTCTCCTCACAGCACCGGGAGCGGGGATGGGGAGTATGAAGGAGCAGCAGGGTTGGTGGTGAAGACATAAAGCAGGGAGAGGACAGCGGGAGGGGGAGCACGTAAAGGGCTGCTGGGTGGGCAGCAGAGATGACACATGTCGGCCACTGCCTGGCACCTGCTCACTCACCAGCCACTGCAGCTCACAGTGCACAGCCATTGCTGGCAAGAAATGGCCAGCAGGGCCCTGTCTCCTGTCCCAGCACACAGTGGGGCTGCACTGATGGACCAGCAGGAGTGACCAGTCTTGCATGCTGCAACTTTGCCCCACTACAAGCCTACACCCCCACCCTCACAATTGGATGGTGGGCAGCTGGCGAGCAGGGATCCAGCCAGCAGTAGGACCTGCCAGTACTGATTGAGGCGTGGGGAGTGGGGGGAAGACAGAAAATACAAGACAATTTGCCCATTTTTAAGAAAAAGTCTGGATACCTGAAGGAGGCCTTAAATACAGGATTGTCCCTTTAAAAATGGGATGTATGGTCACCCTATGCAACTGAAAACCCACTCTGAAGAACAAAATGGCATCATCATTAAAAAAAATTGGTAGGGGAATTGCCAACCCAGCATGATCTAGCTCAATCTGAGCCCTACTTACAGTATGGCAAATAAAGAAAACAAACAAAGCACACTGGAAGTACATATCTTACATTCAACTGTTGTCTTATAAAGAACTTACAGGGCTATAATAATCTTCACCTAGCAGAGCCTGATTCAGGTAAACTGGAAGTTGGTGATCTTAAATGAACAAAGTTAACCACTTTGTATTGATTTTTATGTTTAAGAGAATTGATGTGTCTAAGACAGGCCTGTGAGCCAGTATTTTAGTCTTATCTTTCATCTCAGTGCAATCTGCAGCAGATAAACACCTGCAAGATTTAAGACATGTAAGAATTAATGCTGTGACCTGATTTCCAATTGGAGAAAGTAAAAGAGGTCACCAAAAGGGGCTGCAGAGTTCTGGGGGCTGTCTTAAAGCGCAACCAAAGGAGGACTAGTAAGGGAAGTTCAGCTGGGTCTGAGGAACTAGATGTGGTAAGGGTTGCAGGGAACAGTAAGTCTCACAAACAGAGAGGTAGATGGCTTGAAGGGGAGAGAAAGTAGTTATAGCATCTTCTGACTGACCCTACAGATCTGCTGATGTGATCCCCGCCCCTCCATATAGTTTCTGGTTCTGTTAGACTGCTGTCATAATGCTACGCGGACCCAAACACAGGATCCTGGAAGGGTTCCTGCTGGAAGAGCTCCTGTGGACTGAAAGGGCAACTAGAGGAACTGGCTTTGAGTGGCAACACATCAGGACTAGTTGTGGAACCAATGTACACAGGTTCCAACCATTGGCAGCTTGTCAAATGCCATGTTAGTGAAGTCATGCTTCAAACCACCCAGACAGAGCTTCTGGGACGGGTCACTGCAACACAGACTGTTCCTGAGGAATGAGGCTAAAGAAGTCATTGTCCCAAGCAATACGACTCTTCTACAGGCTAGAGGAAGACTTGGACATATATGTAAAGGCTTGTATATGTAAAGGAAAGTTATATGGCTATGAGCTAAAGTGTGAATTTAAACTGATAGTTATATCAATATAATTCCCTGAGTGGATGCTCTTATTCTGGCAGGAGTGGTATTTTTTGTTTTGATTTTTAAGTTTAGCTTATGTTGCCTCACAAGGAGTTTACACAAAACCAAAAAAGCCATTCTTTTCAATGTCTCCCTAGGGATAGTTAGACTAGTATTATATATTGGTTTAACTATACTGGTATAAGTGCTCAAGGGGCAGGATTGGTGGCTGGAGACATTAATTAGCATACTCCTGCTTCTAGAATCAAGGGAGCAGAGCTATACATCCATTTCTCTCTGGACTAAAAGAGGACCACCCAAAGTCAATGATCAAAATTTTAACAAAAGTTAGACCGAAGAGTAGCTACAGCCTAATGATAAGTACACATCCAGCCATCTTTACTAGAAAATGGTAAAAGTAGTTGAAACTGAATTACATTAAATTAAGAGGATACACCTTCTGTTTTGGGTGGTATGGAATGGAGTAAAGGTCCCTACAAGTCAACAAGAGTTGGTTCTCTTGACAAAACAGCTGCAACTGAGAGAAGGATAATCTTAGAGAAAGATGGCCAATAAAATAAGTTATCTGCCAAAAAGGTCAGACTACATAATTATGATGGTCCCTTGTGGCCTTAAAGTTTAAGAGTTCCACCTTCATTACATGAAAACACAATGTGACAAAGCTCTGTCCTTATCTTCATCGGTTCTGCCTTTCCTGGCGGATTTCACTAGCCTCAGAGGCTCACTGTGACCCTCCACGTAGCCCTTCTCTCTCTAGAGACAAGGTCACAGCCTATTGACCCATTTTCATCATAAGCCAGTGAGGAGAAGCTATCCTTCCTGGCACAGTCTCTGTTGTCTCCCAATCTCAGTGATTAATTAGGGGAGGCAAAAAGGGGGAGCCTGCCCCGCCCCCAACTCTGGGCTCCAGCCCAGGGACCCTAATAGTATCAGCTAAGATGGCTGATCTTTTAGCCACAAAACACAATACAATTCCCTGGGCTACTTCCCCACAGCAGTCCCTGCTTCTTCAAACTCCACTTCACCCTTACCTCAGGGCCTCCTTCCTTGCGTAGGATATGTTGTCTATCACTCAGTCTCACCAACAGCACAACTTCCTCCCACAGCTCCCGACATCCACCCCCACATGTCTAACTGGGAGGTTTTTAACTGGTTTCAGCCAGTCCCTGATTGGCTTTAGGTGTCCCAATCAGGCTAGCAGTTTCTACTGCTTTCTAGAAGGTTCCAGTAGTACCAGGGATTTGTTTAGCCTGAGACTCACACATCTGTTCCTTAGCACATTCCTATAGCCATCTGGCCTTGCCTCATCACAACAGGTAAAGAACTACTAAAAGAAAATATTTTTATTTTGAAGGTGGAGAAAGTGCGTGGAGGAGTTGATATCAAGACAGAAAAAATAGTTTTAGACAAATAAGTAAATTAAATTAAATAAGTAAATTATCCTGATAATTTCCTTTGGCAAAAAATAAAAATAAATCACAAATGGTTCAAAAAGAGCTCTCTGAACTGATCACAAGAAGACTTCAAACATGTTACAGAAGAGAGGTCCTCTTTAATATAATTCTGAAACAGTACAGGTAAAAAGCTTGTATTTTTTTTTTTATTATACTTCCCCTTTAGGTTGTGAATCAAAGGTCTACTATTGCAGTCATACAGGTAAAACTCACTGAAGTCAAAAGTTTTGCATTAGTAAGGACTGCAGTAGAAGACGAAGAATGTTAAAACAAAGTAATATAATGTGGTTAGAGGAGACATGTTTTTAATGTGTCCGTTTTCTTGAACCAATCCTGCAAGATGCTGAGTGCCTCTCTAATATCATTAACTTCAATGCAAGTTGAGGGTGCTCATCACCTTTCACAGGCTCGTATTGTATCAGGGATTTGTTAGCTAAAAAAAAAATCCTCAACCTTTTGTTGTAATAATCTCCAGACTGAGTTAGTAGTTACTCTCAGGCCTTTAATTTAAAAAGGGTTGTAAATGTGCATGTAAATACAGATAATTTTGTAAACATATGCAGTAACAGTCAGCTGGGAAGGCAGGTTTGTGCTCAGTTAGGTGGCTGTGTTTGGAAAAGTTTTGTATCCACTTTCTCTTTTATTGTAAAAACCCTGGAGATCAGAAAATTCCTAGACACTACCCAATCCTCTTCCAGGTATTTCCTAAAAGGAAAGTGAACTATGCATCTTAATTTATTCTTGATCATTTTTTAAACATGCATAAGTGAACAGTTCCCAGGAAGAGCACTGTACTATGGGAAATACTGTATTATATATCTGGACACAGATTCATACACCGAACACACATATTCATGCAAAGTATACATATTATGTGTGTCTGTGTATATAAAGTGAATATAAATATGCATACATACACATACATTCACCAAGTTAGGTACTTTTTTCTCATTTTAAATAGACATGCTAGATTAACATTGTCAGCTGTTTGATGTTTTGTTTTTGTATTTGTGTAAAGAAAATAGTGCTGTGAAAATAGTGAGGGCTGCCAATGGTTAGCTATGCATCTCATGGGATGCTCAAATTTGGCAGTCCTGTCATGCTAAATCTAGCTGGGCTGCAAGGTGGAAATGATTGGTTGCAGTTCCTCCAGCTGGCCACCAGGAGATCTCCTCCTGTTTCATGTGGCCTCTCTACCTCTCTTCTCCTTCAGCAGACCCCAGATCTGCCTGGAGGCCAGCACCAGGGAAAAGGCGATTGTGGTAGGAAAGTGAATGAAGCACGGTGGGGAAGAAAAAAAGGCTAAAAAGGGACTGAGCAGAACTAGAGGAGTTAGTGGGAGAAGGAGGGAGACTGCCTCAAGCTCCTGTATTACCCTTAACAACTCTTTTCACAGCTGCCCCAGGCTCTCTGCAGTATCCATAACCACCCTGGCTTTCCACCCCTATGATAGGCACCCTCCAAGCTCCGCCACAAAACTCTCTCCCCCAGACTTTTCTACAGTACCAAACCCCAACCCCTCTTGCTCCCATTTTTTCTGCTTAAAATTAGGCCTGGACAGGAGAGTGATTTAAATTTAAATTTAAACCAATTTGAATGTGAAATGAAAAGTAAAACCTTTTTGATCATCAAACATGCTGCAAACATTGTAGTAATCCCTAGCACACAATGAATTTAAGACAGATGTGTGGTTTCCAAATGAGATTCAACTCAAACATGCATATGGAGAGTAAAGTTATTTTATTAAATCATGCACATCACGTGTGTTAGTGCAAATAGTTTAATCTGTACTCGAGAAATTCTATTGTACTTTTTATATCTTTACAAAATAGATTTAAAACAATTATTTACTTTAAAAAATGTAATTCTGAAGTAAAGCATTTCAGAACAATATTTGCTATAATCTATATACAAGAGGTACCGAGTACCACTGGCATATGAGTGTTTTGTGATTGGGTGGCTTCCTGCAAATGAAAAAGTTGAACTGTTAATTAGGTGACAATATTATATTCTAAAAGTCACTTGTGGACTTATTCTTTCATAAATTTAATAATCCTCCCATTAGCAAATCCCAAGTATTTTAACATAGAACCTTTAATTAAAGGACAATGACCCCCAAAACCTCACAAGGCAAATTATATGCTAAAATTCTATTTAAATATTCAACTATATCTGTTGATTGCCATTAAATATTTTAAAGCCAATTAAATCTTTGCTGAGATTATCTTCCTATTCTTAAGTTTCCATTAGATGAAGTCACTTTATTTTGCAATCCTTTAGTATATTATATAGGACCTTAATAAAACTTTTTAAACTGAACTGTTGAGTTGCACAAGACAACTATAGCCAACACTTAATTCATTAACTACAGTGGTTACCCAATCAAAAAGGCGATAACTAACAACAGTTGCCATCCTTCAACTAGGAAATAAACATTTTAATGGGGACCACTTAATGAAGGTATATTGTGTCATGAAAAGTTGATGCAAAAGTTTCTAATTACCAAAAGTAAACACTCTCAGCTTATTAACTTGATGCATACATGACCAGTTAGATGAATAACTTGGCAATAGCTGGCCTATCTTGGATTTTTTCAGTTACCCATAGATGCATTATAGCACCTCCCATATTGAAGTTTTCAATAAAAACTTACCTAAATAGACAAATAATATTTCTCCAGTTCAATTTTGAAAGTATTAAATGACTGAAAAAATAAGTTGCTAAAATGTGATATGTGCGAAAATATTCAGACTTTAAAGACTGTGTCTCTAAATATATGAAATTTAATAAATTACATTCGAACTAAAGGTAATATAATTGGATCACTGCACTATGTCCATCAAATGACCAAGATTTTGCTCCCAGAAATACCTTAGTTCACTCAAGAACACACACAAGCACACTCCCACACGCGCACACAAAATATCCTAGGCAGGTGTTTGCCATCCAATGTCTTGTCTATCTCTTTAAGGCTGGAAATGAATTGTATTTATTCCCAAAATTATTAATAAAACAGAATCTTTACTGAAGCAAAGTATTTGTTTCCTTCAAAAGGCCTGGAAAGATAAGTTACTTTAAGTCTTGTTCCCACTAGCTCAGTGACTTACAGCAAGTAAAAATGGTACATTAATGTAAAAAAAATATTTCAAACTGAAAGGCACTGAGCGTACTGCCTGTTTCCAAGTATCTGTAAGGTTTTTTGGCATGGGTATCCAAATCAGAAATGTGTTTTTCTTTTAAATCTGGCAATCAGATTCTAAAATAAAATATCCACAAACCTACCCATTATAAATAATTTGGTACCAAGAAGCCTACTTCAGGCCACCATAATAGTATTTAGAATCCCAACATACTAATTTAAAAATTACATGAAATTGTAAGCAAAAATGTTGCTCACAGTAGAATGAAGTCATAATTTTATTCCCTCTTTATAGACAGATACATTTTATACAGTTTAAAGCAATGACCCTACTACTGTTCTTGCACAGAGCTTTGTTGTATTAAGAGGTAAAAAGGAAGAGAATTAATCTGTTTTTCCCCAGTATGTGAGTGATGCCAGCTTCTAAAGGGAGGACGGTGAATGGATTCAACAACAGTTCTCATGGAGAAGCTCTGGTTAGGCCTGGGTACAGCACCACAGCTGTTACAGCAACCAAAGCTGCCATCAGGGGCATCCAAGGCCATTGTCTCTGTGTGGAGAGAAAAAGAAATCAGTATCATATTTGCTCTAATTTACACTACTCAGTTTACCCCGTGGTTCCGTAAGTCCTGAGCACCTGTTGATAAACATCACTGTGTTTCCCATGAACCCTTACTGTTGGGAAATCCTGATACCAAAGGGTTAAACCATATTTGGCCTACCACAAGGAACTCCAAGAGATGCAGTCCTCACAATGGCATGTCACCTCGAGTCTCTTTAATCGTTCCATATTTTCAACTTTGTTACAATACACACTTAGGATAATATATCCTATTAAACCTTTGAGGGACTAAGATGCTCAGAATACTGTTCGTGTAAAAGTATTGCTAGAATTATGCTATGCAATAACAGCATCCAACTTCTTTGCTTGTGTATTTAAGCCAGATCTGAGATATTAGTTCTAAGTGGATCCTATCAAGATAACTTTTATTATTATTTTATGTCAACGGTAACAAGTATTTTACATAGGACATACTGAGAGACATTGTAAACTCAGAGTTACGAATGCAAACCCACCACCTATTTCTTATTCCTATCTTGTCCTTTTTTCACCTTCTTCACAGCAGTAGTGAGTAAAGTGAAAAAGTGTTCAAAGCCAGAGAGGAAATTCTAAATTCACAAAGAAACAAAGGACCAAATTTCAGTTTCAACATAAACTCTTCATTTTCCACACTTGATTAAGTAATTAGGTTCTCTTTCAGCCTTGTCACTGCAGTATTTCACAAAATTTGCCCCATTTCGCTAAAGATAAACTGAGACCAAGTTAGAAGAGATACATTCAAAATTGGTTAGGTTAGAATTAATTCAGAGTTAGAAATATCACAAAGATACCACACAGATGTTAAGTGATTAGTTGATTGTTCAGCTTGACAGTATCACCACTACAGCATATTAAATGAAAGGTTTGCTTCAGGCATATAAATATCCGTGAGCATTTCACCATGCACTATTTTACAAAATGGCACAAACAGGCGACAGGGACAAACATACATTGACTGAACAGTAGTGCTTGTACCTTTCTCTACCACAATGGGCCGTAACACCAATACAGGAAAGCCAGGATTAGGCCGATGAATACGGCTGGGACGGGTTGTAATATGGAAGGCTAAAGAAGGGAAGGGATATTAAAAATCATTTTTTGCTATAAAATCAATAAGGTAAAGATGATTTAGATGGGGGAAAATAAGTCAAAGAGTGAGTTTTGTTTTAATCGAAACGTATTAAAGACATCTAACACGATATAGCATGATCTAATTTGGTATACAAAGTTAGTACACCACTCTACTCAAATGAACATAGATATTTAAAAAAAAGATGAAGTAAGCAGAAAAATGTTCTAAGGAAGCCCTTTGTCACCACTTAGGATTTCAGATCAAAATGAGGCTTAGACTAACTTGTCAATCTATCACATTAGTGTCTTCCATTTCCCCCCCGCCCTTTAAAAAGGGAGACAGATTGGATTTTCCTTTACACAGTGAAACCTCATCCAGGCATCCCTAGGCAGTGCACTCTGCATATTTAGAAGATCCAAGAAGCACTACAGATTCTTCATCCATTTCTTCACATTCAGCAATTTTCAACCTCCTGCCCACAAGAAAAAATTCTCTTCCTATGAATACCTACAATTATATCACAGTGCAAACCCTGTAGTCAACACACTTCTATGAGACTGCAATATTATTCAACATTAGCAATGAAGTGTATCACAATGATGGAGTACATATCCATCAGGGGATCCTGGGAAATGAAGATCTCCACCAGGTCATCAGCTTCTGATAGCCCAAATTGCTAAAATCTCAAAGTTGGACTTAAATCTTGATTTCTCATGTTGTGACAATGTTGTGTTTCTAGACAAATTTCAGGCTATCAACATAACACATACCTTGCCGTCTCAATGTTTTAATTGCACACAAACCTGTTCAATTAGTTTTAATAGACACTAATACACCTTTTTACTTCGAGCTTTGGCTGGATAACCTCTATCCTATGTCATGAATTAACTAAGTTTATCTTTTAAACTATCCTTACAAGATACACATGTAGCCAGAGAAACAGAAAAAGCAGGTGTGTACACACACCTATTCAGGAGTAAGTTCAGATCATGCTAGATGTCTTTTTAGTGCTTTTTTTGTGCTGAAGCCATGTTGATTTTTGTATAGTCAGCTAAATATGAGTTAAACTCCTGTTTACAGACTCCATAGACTAAGTTACTAATAGACTTTTTTTTTAAAGTAATACAGGCATTTCATAGCATAACTTCAAATAAAGATCAATAAGTATGAAATTTAGAAGGTGTTCTACCCTCTGCAATTTAAATTTGTTTTAATCAAAGCAATATACATTAGGCAAGTTATGTATAATTATAATCATAGCATTTTCATGCAATATCATTCTTGTAGTTTGTGCTGAAAATCCAAGTGACATCTTCCCACAAGAAGCATGGTGGCAGAAAGAATCAATGCAGTGTCAAAAAAGTGCCAAAAGATTTCAAATTGATCAAAACACTTAACGTGCTCAAAACCATTCACATGGATAAGTCCATCACTTCAAGTCTCAGGAAATCACCAATAAACTACAAACATGCAAATACATGTAGCTCTATAGGTCTCTGCATTTAGAACATAACATTGCTTTTTAAAATGAATTCTTCACCCCTTCAAAGGAAAGAGGAACACAATAATCCTGTGGATTTTCAGCATGAGTTTGCAAATGGAGTAAAGGAATTTTCTCTCCTCTAGCATTTATAGCACATAGAATGGTCTACTGCATTTATTTTAGCTATGATTACATGCACCCATACAACATGCATGACATACATTAAAAGCAGCCACCACATTAAATGTACTTGCCCACGAAAGACAAGACAAACTTTTTATTCTCTCCCCACACCACCCTGAAATGTAATGAAAGTTTCCTCATTGCTGTCCTCCTGTCAAACCAACACTTGATTAAAAACATGCGCCCCTTACACTATGATTGAAGGCCTGTAAACTAAGGCGCTGGCAGGCCACAAAAGGGAGGAAGTTCCACAGTTGGCATCCTTTCTTCCAAAAAATCTTAGCCAAGAGTGAGGTGAAAGATGATGGCTTCAGACACAAGAAGTGGTTAAGAGGTACTTGGGGAAAAAAATTCCAGCCCCTTGAAAGCTTCAGGATTTCTTGAGTCATCTAGCAAAATGATTCTTGAGAATCCCCAAGCTTAACTAAATTTCCAAAAAGTTTTTAAAATGTCACCCCATGAGTGCTGAATTGAGGCTCCATTTCGTAGTCTCTCCCTCCATATATTCTTTGCTGTTGCTCATCTTATTCTGACCTCCTCCAGCCTCCTCATTCTCCTGTTTCACCTCCATCCTTCCTCCCAGTTTCTCATTGACATACTTAGTTTGCTTCCTGAGGTCCAGGTTCTTAAAAGGATAAGTGTAAGGAGTCTACTACTTACCACTCAGCAACTCAGGGGATGTCTACACTGCATTATAAACTCAGTCTTGGACTCAGGTTTGGGCCCAACCCCCGCTACAATCAACACATAAAATCTATCTGATTCAGGTCAGCAAGCACTCAGAATCTGAATTCTAGAACCCAATCAGGGGGGCGGGTCTGAGCCCAAATCCTTTGAGACTTTGGTCCTAGCCCTATCAGTTTGCAGTCTGGACTCAGATCAAGCTATAGATCCAAGTCAGAAGGTCTGCATAGTGTAATATGGGTGTGTTAGCATCTTTATGAGACCTGGGTCCACCAACTGTAAACCAAAGTTTTGAATGCAGTGTGATCGCTCAAGGATGGGCTTGGAAACATAGTTCACAAATGTGGGTGCCACAGACCCGGGTTTACAATGCAGTGCAGACATACCTCTAATGTATTCCCTGCTGATCAGGCCCTTTTCCCTGTTTCCTCTCACTCATAGTGCTCAAGGCCAGAAGGGACCACTAGAGTGTGGCCTGTCATTAAAAATTTGGGGAAGGATTCCAAGCAGGAAAGAAACTGGGGTGAGATTACCACAAACGGCACATTCAGCAACAAGAAGAGCGAACGTGACTTCCCCTTCTCTTTCCTCCTCTCCCAATTTTGCTACATGTTAAGAGGTCTACAGAGGAGTGGTGTAGTTATATTGGCTCTAACAGTGTCGGTGGCATTCAGAGGATGCTGTGCTTTGTAGGCACCAAAAGCTGTCTCTGGCAGTACTCTCAATCCTGTGATATATTTAAAATTAATTACTACAGAAAAGACCATTCCAGTTACTGAGGCTGGAAAGCATAGTGCATTTGAACTATACTTCCCAACCTAAGTTCCCAGTAAGCTGCGCAGCTGAGCAGCAGCCTATTTAGAACCACGCAGATGCTCAAGGAACCTGCCTGGGGACCTGCCGCAGCCGGGAGAGAGATGCCCTCCCCCTGACCCCCATTTAGCCCAGCCTACAATCTGCTGTGCCTGGGCCTGCTGGAGTGGCATGGCGAGAGTGGCCCGGGTCCAGCCATGGCCAGCTCAGGCCCAGCTGCAGTGGGGCGGGGCAGGGCAGGGCAGGGTGGCCAGGGCCAACGCCAGGCAAAGCTGGAGCAGCCCAGATCCACTGGGGCAGCATGGCCAGAGCAGCATGTGGCTGGACACAGCCAGCCCTCCCCCTGCCTTGACCCAGCCACGGAAGACCTGCTGGGGCCGGGGGGAGGAGCGCCTATCTTGCAGCCTCAGTGTTGCTGCAGCAGGGAGAGGTCCCCCTCCCCTACAGCTCAGGTGTTGCTGCAGGCAAAGAGCTGGGTGGAGTCCTCTCTCCCCACCATAGCCGCTGAGCACCCTTCTGCACCCCAAACCTCTCATCCCCAGCCTCACCCCAGAACCCATACCCCCAGCTGAAGCCCTCACATCCTGCACCCCAACCCCCCTCCCACACTCCAGACCCCTTGGCCCCACCCCCACCACAGGAATTTTGTTATGTGTACCAATATGAAGGAGATGTGTCACACCACCTCCATTTTGGTGCACATAACAAAATTCATTCCGCACATGGATGGGAAAAATTAGAGGGAACATTATTCTCAGCGTGTGCAGCACTAGCCCATCAGGGCCTTTTATCCTTAAGAGGCAAGACCAGGAGACAGTCAGAGGATAACATTTACTGAACGGACCACCACACAGAAGGAAAATATCCCGGGAAAAAAACCTGTTTTTCCTGTTATTTTTAATAAAATTGTTTGTGTCCACGTCTTTTGGCTTCTATAGAGAAAATTTTCAGAGGATTTTTTCAATTTTTGGGGGAAGTGAAAACATTTTACCTGGCTCTGTCTGCTAGTCATATGTCCAGATTTTTAAAGAGAGCAGAAGCACAGGGACATGTGTAAATCAGTGTATGTTGTTATGCACCTACTTTATGTGCACAATTATTGCAATTGTGTATTCAAACTGCATATTTTCACATGGAAATACACAGGAATCTAAATGGTTACTTGCATGTAGAAAGACAGTAGTGCAGCACACATTAGGTGTGCAATCACAGGTGGATTTTTGTACACATCCCTTTTGAAAATCTGGTCTTTACCGTGTAACACTCAGATGTTGTCACAATCTACCGGAGACTTGCCATCACAGAGGCCCACACGTAATTTGTACAGACTTACATTGTTTCCTTTTTCTTGTAGCAGCTTCAGGTTGTCTTTACATTGTTTGAGCTCATCTGTGATTGATTGCTTTTCCTGCTCAGTCATCTCAAACTTCAACTTCAGCTCTGAGAGTACAGTCTGTGTCTTTTCATACTAAAGACAAAGAAAAAATAATCTACAGACTCATTTTAAATTGGACATTAGATGTTAAGTTCTGTTAAAGTAATTCAATGAAGCTTCAGAAACAAATTCTTCCTGATCAATCACGTTTCAAGATAATTTGATCTGAACTAGCAGTTCCATATAAAAAACAGAAGATGAGAGATCTGTCTGGAGAATAGTTAAAACCATCTTATATCTCAAAGAAAAACTACAACAAAACCTTTTTCCATTCTTACTGAAAGAGTCTTCTAAGTTTTCTTTTTACTAAGATTTCTCCCCCTTGTGTCGAAGGCTTAGAACTTGTTGTATGCATACCTTTGCTTTTTGATAGCAAAGAGACTCAACATCCTACTGCAGGCATAACTGAAGGAGAACAAAGTCTTATTTATATAGTGCCTTATCTTGCATCATACTAACAGCTTTTCTAATGCCATATGCTATATTCATAAATTACATCACCTACCATTAGAATGCAGCCTTCTCCTTGGATAAAAGGAGCAATGCACACCACTGCATTACGTTTTAAAAAAGTAAGGACCACCATAATCCAAATGAAACTGCATGGGGAATTTAAGGTTGCAGAATATACCACAAATCCAGGCTACACTCCCCAGTAATAGCATAAAGTGATATGCAAACTTTAATGACAACTTCAGTACATTTCGTTCAAAAGATAGCACATCCGACCACAGTATGCCCCCCTATAGATATACAAGGCATTAGTTCAGAACAGACTCAAAGAAGTATTTCTCCTACTAAATAACTCAATCTACTTCCTACCACACACAGAGTTTTCCTTTGTAGGTTTCCCATTCATTTGCTAACCAGATCAGACCTTGCTTTGTTTGTGATATAATCTTCAGTAATGCTTCATTAGAATGATTTTAGTTGTTTAGAATATTGTAAGATAGTCCACTAATTCTAGAGTTAATATTTGTTTACCCAGATAAACAAAAATATTTTCATAGCTGGGGGAGGAGTGGGGAGAATTCTGCAGTTCTCAAAAAGGATGAATTCACTATAGCGTGTCATGTGAAACTATAGTGTGCTGGTGGCCAACTACACTGACAACAGAGCCTGAACAGATTCAACTTATGTGCTACACCAAACACGTGTTTACAGTGTCCCTCATTAATCAAGGACAATAATCAGGGCTGTCAAGCAATTAAAAAAATGAATCGCGATTAATCACGTGATTATGCTGCCTGCTTCTTGTTTACAATGTCACCTGAAAGTAAGAACGTGTGTTCACATAGCACTGTGGTAGCTGGCGTCACAAGATCTTTACATGCCAGACTCACTAAAGATTCATATGTCACTTAATGCTTCAACCACCATTCTAGAGGACATGCGTTCATGCTGATGACTGGTCTGCTTGATAACCATCCAAAGTGGTGTGGACCAACCCATGTTCATTTTCATCATCTGAGTCAGATGCCACCAGCAAAAGGTTGATTTTCTTTTTTGGTGGTTCAGGTTCTGTAGTTTCTGCATCTGAATACTGTGCTTTTAACCCTTCTGAAAGCATGTTCCACACCTCATCCCTCTCGGATTTTGGAAGACACTTCAGATTCTTAAACCTTGGATCGAGTACTGTAGCTATCTTTAGAAATTTCACATTGGTACCATCTTTGTATTTTGTCAAATCTGCAGTGAAAGTGTTCTTAAAATGAACAACATGTGCTGGGTCATCATCCAAGACTGCTATAACATGAAATATATGGCAGAATGTGAGTAAAACAGAGCAGGAGACGTAATTCTCCACCCAAGGAGCTGAGTCACAAATTTAATTAATGCATTTTTTTAAATGAGCATCACCAGCATGGAAGCACATCCTCTGGAATGGTGGCTGAAGCATGAAGGGGCATACGAATGTTTAGCATATCTGGCACATAAACACCTTGCAGTGCCGGCTACAAAAAGGTCATGCAAATGCCTGTGCTCACTTTCAGGTGGGGTAGATAATAAATGGGCAGCATTATCTCCCATAAATGTAAACAAACTTGTTTGAGTGACTGGCTGTACAAGAAGTAGGACTGAGTGGACTTGTAGGCTCTAAAAATTTACTTTGTTTTGTTATGGAGTGCAGTTATGTAAAAACAAAACAAAAAAAAAATCTACATTTGTAAGTTGTACTTTCACAACAAAGAGATTGCACTACAACACTTGTATAAGGTGAACTGAAAAATGCTACTTTTTATCATTTTTAAAGTGCAAATATTTGTAATAAAATAATATGAAGTAAGCTCTGTACACTTTATATTCTGTGTTGTAATTGAAATCAATATATTTGAAAATGTAGAAAACCATCCAAACATACTGAATACATTTTAACTGGTATACTATTGTTCAACAGCGTGATTAAAAGTGCTTAGACAGTGTCTCAAACATTCCTCTGTCAAGGGAAGCTTCTTCCTATCATTCAAGGTCAATAGATATTCAAAATTATTTTACAGGCTACAAGGCAACCTCACACCAGGTCATTATGAGGCCTAGAAACCATAGCTTTAAGCATCAAAGCTAAAGGTTCGATATCCATAAAGGAACTAAAAGTAGCAGTTCCCTTATGGATATAGAACTTCTATAGTTATAAAGTTACACGTTAACAACATTAATTTACAATTTTTCTGAAATATGAAAATGGTTTATAAAAACTGGTGATGAATTTATGACAAATCAAGAAAAAGGATTACAAAAAGGATAATGAAAAATCCACCAGTGGCTGGATAAAGCTTCTCTAATTGTGTTCATGAGTAAAGGAACTAACTATTGCAGCTTTCCTCCACTACCCCCCCAGAGTACGTGCTTCAGCAGCCGCATCTGAAGGGTTCTAACTTTATCATATGCACTTCATAATCACCTTCAAAAGACGTGAGAATCCAAGCGAGGCTCTATTAAATAGGAAGGACACTCATCTTTGCAGAGGATGTGAATTCCTAGTTCTTAGGAAAAATGGGTGTGTCTAATATAGTACATAAATTGTCTCAGAACAGTTAATACCTATTTTATTAAGGCTATTGAGAATTTGATGCTGTGGTCAAGAAGAAGACTGCCTATTTGCCATCTGAATGTAGTCATAAGTGAAAGCTGCCCATGAACAGCTTAACTAACAGTGCACTTTGCCTGCAAAAGCAAGTATTTAAGAAGTTCCTAAGCATACACACAATTTATTTGAGCTTTCCTTTTAGGTTCACAAATTTCCTCATTTGTGCATCAAGTCCCACTGACAAAGAACCACTTATATTAATACCAATTTTCAGAAGTTTTGAGGTCATAGCTATTTTCACTGTATTTCCATCTAGCTATTATCAATCAGTGGCTGGTCACAGGATCCAATTGTAACAGGAATTAATGTCTTTCCTTTTACCTCTTTCTGAACATCCTTTGCTTGATTCTCAGCTTCACTGAGTAGAGTTTTTAGACTAGCTGCATCGCGTTGATGTTGTTCCTTCAAAGATCCCACTTGATTTTCAAGATCCTTTCGGGTCATTTCAAGAAAACTTAGATCACTGGTTAGAGCTAAACTGTGTTTCTGAGAGCTGCAAAATAATATTCAATTCATGCATCACATTTTAAATTAAAACATTTACATAATTTATAAAGCACTTTTTATCCCTAATAACTTTACAAACTATATGCATACCATAGAGCACTACCATACTGCAGCTACCCCTGGGATGGAAAGCAGCATCAGCACACCATATAACAAAGGAACAAAACAAATTTTAGCCAAGGATTAATATTTGTTTGATTATCTATTTATACGCAGAAAATAATTACAAATACTTTGAGTAGAAACTAACTCACAACAGTGCAGCTCAATGAGATAGTTACAATATAAATAATGTACATATACCTAATTCAATTCTAGCTTATTAGTAACAAATTAATAAATATCCTGAATATCCTTTAAAATAAAATATAATGGTCTAATATGAAAATCTAATTATTTCAGAAAGATTTGTACTTCATTAATGTAAAAATCTGTAAGTTAATAATTAAATACTAAGTATGTAAGTTACACAATTGTAATTTGTGCCTATAAAATACAAGAAATAGAAATATGAACCACTCTCTTAGAAACTACTGGCCTTTTTTTTTTTTTTTTTTTTTTTAAAGAATAGAAACAGATCATCTGTGTCCCCACATCTGAGCATGAAACACAAGTGCAAAAGTGATCACATGTTTACGTGCACAGACCACTGCAACTACGTTTAGAAAATTGGACTGTGCTACAGTTTTACCTAGTCAGGATGGAATAAGATCCTGTGGGGAAAAAGACTGGTGCACATTCATCAGTGAAAATATACCACTAGTGGCCTGGACTGGCAGCAGAGGGATGTTGGGAATATCACACAGGTCTAGATACTGTTATATGGGAAACTGTAATGGTGATAGTGGTGTGAAGCATATACTTGTTGTAAGAATGGGAGATTTATCTTTATTAATTGCCATAACATGGTTAATGAAATACATCTTACAACATAGTATGACTTCAGTGAAGTCTACCATGACTAAGGGTAAGATTTTTGTCATGGATATTTTTAGTAAAAGTCATAGACAGGTCAGGGGCAATGAAGAAAATGAAGTCTGTGACCTGTCCCTTAGTTTTACTAAAAATATCCATGATAAATGGGAAGGGACTGGGCAGCTGTGGCGTTGCTGGGAGCCCTGGGCCCCCCATCACCCATGGGGGCTCAGAGCTTCAGGTCTCCGTCTTCTCCTCAGCAGCAGTGAGCTGCAGGAATCCCCCTGCCGCTGCCAGAGTGGGGAGCTATGGAGGTCCCCCGACTTCCTTCTTACGTGGCGGCTGGGGGCTGCAGGAGTCCCCAATCCCCACAGCAGCCAGGAGCTGAAGGGTACCCCACCTGCCTGCGGTGGTTGGGAGCTTTGGGGCCCGCTGCCTCAGGTAGTGGGGGTACTTTGCAGCTCTCTGTCACTGCGGGAGGCAGTGGGACCCTGCAGCTCCCAGACATCAGTGCTGAAGTCACAGAGGTCTTTGGAAGGAGCAAAGGGAGGGGGCGCCATGGCAGTGGCCCACGAAGCTCCTTCAAAAATCTAATATGGCCCTTGTCTCAAAAAGTTTGGAGACCCCTGATCTAGAGTGTCCACAGGCACGGAGCACCGCAGCTCCCACTGGCCTCAGTTTGCTGTTCCTGGCCAACGGGAGCTGTGGGAAGCAGTGGCTAGCATGTCCCTCGGCCCATGCTACTTCCCGCAGCTCACATTGGTTGGGAACAGAGAATCAAGGCCTAGGGATGCTCCAGGGCTCTGTGCCTGCGGATGCTCCAGATAAACAAAACGTCCTGGCTCTCCAGCACTTTACCCTGATGGGCCGGGTGCCAAAGGTTGCTAACCCCTGGAACCGAGGATCCTGCAATCCTGTTTCAATGTTATTTGCAAGCTCCAAATGTTAAGCATTTTCTAATCTAAGTTTTTATACATTTTTTTTTGTTTGGGGCAGCAAAGGAAGACAACTTTTACTAAGTTTAACCAATATCAGAATACATATTCAAGTCTCAATTAAAGTGGCAAAATTTAATTTAAAATAGAATTGCTTCAGATGACACATCCTATGTTCATTAGTAATATACAAATATTTTAAAAAGAGCACAAAATGTGTAAATGTAACTAACTGTAAATATGAACTTTTCTTTGACAAACTATCTGTAAATTAAAAGTTAATAAAATGCATAATATACATGCAGTTCTTTTGTGTACAAGCTCTTTTTAAAAAAAAGAGAACAAAAACATAATTGGCCCCTAATTTTTAAAGTCCTTTTTAGCTCTTATAGAAACCTTTTGAGCTAAGGCCATTTGTAACCTTTAGAGTCAGTAGCTCTTACCTATGAAGCTCCTTCTCTTGTCGCTGAAGTTCAGATGCAAGCAAAGTATTCTCATTCTTTAAGGAAAGGCATACAGCTTCTAGATCATTCCACTCCTTTCTCAACTTTTCAAGTTCACCTGTAAACAATGTAAAGTTACTCTGAGTAAAACAGTCAAAAAAATGTTTCATGTGTCCTTAAAAAGTAACAAGGAAAAATTTGAGAGGACTTCTAAAAACTGTAACTTGTCAAATTAATTATTATGTTATACAAATTTTGTGGCACAGAATAGTATATATCATATATCAAACTATAAGCCAACATTATTAATAGTTTGAGACACAAACACGTAGATTAGAATAATAGAAAATAAGGTTGGAAGAGACCTCAGGAGGTCATCTAGTCCAATCACCTTCTCAAACCAGGACCAACCCCAACTAAATTAACTCAGCAAGGGCTTTATCAAATTTAGCCTTAAAGATGTCTAAGGATGGTGATTTCACTACCTCCCTAGGTACCCCATTCCAGTGCTTCACCATCGTCTTAGTGAAACAGTGTTTCCTAATATCCAACCTAGACCTCCCGCACTGCAACTTGAGACCATTACTCCTTGTTTTATCATCTGCCACTACTGAGAACAGCCTAGCTCCATCCTCTTGGGAACCTCCCCTTTAGGTAGTTGAAGGCTGCTATCAAATCCCCCCTCTTTTTTCTTCTGCAGACTAAATAAGCCCAGTTCCCTCAACCTCTCCTCATAAGTCATGTGCCCCAGCCCCTTAATCATTTTCATTGCCCTCCGCTGGACTCTCTCCAATTTGTTCACATCCTTTCTGTAGTGGGGGCCCCAAAACTGGATGCAATACTCTAGATGTGATCTAACCAATGCCGAATAGAGAGGAATAATCACTTCCCTCGATCTGCTGGCAATGCTCCTACTAATGCGGCCCAATATGCCCTTAGTCTTCTTGGCAATAAGGGCACATTGTTGACTCATATTCAGCTTCTTGTCCACTGTAACCCCCTGGTCCTTTTCTGCAGAACTGCGGCTTAGCCACTATTTCTTATAAAAATTCAAGACAGTAAAAAAAATAAAAATAAAAGTCTTTAGAGGTCTATTACTAGAATTTGAAAACTGAAAAAGTTACGGAAAAGTTTATTTGAAGCATCTGCTTTTCCAGCCACTGACATCTAACTACAAAATTATTAGCACTAATAGACTTCAGGAGAATCAGAAGTTACTAGATGCCATACATGTCCTAGAGAGCCACTTAACAAAGCATTCAAAGCGAACATTACAAGCTTGAAATCAAATCTGTGAAAATCAGCAATCAGTGCAACCAGTAGAGAAAAAGTCTTGGGGATACAGTGACAAGGGATTGGATTAGGCAAAGCTCTCTCAAGGTATGTCCATACTGCAATTAGACACTTATGGCTGGCCCATGGCAGCTGATTCAGGCTGCAGAGCTGTTGAGTTGCAGTGTAGACTTTCTGGTTCGGGCTGCAGCATGAGCTCTGGGACCCTCTCACCTCTCAGGGTCCTAGAGCCCAGGCTCCAGCCCAAGCCTGGACATCTATTCTGCAATTGAACAACCTTGCAGCTTGAGCCTGAGTCAATGGGCATGGGCCAGACACAGGTTTTTAATTGAAGTGTAGACATACTTCAGAGACCATCACAAAGAGTAACTAATGCAGAATTCTAAATCTTCTACCAATTTCCATCTACACACCACTGAAGAAATTTCAAAGTAGAAGTACAATTTATACTGCTCTTACTGTATATTGTAATCTGTATCCTGAGCTCCTTGAAATTCTTAATGTATGTGTGAGTATGGGAAGTTTGTATCACTCTTTTCTCTAACATAGGTTCAAGATACACACCAGAAATGGGGTTTACACTGGAAGATGTTACTAGAGTGCAGTACTATAGGTGGCAGTTCCATTCATCATTTGTATAGCTTTTAATTGATGCCCATCATTGTAGTATTTGAGCACCATGCAGGTTAGCAGATTGGCACAACAAGATCCCTAGTGAACTTCTGGAGTCTCTGATTCTCTTTTTCCTTGACAAAGGAAGATCCTCTTGTAGTGAGGGAGAAGTAGGTGCGTCACACTGGACTGTGAAAAAGCTTTTGTGAAAGAGGTAGATCTTGAAATATGCCCTAAATGTGCCAGACTCCAGATCAGTTCTCTCTCTCCTGGGAATTTGTTCCTTAACTGGATTCCCTCCTCTGAGAAATGCCTTGTTGCCTGCTCTCACGTGATCATGGTTGCAAACCCATTGTCCAATATGAGTGCAATAGTCTTGACAACTGATAGACCGCACTAAAAGGATCGATTCCTTGAACTGGTAGCAGAAGTGAACTGGAAGCCAGTGGATCCTCCAGGCCGCTTAGCCAAATGTCTAGAAGATTACAACTTCAGAGGTTTGCTGAGCACTTTGCAACTCCTGTGGTAATGTATATTCCTATATTATGTGAAGTTTACCATGCTTTTTGGCTAGTGCCACTATACTCTTATTTCAATGAAAAGCATAGCTAAGTTTATAACTAATATCTTATAGAAATAATTAGACAAAATTTAAACTGCTATTTAGGTGACAGAAAGCAGTGTAGAATTACTCTGTAGTGTATTCATGCAAAGTTTCTAGTTATATTTCAGATTTGTTTGTTACACCAGGGGTGGGCAAACTTTTTGGCCCGAGGGCCACAATGGGGTTAAAAATTGTGCAGAGGGCTGGGTAGGGAAGGCGGTGCCTCCCTAAACAGCCTGTCCCCGCCCCTTATCCAACCCCTGTAGGGATGACATATTAAAGTATTAAAAATAATTCCCCAAGTAAAAGTGACTCCCCATAATTTGTTCCCCACAACTGAAAGTCTACATAGTATAAGTTTGTTAAGTAAAAGTAGCTTAATAAGTGTTTAGATTTATTATTTGTTAAAATTATTAAATGTTTAAATTTATTATTATTGCCCCTTTAAAATATAATTTGTTAATATTAGGTCCTGTAACTTAAAATTGTACTATGTAGCCAAAAACAGCTTCTCTCTCTCTGTCCCAGGGTAGGCTCAAACTTTTGCAAGTAGCTGTAGCTACTTAAAATTAACATTGCAGCAATACATTGTAACAATGCATTGTCAAGCCACTAACTCCGCTCTGGGAGCCAAGCCCTGTAATTAATTAAGGGCATTGTTACACAATTAACGCCAGTTCTCTTCAAAGCACTGTAAACCAATTAACCCTAATCGCAAAGTAAACACTATTGTATGTAAAACATTAATTAAAAAATGTATGTAAAAAAAGTGCTTAAACAATAAATAAATGGTTTAAGAGGTTCCAGCCTAAAAATGCAGCATCAAAGGGCTAAAAAAGGCGTCAGGTGCCAGTGCAACCAAAACGTGTCAAGTAAAAAAAACCCTAAAAAATAAAGGTCCACCCTATAAAATCACTAACAAGCACCTGGCAGCCACCCTAAAAACATCAGCATAACGCAGCAATTCCCATAAACTGGCATAGAAAAAAATTCCTATAAAAACTGAACCAAAAAACTATAAAGTCAGAGTCCAAGGTTCTGCTGCCAGCCTACCAAAAGCTTCAAATGCGCATCTAATCAAAACTTCGCTCCCCACTACCATCACCTGTGTATAGAATACCTGGCCAGTATTCTGTCACAGGCAACTTCCAGGCTGGTAACTATAACAATTACCGACAACCTAAATAAATAATTAAATAAATAA